>JAMLFY010000005.1:34165046-34600268 GCA_030441495.1 Dalbergia oliveri
ACGAGTTACTGTGTCCATGTCCATTTCATCACTCCTTGTACACTGAAGAAAACAAACCAAATTTGGGACAAAGTCAAGAATTTAGAAGTAATAGAATATAATCACTTCCCACCTGCACAGCTATCATGAGGATTGTGAAGTTTACCAATTGAAGGAGGAGATCAGTTAAGCTAGAAGAACAATCTTTCATGGAAGGAAGATAATCCTCAGTTGAACCATCTTTTCCAGAATGTAAAGAAAATAATCTTATCTTTTCCACAAGAGGCATCTTTCTCCATGCTCTTGTTAGGGTAATCTGTCTTCATCAGCATACAAATACATTAATACATACCTAACCGTTGCATTAAAAATTCACCACACAATTCATATAAACTTGGAAGCACATATAACAATTGCTGGAAATTGAAAATTCACTGTAAGGTATGTAATTTGTATATTTACATCCTTATAGGAAAAATAATTAACAGAGAACCAACAAGCATTTAGCATGTCCTAGAACCTAGAGTGAAATTCAAGAGGATCAAAAACGGAAAAAAAAAAAAAAAATCAGGCATAGTATACTAATATACATATCTGCTGGGAAGGATGCCTTGGAAGGTCTTTTGACAATGTTGGACTAATTACACAAAAGATCAAATCAAACACATAGCATCTCACTCCCTTCTGTCAAAGAAGCCATTCTAGTTTATGTAAATGTGTCCTCAAGTGTAATCCAAGACAAAGGGAATGGGTAACACATGTAATATCAGTGATTAAGCTTCAGCATACACACATGTGGATACTTTTGTTTCTTAAATGGAATGGTTGGATGTGGCTGAAGAATGCACTGGGAATAACAAGTATTCAGGTATACAGAGTCTTAATAATAAAGAATAATTCTATTTTAAACTACACAACAGGAATTCATCCAGCACAAACTTCAAAACAATAATTCATCCAACCTCTATAGGCCGATCACCAAGTACCACCTTGCCACCATACTTCATTGCTTCTTCATATGCCACACGAAATTCAGAACCAGGGATGATCTTAAGTTCTTTAGCAATCTGTCAGAAATTTAAGGCAGGAAGGAAGCATGGTATATGAGAGTTAACGCATGCTTGAATTACAAGGGATCAAATGCTAATAAGAAATGTTAGGTTCACTCATGTTACATGGGGCGCTATGTCCACTCATCTAGCATCCACCATTGGAAATGATAAGATTTTTGTTTTAAATATCTTGTGATCATTTCTAACGCGAGTTGATATGGTGTCTCAAGTGAAATGAGTTCAAATAACACAATGGAAGACTAATAGACTGAAAATCTGAGAGTGGTGTAAATAATAATATGCCAAACATAGAAACATGCCAGCGAGTAAAACAATGTTATAAGCACTCCAAAAATGTTAGTCTTTTTCTTCATTATCATTGCAATCATTTCTTCCACAGTAGGTTCCTGAAAGAAGAAGAAACAAATAAGTAATTAAACAAATAAAAGAAAAACACAAATATAGATGAATTTGACTGAGATTATGCTTCGTTATTCTGAAAATATTTACAAACTTGCATTAAGATACATTGTACAATAACAGAAGTATCCCTGGGGGAAATAGATAGATAGATAGATAGATAATAGATGCTTTCACATCATCTGCAGAATTTTGTTCCTATAATTTACAAATGGGAATATGTCAGTACAAAAGAAGAAAATGCATACCTTCAGATGCTTGGTTGTAAGCACTGATTGACGCTTTTTGCACAATTCTAGAAAGACAACCTACAAGAAAACAAAATCAAGGCATGTGGTTTCATCATGAAAAATATATCTACATGTTGAGCCAAAATGACCCTTCTGTTAATCAACTGTTAAACTAGTCAGTGACAGAGGGAAGTTACCTCTGGTTTGAAAAAATTGATAACTGTTTGAACTTCTGCACATGACCTCTGCAACCAATGAACCAAAAGCTTTCAACGCAGTATGCACCAAAATTCCATTATGTTTTTTTTGTCATACATCCCCAGGGGTTAAAAAATGGTCCAAATCTTTCATTTTAAATTTTTTTATAGTTTAAATTTTTCAGCTTGATCACTTGATCTCAAATTAGACATCCTACTTGATCCAACCTTCTCGCCACATTGACATCCAACACGAGTTATACTACATTATAAATATTTAAATTATTAAAGTTATTATTAATTATTTTTTGTTATTAGTATGATTATTCCAAATTTTATGAATTCAATATTGTACTTTACTTATAACTATCAGCCATTCATTTATTAGTTGTTATTCACGTAAAAAAATTATTATTTGTTATTTATTGATCATTTGTTTTTATTAAGTGGGTAATAATAGTTAAATAATACTAGATACAAAGGTATATGAGGCTATACATGAAGAACTATGATTGTTCTTGTACAGAAATGTTTAAATAATTGATTTTTTTTACTCAACATCTAGTGATTATTTATTTTTATTGAATGACTGATATAATACATATATAATTAAAAATGCTGTTTTCGTATTATTAATTACTATCAGGTAATATTTTTTTATGGAACTATTGGGTAATAATTTATCCCCAGGAGTGGTTAATAAAATTAACAATTTTATCTGTAATTATTTATTCTTATTGAATAGTTATTGCACTTTTTTTAATTAAAGATGTTTTAGTCCATTAGGTAAAACAAATTAATCTTTTCTTCACATAAATTTTACAAACTCTTCCTTTAAAAATTTGAAGTTAAATATTTTTCATTAACAGTTCTTCACATTGTATCCTTTTTCCAATTTCCTAATGATTGCCGTTAAAATTCAAGCATCTAAGTATCAAAAAACATAATGTTTAAGGCACAGCTATTTAAAATGATTAAAAGTATCAAGTAGCAAGAACTAAATATTCTCTAATGAATTTAATTTTCATGGATTGTTAAGATATTTAATAATTTATTATCATATCAATAAAAATATTTGACTAAACTATCCATTATTTAAAAACTCTTATAAATAGAAATAAATTGTTAAAAGACAGTATAAAACTATTTGATATTCACGTTGCACTGAAATTATTCTTTTATTAATGACTACCCTCTATACACTCTTCAATAACATCTTAGAAAATAAAAATAAATTATTGAATAAAGACCCCAATTAATCTCTCCAAAAGATTTTACAAGATAAATTAATCCCTTAAGAATTAAAATTAAACTCGTGATCCTTTAAGATTTTAATAATAGAACATATTAGTCTATGTGTATTTGATCATTTAAACAATAATGAAATTGCACACATGATTTGTTGATGAGGAATATTTAGGTGCATTAAGAGCAAGATAAAATAATTGCTTTGATTTATTTAATAATTAACATATAATTTTTGTGGTCATTATTATCTCTCACTTCCCTTATATTTTTAATACAATAGGATTTCAATCAATAAATTGAGAGTAATATTTTGTCTTATTTCAAGAGCACCTAAGAATTTCATAATTTCTCACTTATTGATAGGAACGTTAAGTGATGAGTGTATTATTTGAAGTAAAATAAAATTTAAAATAACTCATTTTGGTTTGAAATTATATTAAATAAGTTACTTAAATATCTATTATAAGTGATAATATGATCATTTTATAAAACTTTAGACATCAAAATAAATATAATATATTCTAAAATAATGTCATGTTATTACTTGAGATATTATCATTATATTATGTACATAAGTTCACGAGATCAATTTATTTTTTTGAAAAACTAAATGGCTCAATGTAAAAATTTTGAAGGGCTAAACAGAATATTTAATTTAAATTATTTTTTGACACAAAGTTAGGTACTTTCCCTGAAAAACAGAGAGAATAACAATGGAGGAAGAGGGAAAAGAAAAGAAAAAAAAAACGCATAATAAGAAATTGAATTGAGGTGAGTGTAGCCGTTGTACTTTTACCTGAGAAATATGAACAGTGCCAACTAAATAGACCTCACAGAAACCAGACTCAGCAGCAGAGGACCTGCATATCAGGCGCACTATGTGTTCCGGCAACGTTTTCTTTTGTTTCTCCGAAGAAGAAGCAACGTTTTCTGCTGCTGTTGTTGTTGTTGTTGTTGTTGAGCAGTGCTTGATAAATGATGTGATCGTGGTGGTGGTGGTGGATGAAGAAGAAGGAGGGTGGTGGTGACTCAGAAACCACTGCGTGACTCGGCCGAGTTGAGAGCGAGTCAGCACGCGATCCATGACTATCAACAACACGACAGCTATACTAACCTCACACGGTAGACGCTGCTTGTTGCAGCTAATGAATTGGTCTTCGTGAGTGCTTTCACCTAGTACGATGAAGGCGCAACAGACTTTGTACTGTGAATAATGTGGCGCAGGAAATATGCAATAAATGGAATAGAAGAAATTATTATTACGGGTATAAATAAAATGAAAATAATAGAAAATTAGAAATTTTGACAAATTTTGTATTTAGAATGATTTGTATAAGTGTTTGATTTTAGATTAATTATTTTATTTTATTTAATAATTATTATGATTTTTTCCCTCAAAAATACTGTATGTATTTCTTTTTAGATGTGTAACATATTCTTCTAACTGAAAAGAAGAGAAAAAAAAAAAAAACAGAGATAGGATGCAGTGATGAGATGTGACAAGATGAAGTATAGGCAATAGATTTAATAGCTTTTGATATCCCGACTGAATTTTTTTCCTATTTTAGGCTATATGAATTTTAAAGAAAAGTGCTGCAATGTTCAAAAGACGAGTGAATGCTTGCCAGTTACCAGAACAAAGAAAAGAAGAGAGGAGTGAACGTTCATTTTGATGGTTGAAGTCACATGCCTAGCTGATTGATTTTATTTTATTTTAACTTCTAAAATTAAGAATTTAATAAAATTATAAAATATGATTTAAATTAATGTGTGGGATATTTCAAATTAGTCCTTAGATATATCATTAAAGGATTAAGTCACACAATTAAAAGTTAAATAGTTACTTTTTTTAACTTCAAAGAGTAAATGTAACTTCCACTACAATTGAACTCATTTACGCATAAAATTTCCTTTAAACAGTTTGCATAAGATTTTATAGATTCATTACCTGAAAAAATTATATAAATAATTATATATATATATATATATAATTTTAATTGACATGCACTGATAGTATAAAAATTTTTACACAGCCAATAGAAAGTTACCATATAAGCTATTTTATAACCAACTCTAATTCAAATTTAAAAAAACTACCCATGATGAATAACTTGTCATTTGTTTATTAGCTGGCAGAATAAAAATATTTTACACTATATGCCAATATATATATATTCCTTGTGAGTCGATTTGAAGGGTGCTTTTATTTATGCTTATAGGTTTGGTAATTTCATTTATAGTCATGTGGCCATATCCTATAACTTTGTGGCCTCGCTCATAAAGCAAAATTAGGAAAAAAATGTCCTTTTTTTATTCATGGCTTGCCCGAGTTCTTGCTGATAGAATAATCTTTAATTAAAATAAAAGCAGGAGGATAGTGTTCTAATAAATAATAAAACAACATTTTACTTAATCAGAGTTTATTTTAAGGCGGCGAAGATACACATACTAACAAACCAAATTCCAAATTTGAATCCTTATCCAAAAAAAAAAATCCAACTATTGAGAGAAGATGAATACCACCTTACTCACACAGTTTTTTTGACTAAGAGGAGTAAAATGTCAAAGAAGTACTTGACAGATTAAGGGATGAAACCTTATATAAAGAAGCTTTCAAACTTCCACATATCTAGAGGAGTTTAAGTTTTAACTCCTCAATAGGTGATCTTGCTAAATGTTGGTGAGTATGTGGTTCTAGAATCTTTATACCTCCCCACTCTAAAATATCTAAAATTATTTGCACTACACCTTCTAGAGGTATATGGAGGTCACTAATTCAAACCATTGAAAATTTCAAACATTACTTCAGCTGCAGAAAGAACCACAAAGACAATGGCAAATAACCCGAAGATCAGCTTAAAACACAAAATGTCATTTCCATAAAGCTGAAAGTTAGTTATTGCTACTTGTCACAACAAACAATCATGCAAACTATTGAATACACTTCCAGCATGTTTGGAAAAGATTATTTGGAAAAAAATCTCTTTTGTTCTTCAAAAGCTATCTTAGGAAGCTTTAAATTGTAGTTTGTTTTAAACACAAAAATAAGCTAATCCAAACATACACTAGATGTTAAATGATACACGTGTCAAAGCGCGCAGGCATATCTGACATATTTTGAAGGCTAAGTGAGCTTAGTTTTCTTAGACTTCACTTGAGGCTTCTCAGGAGTATCATCATGATCATCTTCTGAAGAAGCTTCTAGTGGCTCGTCAGGGACATCGTGAGGAATGTTATGCTTTGTTATGAAGTCCTTCAGTATGATCATGCTTTCCTGTTTCAACGAAACTAATTGCTCCGATAACAAACCTTTGTCTGCCTGAACAGAATATGATTCTGTGCCAAGTTGAAGTGTGGCTTTAACCTGGGGCCTAGGACAAGATTCTGTTTCCATACCTGTAGTTTGAGCAATTCAAAAACAAAATAGAGAAAAGGATAGCTGTGACTCTTATCATATCAGTTGCAGAAGGACATGAGGTCTTCTGTTTTTGTTAATTGTTAACCTTGTGCATTGAACCTTAAACTAAATTGGAACCAACGATTTCTCACGTAATAATGAACACCGCAAAAGCATGGTGAATCATATCATTGTAAAAATAATTAATGGTGGCAAAAAAAATTATTTTCACTGCACAGCTGGATACATTTTTTACCCTGATTCCAAGAATCAGGCACCGAATGAACTATAATCAGTGTTACAAATACATGTATTAATCATAGCTACCACTGCCCCAAGGCTAAAAATCACAAGCAAATGAAATTCTACAGGGAATGTTGTTCAGTAATCAGTGATTTGCAGTTTTTTTTTCTGGAAAAAAAAACAAGTTCAAAACTCAAAGCATTCAAGCTAGTAAATTAAAAGTTAAAATATTAAACCCCACACCTCAGATTCCAAATCCACAACCATGCAATTGCACATTGTGCATTTTAAGTCATCAATGGTTTTAATATACAAAACAACCAAACAAACTTAGGAACTCAAGTTCGAAGAGTTAACTACTTATTTAAATTTTAAGTCCAAAAGACAAAACCTCAAGTCATATATCCTTAAGCATACACGGTCTAAGGGCTTAGCACAAATCCAAATATAATAATCAATTGAGACAAAAATTGGGCATTTAATCAAACAAATATAAAATAAATAAATAAATGGCACTTCTCCATCTAACTGCATAGACTTAGTAAACTTGGGGTTCAATTGAATAAATAAAATAAGCAGCAGTCCCTAATATTCAGATTGAAAGTCTAATTGAAGAGAAGAAAGTTCTCAACTTGAAACAAAACATAGGGTAGAACCTAGAAAGCCAGTGAAGAAAAGCGCATACCTTGGTGTGGTGGCTGCTCAGTAAAGAAGAAACAAGGAAAAGAGTTATGAAGAATTGGTATCGTTTGGTAGACTTTGCTGTTTCGTGGTGCAGAATTTTGGGCCAACACACTGGCATTTTGGCCCACTTTGATGGAAAATTTTTGGGCTTTGAGGCCCAAACACCCATGTGTCTGTGTCAGTGTGTCCGTGTGACAGACATCCTTATCTTGTTTGGTGCGAAAGGACCAAAGCTTTGATTGAACAAACAAAGGAAAGAAGAAGAAACATGGCAATGGTGGTGGCTGTTTCTGTTTCTTCTTTCCACAGCCACCATTTTCTGAACCCTTCTTCTCGGAATCATGTGATGGCTGTTCTCAGCAGCAGGAACAAGATGAGGGTCCCGTTCGAGCTGAAGGAGGGGCAGTCTCGTATTTTCCACGAGCTGCCCTCTGGGCTGAACATGGAGGCTATTGTGCAGAAGAAGAAGAAGAATGTTGAAGAAAAGCCAGCTTTGGTGTTTGTTCATGGAAGCTACCATGCTGCTTGGTGCTGGGCTGAACACTGGTTGCCTTTCTTCTCTGCTTCTGGCTTTGATTGTTATGCTCTCAGTCTCTTAGGACAGGTCCATTCTCTCTCTCACCCACATTCTCTTTCATTGCTTAAAAAAAATGTTTTTATTTTTTTATTATTATTATTGGGGACACCGCTTTTCATATTCGGGAAAATTATGTATAGAATCTGCACGTGTGAAAATATTGAGAACTAATTATGTATGGATAATTGGATATTTCAGTTATATGTATTACTAGTGAATGTGGCTAAAGAGAAGTAGGATTTAAGATTTAGAGATTTAGAGATTAGGGGTTAGGAAGTAGGACGATTAACACAATCTCTATGCATTGTGTGTTAATAATTGGAGAATATGAGGGAGATATGTGTTAATAACTAAGGATTTCGGATTATCTTACCGATGAATCTGGTGAAAGAATTTCTTGTCAATTGTTAGTTATTTTACTACATCCACCACATTCACCTGCAATGTATCTGAAATCTCCATTTATTTATACATGATTCCGGGTACATCAAAATTCGTGTCTGCAAGATATGTTCGAAAAATGTTTCTCTTCGGATTTTGTTCCTTCACTTGATGTGTTGTAAAGAGAAGAACCAAAATAAAATATAAGGAGTATTTGATGGTAGTTTTAGTGTTAAATTTTCCAATGTGATGGGTGAGCTAGTAATTTCTTGGTAATAACCATGTAAATTCATTTGGAAGTGTGAATGAGAGACTCTCATGTGCTGAATTGAATTGTGCAGTGAATTAAATGGGAGAGGGGGTAGGGTTTTCTTGCATATGTTATGTGTCATTTCTTGTATATGTCTGATGTATATTCCAACTTCATTATGGATGGATTTTAGATTGATTGAGGAACCCTTACTTTATGGGCTAAGTCTTTTCGCTGTTGCCAAGTCAAGTGAATCATTACTGCTGTATTCATAAGAGGAGATACATTCATTTGTCTTAGACAGCAAATTGCTGCTGCAACAATACCCTTCATTGTTATCTTCACTTTTACATTCATGATTGTTACAATCTACTTTTGGCAATTTCACATTGTTCAAATGATTGATAATCTGCTGCTGTTCTGGCATGTATTCTACACGGGCAGGGTGAAAGTGATGAACCTGCTGATTCAGTTGCTGGGACACTTGAGGTATAGTAGGTCACCCTTGTAAAGTTCTATTCATCGATGAACTTTCATCCTTGGTTTTACAATTTCCTGCGTGCACTGAATTCTGCAGTAGACACATGCAAGAGATGTCGCAGATTTCATCAATCAAAAAGTTCAATCACCGCCTGTATTGCTTGGGCATTCATTTGGAGGACTTATTATTCAGTATTATATTTCCAATTTAGGAAGTGACAAACTCAAAGGTAACTTTCTGTTTCTGGGTCTGGCTTATTCATGGACATGCTTGTGGGAAATTATTCATGGACATCTTTATTAGGGGGTGCTGAATTCCAGGCTCATGTAATGGTTAAATTAGGCGAAAACATACGGATTCTTTTCCCATTCTACTTACAGTACAGATGTTTTGGCTTTTAAGATTTCATTGTTGAGGGACAATTTGGAAAGAAGAGTCTTCCTGGCCATGAGTGACTGAATTCATAAATGTAGTCAATGCTTACGACTGAAATATTTAGGCAACATGTCATATGATCTGTATACGCTTCATGATTTTATAGGCTTCTTACATGCTTTAGGTGTCTTTTAAGGTATCAGTTTGTTTTATATGTTTTCTTTTCCCCATCATATGGGTATTATATACTGTTTAATCTTAGAAACATACTTTCGGCTTCTTACTGTTTTTCTTTTTTAGTTCATTATACTAATTCCGTTTGAGCTTGATTCTATTAATAGAAAATTTGTACCCAAAGCTTAGAGGAGCCGTCCTTGTCTGCTCTGTGCCTCCTTCTGGTAATAGGTAACTAACTAAGCTCTCTAGTGCATTATGCTTATAGCTTGTAACTTTGATTGCACTGGATGAGAATTCGTCTTTATCTTTATTAGTGGGCTTGTCTGGCGATATCTCTTTTCCAAGCCAATTGCTGCATTCAAGGTATTTTAGACTTATTTTTCTGAAGAATGTGACTTTTCTGTATTTATCTCCTTATATGCATATATCCACCACCTTGCAGGTGACAAGAAGCTTGGCGGCAAAAGCTTTTCAAACCTCTCTTCCTCTGTGTAAGGAGACATTTTTCTCAGCCACAATGGAGGATCATGTTGTTAAAAGGTTTGTTTTCCTGGGATCATTCTCCCATGAGCAACTTCATTGAAATTTGAAATGGAAAGAATATGCTTAAGATATATTCATGGGCTGTTGCCATATTTATACTGAAAATAGAAATGAAACTGCTGATTAGGGAAATGAACTTTAGCGTGAACCTAAACATTATTAGTTGAAACCAGAGCCACATAATGGGGTGGAGGTAGAGAATAGAGGAAGAAATTCATTTTAAAAATTGGTCCTAACATGAAAACTTGGTAACACATGGAGTCTCAGAACTACAAAATATCTGATTTTAGAAGTAAAAGACATTTATTTGCCGTGTCTTTGACTTCATTTGTTGTAGTCAATTCAAATAGAGGAGTTTGTCTGGAAATAACTTTAAATCTAAATCTAGCTAGAAACCAAATTTATAAACCCCCATAAACACGAAAATGCTGAATTTTGGTTGAACTCAGACCACATTTTCCTGTTGAATATTGTATTCATATGGATTATTGTTTATAAATATAATTACGACACAATTAGCTTGCTTTGTTTATGTATTTCAGATATCAAGAGCTAATGAAAGAAAGTTCAAGGTTACCGTTGTTTGATTTAAGAAAGCTGAATGCTTCACTTCCAGTTCCTTCAGTGCCAAACTGCCCTCTTGAGGTTCTTGTTTTGGGTGCAAAAGATGACTTCATTGTGGTAAGTACTACGTCTAAACGTGCCTTTTTCCCTCAGCCGTTGTCTTCTTTACCAATATTTCTGCAGCATTGATTTGAATTTCAAATAGTTTACACTTTTTCCATCAGGAAGTTTTTCCCCTTTTCTGTTTGTTACAGGATGCAGAAGGACTAAAAGAAACAGCAAAGTTCTACTGCGTTTTGCCAGTGTGCATTGAAGCAGTCGCGCATGACATGATGTTGGACGTTTCGTGGGAGAAAGGCGCAAATGTTATTCTTTCATGGCTAAATGATTTAGACAAGTAAGAAGCAGGAAAGAACAAAGGAAATCTTTCTGGTTGTTTTTTTTTTTTTTTTTCTCATTCTGCTTGGAGTCCATGTTATACCATGTCCCTGGCTTGTTTTAAATTATTGCAGATGATGTAGAAGGTGCTCCAAGTTTCAAGTTGAGGCAATAGATCAAAGTCTATCGG
The DNA here is from genome assembly GCA_030441495.1 of Dalbergia oliveri. Classification (NCBI taxonomy): domain Eukaryota; kingdom Viridiplantae; phylum Streptophyta; class Magnoliopsida; order Fabales; family Fabaceae; genus Dalbergia; species Dalbergia oliveri. The sequence continues at coordinate 34,176,413 of JAMLFY010000005.1, forward strand.
AATGTAGTTGTGTTTTTTGCATGGTCTCTCACAAAATTCATGTTGGAGATGAAATGTGATCAAAGCAAATAGATAGCCAGATGAAAGATTTTCTTCATTTCATGGGATAATTTAGGTCCGAAAGCTAGTCTAACTATTTTTTTTTTTCCCTTTTATCTAAACCACCAATATGACTTTAATTAATTAGGCTATTTGGTTTATTATTGGAATACAATTTTGTTAGTTTTTCTATTCATAAAATTTACCTGCAGGATCGAGGGCTTGAAGCTTGGGAGAGATTGGACAGTTTACCACTCTAGATCTATTTCCCTGTCTAACCATTTTTATTAAAAATAAATGACTTTACTTAAAGAGAACACTACTTATATCATTTAAATCAATCAAGTGTTATATTTGTTGATTCCAAAGCTATGAGCAGTTCTTTAACGTATTATCACAGCCTTATTAGTTTGGAGGTCCAAAGTTTGGTCCTTGACACTACAAGGCTTTATAATGTTGTGAGATGCTGTATTGATGTGATCTTATGCAATTTCATACCGAGTCCTTGAGTGTTCATAACTCGATGCGGGGACCAAAAATTTTTGGATCAGGGTGGGTCAGGTCATCACTTGAATATAATTATTTGAGAGATATATTTTTTTATAATAATTAGTGAAAAATTATTAGATTTTATAATTTAATTAATATATTTTATATGATTTAATGTTATTTTTATATTGACATGGTTTATTTTGAAATAATATTTTATAAAATATTTCTTAAATTTTATTTCTTAATTATAAAATTTTATAATTTTACTATATATAATATTCAAATCCTTATATGTTATTTAAAGGTTGGATTGACTCAATTTAACCTAGTCACCAAGTCAAATCATTATTAGATTAAGTTTGGGTTAAAAAAATTGATCTAGACTATAAATTGGGTTGGGTTTGGGTTTGGGTTTGATCCAACTTGTTCAACTTGTCTTTTATATACTATAGTTTCACTAAATTTTTAATTAGGTCTTTGCTTTTCTTCTTTAGAAATTAATTCATTTAGCTGTGTAGAAATTCATTCTTTAATGGGGAATCATCTAGTTTATCTATTATAGATATTAAGACTGAGGTTTGATCATGTTTAATACATTTAAACTTTTATCCATACAGTTTTGCAATTAAGAGTCCTAGTCCTAAACAATATTCTTCTTCTTCCTCTATCTCTTGATTTTTCTAGGAAACCTTATCTATTTGAAAATTTCATTATCTTCATTTCTTCTCTACTAATCATTTCCTCTTCAGATTCTTGGTTCTCAGAATTAATAAAAGATAAAAAATAATTACAAAGATTCTTAGGTTGTTTGAATTACGTAGCAGATTTTATTCCAAATATCAGGATTATATGTGCCCCATTATACAAACGTCTTAGGAAGAATCCCGCTCCATGGGATGAAGAAATGAGTCAGACCATTGTTAAAGTCAAAAGTATTGTTAAAAGTCTTACGGTTTAGGAATACTAGACCTTCAGCCTCCCTTATTGTAGAAACAGATGCTTCAGATATAGGATATGGAGGATCCTTAAGCAAGTCCTCCCAAATTTCATAAAAGAGCAAGTTGTCAAATTTCATTAGGTATTCCACAATTAAAAAAGAAATTTTATCTATAGTATTATGTATTACTAAATTTTAAGATGATTTATTTAATAAAAAGTTTTTAGTAAGAATGGATTGCAAAAGCCCAAATGTTTTACAAAAGATGTCAAGAATCTTGTTTCTGAACATATTTTTGCTAGGTGGCAAGCACTTTTGTCTTGTTTTGATTTTGATATCATTCATATCAAAGGGGATAAGAAGCTTACCAGATTTTCTTACAAGAGAATTTTGCGGGCTCTGCCCACATGAGTAAGAATCCAAACATGAGAGATAATTATGGTCCTCCTAGGAACCATAAAAAAGCATCTGGACTAGCTACATTAAATACGCCTATGACCATGTCAAGGTTGTTAAAAGCTCTCCTGATATATCTTCTCAAAATAAGTTTAAAAGCCCTTAGCCGGTAACACTTCTCAATTGTTCTTGACTAAGCCAACATATTAAGACCATCCCTATATTGAAAAACCAAATTCCTTACCAGTCATGGCCATAGAAAAAGAATGGTTTACCTTAGATCGAAAAACCATGTATAACCAAATATTCCCAAAGTCATTCCACTATGTACCAACCCATCCTCAAAAAACCCAAAATTTTACGAATATATCCTTGTGGATACTAATTCTGTCGAAGTTACCTATGTAATTGATAAAACTGATCCTAGTAGGTCTCCCATTCCAAACTTAAGATTATAAAGATCTTGATCGTAAAAGATTAGAATCAGTCTCTACCAACTAAAGGAATTTACTTGAGAATTTGAGCCTCAGGATTATAATTATTTTGATTACATAGAAGCCTGGCATCATGTACTAGATTTCTCACCTAATCCCCATTCATGGTTCTTTTGGTTTAAAAAGGGAATCTCTTTATAATTCCCTAAATGGTTTCTTAAGTGGTTTCATGATTTTGGACCTATTCCGCCATCTTCCCAAGAAGCAGCAATGGGATATGAATATTGGAAAGCTATGACATCCTTTGTACCAGAAATGAAATTGATCTCATTTGTCACTTGTCTAGGTATACCCTGGATAATGCAATGGGAATATAATTCAGGGAAAATGGAAGAAGACAATAGCATTCAATTCCTAGTAAAAATTATAAAAGTTCGATGGTGGGGAGTATTTGATTTGAAATTAATCAGGAAAAAAGCTATTGATGCATGGTTATCCCATTCGCATGATAAAAGACCCTATCCTCATCAAGCACCTCAAAGACAGCTGAACTCCAAAAAGAATCTCAGTTTTAGCACAGAAGCAACAATTATTGCCGGACTAGCCCAGCCACTTTAGAAAAGAAATTCAAGAACGGATTAAAGCAATATCAACAAAGTCAGAAGACGACGAAGAAATTTGTTCTAGTCCAGGATATTATTTTGAAGATATGGAAGATCAATACAATCTGCAATAAATATATGGATAAGAATCAGACCAAGAAGACAAAATTAAAAGAAGAACAAGACAAGTGTGATGATAAAGCATGCACCAATTTGTCAAAAAGTCTAGATATAGAGCTAATTATTACAAATATAAAAGTCAAAAGGCTATAAAGTAAAAGTTACTAGCATTGTCCTTTGTAAGCATGTAAGAATCTTATGAACTCATCATGATGTAAGCAACATAGTGCAGATGGCCTCTATAAAAGGCTAAGCCAAGATAGTAACAAGATATCGGAAAAATTCTCACTAAGTCTTAGCATAAGCTCTGAAGAAAAAGCCTTCCCATTTCAGTCTCTATAGAACTTCTTTTATATCATATTTATGCAAACAATTCTGAAGTATTCAATAAAGTTTTGAAGTTTATCAGGATCATTATCTTGTAAGTTTTATGTTAAATTATGTTTCCTTGTTATAGATTACGGAGCATTGAGAAGATTGAGAAAACATGAAAAAGATATATTAGATACTATTGAAAATTTGAAAATCATCCTTTTCCCCAAGACCAAATATTATTAGATCAATTATATGATATGTTTTTAACTGTTGATGAAAGGAAAAGCTATATCAAAAGGATTTTAACTAGTATGAGTTATTGTTAAATGTATCCTTTATATGTTTTGAGAATACAACTTAAAAATTTACATCAGTTGTGGATTCAAACTTTGTCTGACATATTTGATTTAGAACGCCTACAAGCTACTTTTTATCACTTAAACAATCTTTATCTTCAACTTTGAAGTATTGAATATAAAATAAAATTAATTAAATACGATTTATCTATCCTTGCTCTTCAATTTCCCTTTCAATTTTACGATCCTAGAGAAAGTGGTATCAGAGCCAAAAGTGCGGAGAGAGGTAGGTTATTTCGTTCTGTCTATATTACTGTTAAATTTTCTTTAGCTAAGTTTGTTATTTAGATTTTGAGTAAGTGTTTGTTGTTAGTCTGAATAAGAGAGTAGTGTCAGTGAAGCTGTGTATACGTTGGTCAGGGAGTAGTGGTCCAGATAAGGCCTATGGAGAGGCAGTGAGGCCGTTGGTCAGCTGGGTGGTCCCGTAACATAAAACTTGATAGGATTAATGACAAGACTTCTTAGAACTCTAGTAATCTAAACTTAGGAAGAAATAATGAGATAGTAGTTAGGACAAACAATGAAGAAGATTCCATTCTTCTATATTTCCGCCTGAATAAGTATTTTGATACTGCATACCTCTTTCTTCATAACCTATATCCATAGGCCTTCCTCTGGAACCACTGGGTAACCAACGTATACACACTCACCGCTACACTACTCTCTTATTCAGACTAACAACAAACACTTACTCAAAATCTAAATAACAAACTTAGCTAAAGAAATAATTTAACAGGAATATACAGAACTGAAATAACCTAATGTCATTATTACTTGTACTAGGATAACTATATTCTAACATATGTATTTCTTCATTTCTCCTTTGCCATAGATGTTGACTTTTATATACTTCATTTTTCCTAATTATAAGTATCGACCAATTATGTAATCTTTCTTCCATTTTAGCTATTTGTAATTCTATGAGGAACTATTATTACTAGAGGAGGAAGCTTCTTCATTGTTTGTCCTAACTACTATCTCATTATTTCTTCCTAAGTTTAGATTACTTAGAGTTCTAAGAAGTCTTGCCATTAATCCTATCAAAGTTTTATGTTACGGGACCACCTCACTGACCAACGGTCTCACTTCTCCATAGGCCTTCCTTCGGACACTGCTAGGCTGACCAACTTAACGCTACACTACTACTACTCTCTATTTAGACTAACAACAAACACTTACTCAAAATCTAAATAATAAACTTAGCTAAAGAAATAATTTAACAGTAATATACAGAACTGAAATAACCTACCTTCTCCCGCACTTTTGGCTTTGATACCACTTTCTCTAGGATCGTAAAACTGGGGACAGATTAAGCGCGAGGATAGATAAATCGTATTTAATTAATTTTATTTTATATTCGTTATTTACAATTCTTATATTACTGTTAAATTATTTCTTTAGCTAAGTTTGTTATTTAGATTTTGAGTAAGTGTTTGTTGTTAGTCTAATTAGAGAGTAGTGTAGCTGAGAGCTATGTATACGTTAGTCAGCTAATAGTGGTCCTAGGAAGGCCTATGGAGATAGGTAAGACCGTTGGTCAGCAGGGTGGTCCCGTAACATAAAACTCTGATAGGATTAATGGCAAGACTTCTTAGAACTCTAAGTAATCTAAACTTAGGAAGAAATAATGAGATAGTAGTTAGGACAAACAATGAAGAAGCTTCCTCCTCTAGTAATAATAGTTCCTCATTAGAATTACAAATAGCTAAAATCGAAGAAAGATTACATAATTGGTCGATACTTATAATTAGGAAAAATGAAGTATATAAAAGTCAACATCTATGGCAAAGGAGAAATGAAAAAATACATATGTTAGAATATAGTTATCCTGTACAAGTAATAATAACATAATAAATATATTAGAAAATGAAAAGTTAAAAGAACATAGAGAGAAAAGATTTAATTTTATTCACATAGGATTAATCCAAGTAAGGCAAAACTAAACTTTAAGTTAGGAGTAAATACTCCCATATTAGTAATATTGAGAGATATAAGATTTAAAAATTTTAAAGACTCCTTAATAGCGACATTAGAAAGTAATTGCCATGATGGTCCTATATTTTTTAATTGTTATCCTAATTTTTCCATGAATATAAATAATGATTATACGGTAAAAGCTATAAAATTATATGTTAAAACCCCTGATAACATAATAGATGAAAAGTATGATCCTCTTCAAATAATATATAGAATATATTATAAAGTAACCAAAATAGATTATAATTTTAGAGCCTTGAAGCAATCTCCTAGAGATGAAACTATACTAGTCCAAGCTAATTTGAGCAAAACCACAGTACAAGTTCCTAAAAAGTTAAAACACTCTGAAGTAGTAAAAAATATTCCAGAAGAATGGGTGTTACAAGATGTGGCACAACCCGAAAAAATAGAACATACTCAAGTAAGAGAAATAATTCAAGATGGAAATAATATTAGATTAAGAATGAATAGATCAAAGTCTATACAAATACCAGAATCTCAAACTATCAACTCAAAAACTTCTAGACATTCAATAGATAATTCAACCATTAATATTGACTTAGTAGGGATAAATAATAGTAGAGCTAGAATTGCAACTCCAGTCTATGAGGATACTCAGGATTCCCCTACAGCTTCCCAAATATTAAATACTTTAACCAGAAGAGAACCTTTTGAAATAGATAAAGAATGGATAAGAAAAGATTTTGAAGCTGAGTATAATAAAGAAATAAGAGAATAGTTTTTTAATACTTTTAGTACACAAGAAACCTTAGAGATTCAAAAATATTTTATCAATATATGGAAGATAACGAGATTAATCTATATTTCTTTGACTGGTTAAAAAATATTTATAATAAAGGAAAGGAATTTTGTCCTTTGATAAAAACTACTACGGCTTGGGAAACTAAAGCTGGAAAGATAATAGAATCAGAATATCCACCAAAAGAACATGTACTACTAAGACTATCTGAAAACACTAATATAGAAATGGCTAAGTATAAAGATATTGTTTGTGAGAGTGGAATATAGATAAGACGATATAAGAAAGATACATCAACAGCTAAATTATTCTAATACTATGTTAGAAATAATGAGTAATCAGTTAACAAGAATTGAAGGGAAAAGTGAACAAAACAGTACTAGTTCAACTAGTTCAGTCTAAAAAATAATTCAATTCCAAGATTAATAGAAACTCCTATTTATAAAAGAGAAAATGGTTCAGGAATTCTAAAACCCAATAGGAAAATAGAAATGGATATAGAAGATATTAAAGAAAAACTTAAAGGATTAAATATTACTAAAAAAGAGATAAATACTTTAGACTCAGAAATAATGAAATTGACTACTAATAGAGTAAATCCTAGAATTCGAAATTATTATCCTAGACCCCCCTGATATAGGTTATGAAGAAGAGTATGAGGATCAAAATACTTATTCAGAAATATAGAAGAATGGAATATAGATGGAATGTAATGCCACAAGGACTTAAAAATGCTCCCAAGTGAATTTCAAGAAATAATGAATAATATTTTCTATCCATATATGAACTTCTCTATTGTATATTTAGATGATGTTTTAATCTTTTCTAAAGGAATTAATCAGGACATTAAACATTTAGAAAAGTTCATCGAAATAATTAAAGAAAATGGATTAGTTGTATCAGCTAGAAAAATGAAAATCTTTTAGACTCAAGTAAAATTTCTAGGTTATGAAATACATCAAGGAACATTTACACCTATTAAGAGATCTATAGAGTTTACAGACAAATTTTCGAATGAGATAAAAGATAAAAAACAATTACAAAGATTCTTAGGCTGTTTGAATTATGTAGCAATTTTATTCCAAATATTAGGATTATATGCCCCATTATACAAACGTCTTAGGAAGAATCCCCTCCATGGGATGAAGAAATGAGTCAGACCATTGTTAAAGTCAAAAGTATTGTTAAAAGTCTTCCGTGTTTAGGAATACCAGACCTTCAGCCTCCTTATCGTAGAAACAAATGCTTCAGATATAGGATACGGTGGGATCCTTAAGCAAGTCCTCCCAAATTTCATAAAAGAGCAAGTTGTCCATATCATTCAGGTATTTGGCATCCAACACAACAAAAGTATTCCACAATTAAAAAGGAAATTTTATCTATAGTATTATGTATTACTAAATTTCAAGATGATTTATTTAATAAAAAGTTTTTAGTAAGAACGGATTGCAAAGTAGCCCAAATGTTTTACAAAAAGATGTCAAGAATCTTATTTCTAAACATATTTTTGCTAGGTGGCAAGCACTTTTGTCTTGTTTTGATTTTGATATCATTCATATCAAAGGGGATAAGAATGCTCTACCCGATTTTCTTACAAGAGAATTTTTGCAGGGCTCTGCCAACATGAGTCAGAATCCAAACACGAGAGATAATTATGGTCCTCCTAGGAACCATAAAAAAGCATATGTACCAGCTACATTAAATACGCCTATGACCATGTCACAGGTTGTTAAAAGCTCCTGATATATCTTCAAAATAAGTTTAAAAGCCCTTAGCAGTAACACCTTCTCAATTGTTCTTGACTAAGCCCACATATCAAGACCATCCCTATATTGAAAAACCAAATTCCTTACCAGTCATGGCCATAGAAAAAGAATGGTTTACCTTAGACCGAAAAACCATGTATAAGCAAATATTCCCAAAGCCATTCCACTATGTACCAACCCATCCTCAAAAAACCCAAAAATTTTACGAATATATCCTTGTTGATACTGATTTTGTAGAAGTTACCCATGTAATTGATAAAAATGATCCTAGTAAGGTCTCCCATTCCAAACTTAAGATTATAAAGATCTTGACCATAAAAGATTGGAATCAGCCTCTACCAACTAAAGGAATTTACTCGAGAATTTGAGCCTCAGGATTATAATTACTTTGATTACATAGAAGCCTGGCATCATGTACTAGATTTCTCACCTAATCCCCATTCATGGTTCTTTTGGTTTAAAAATGGAATCTCTTTACAATTTCCTAAATGGTTTCTTAAGTGGTTTCATGATTTTGGACCTATTCCACCATCTTCCCAAAAGAAGCAGCAATGGGATATGAATATTGGAAAGCTATGACATCCTTTGTACTAGAAATGAAATTGATCTCATTTGTCACTTGTCTAGGTATACCCTGGATAATGTAATGGGAATATAATTCAGCGAAAATGGAAGAAGACAATAGCATTCAATTCCTAGTAAAAATTATAAAAGTTCGATGGTGGGGAGTATTTGATTTGAAATTAATCAGTAAAAAAGCTATTGATGCATGGTTATCCCATTCGCATGATAAAAGACCCCTATCCTCATCAAGCACCTCAAAGACAGCTTAACTCAAAAGAATTCATTTTTAGCAAAAGCAACAATTATTGCCGGCACTAGCCAGCCACTTTAGAGGAAGAAATTCAAGAACAGATTAAAGCAATATCAACAAAGTCAGAAGACGACGAAGAAATTTGTTCTAGTCCAGGACATTATTTTGAATATACGAAAGATTAGGACAATCTGCAATAAATATATGGATAAGAATCAACCAAGTGTCGGCATCTTAGAATAGTAAAAGACAAAATTAAAAGAAGAACAAGACAAGCGTGATGATAAAGCATGCACCAATTTGTCAAAAAGTCTAGATATAGAGCTAATTATTACAAATGTAAAAGTCAAAAGGCTATAAAGTAAAAGTTACTAGCCTTGTCCTTTGTAAGCATGTAAGAATCTTATGAACTCATCATGATGTAAGCAACATAGTGCAGATGGCCTCTATAAAAGGCTAAGCCAAGATAGTAGCAAGATATCAAAAATTCTCACTAAGCCTTAGCATAAGCTTTGAAGAAAAAGCCTTCCCCATTTCAGTCTCTATCAGAACCTCTTTTGTATCATATTTATGCAAACAATTTTGAAGTATTCAATAAAGTTTTGAAGTTTATTAGTATCATTATCTTGTAAGTTTTATGTTAAATTATGTTTCCTTGTTATAGATTACGAAGAGCATTGAGAAGATTGAGAAAACATGAAAAAGATATATTAGATACTATTTCAAGTATTGAATACAAGATGAAATTAATTAAATACGATTTATCTATCCTCGCGCTTAATCTGCCCCCTTTCAGTTTACGATCCTAGAGAAAGTGGTATCAAAGCCAAAAGTGCGGGAGAGGTAGGTTATTTCAGGTTCTGCTATATTACTGTTAAATTATTTCTTCTTCAATTCCTGTTCTGGCTCCAAATTAATAAATATATTTAATAATGTTTGTTTTAATTCTTCATTAGTTAATTCGTTTATTTTTTGTTGTACCCGACAACTTTTTGCAAAATGTTTGGGTTTTCCACATTTCCAACATACATTTTCCTTTTTAATGACTTTCTTAGGTCTTGGCTTTACATAAGGTTTATTATAATTTTGTGGGGTTTTTTGAGCATATCGTGGTTTATAAAATTTTCGAGGGTTATTAGATCTTGCATATTTCCCTTGTTTTTTAATTTGTCTTTTATGTTACCTACTTGGAGCTTTTAAATGATCTATCCCATATTGCTGGCAAAAGGTTCCTAATTCCCTTCTATTGGTTATTTTTTCTTTTTTCAGGTTGTTTTGTAACTTCATATCAGGACATACTTCTATTCATGTTTCAACTACAATATTATGTATTTGTCCAAAGGTTAAGGTATCATATGGAATTTGGCTACCATAATGAGTTTGTAACTTTTGTATGACTTTTACAACGAATAGATTGGGTAAAGCCTATAAATCTTTCTTTCCAAAATGAGTTATTAGTATCATTTATCATCATAACTTTAGATATAAATACATCTTTATACCATCTATAATCAAACATAGTTGGACATCTTAAATTTAATAATTGAGTTTCTATCCTCTCTCTAAAAATACTAGGATCTCCTATAAAATTTTTAATTATAGAAACGATTAAGGTTGTCATCGCATCTGAAATTACTTCTGTTCCTTCTTGTTTTACACTATTTAATATGGTTTCTCTATGTTTGAGTTAAGAAATTAACCTAGTCACCAGTCAAATCATTATTAGATTATGTTTGGGTTAAAAAAATTGACCTAGACTATAAATTAGGTTGGGTTTGGGTTTGGGTTTGATCCAACTTGCCCAACTCATCTTTTATACACTATAGTTTCACTAAATTTTTAATTAGATATTTATAGTTTAAAAAATTATAATCAAGTCCCTATAGTAAGAGATTAGTTAGAATATTCGTTGGTGTCATTAATTACCAACTTCACATGGGTTGAGTTCATAGATTAAAAACTTGGTAACTTTGTCAAACTATCTAAAGCTGATCACGATATATTGTTATCCTTTTATTGTTGCACAAAACTGAGTTTAATTAAGTCTCAAAAACATATAATATAAAACTATTGCTAGTTGTAACATCTCATTCATATTAAGAATGACATAAATTTACATAGGGAAAAATAACATTCCCAAAAGTACAATTGGAGTATTTTAGCATAAGTACTTAAAAGTACTGCGACGGACCATATATTTTCAAAACTTATGATAGAAAATCCAATTATAAGTTCATAAATCCATGATACCGAGAAGATTTTGTCTTCCTTTGGCTTTACTTGGCCAATCTAAACCACCAGAAAATAGAGATGAAAAATAGGAAATGAATATTTCTAAAAATTTTGAGCTATGGTGATTCCAACGTATCTACACGGAAAATACACATAGATGCATATCTTTATAGAAGCATAATCAAATATCATAAATTCATAATATAATCAATAAAGGATGCTATGTAAGTCTTGTTATTATTATAATCCCTTTACTTTAATCATTCACTTTTCGTAGTCTGTTTGTCTCACACATAATTGAAGATATTCTCTTGGGAAATTCTCGTTCTAGTATTACTCTTTAATATCATTACAACAAACCACACTTTTACGTGACAGTAACCAAGGCAGGTATCATAAAAGGACTTTACATCTCTGTCCTTCTGACTTCTGCGGGGAAAATCTTTTACATGTCTTCTTATTCATTATTGTCTTATTGCTATGCAACATTTCACATAGAAATGAATAAATTCATAATAAATATAAAATGCATAAACTCAACAAATAATTAGAACTTTAGATAAAGGCATATGAAATAAATATTAAACTTGAATCATGTTAAATAGAATATAAACTTAAGCAATTAATGATTAAATTGAATAAATGCATGAAATATAAATTATAGCATAACTTAAAACTAAATAAATTGCATAAGAATTTAAATAATATAAGCTTGACAAAAATGCATAAAGTAATATCTTAACAATTTCTTAAAGTATAGAGTTGTCAATCTAAATATTATTTTATGAAGAAACCAAAATTTAAGTTCATTTCTAATTAATTTTATTTTGAACTTCCCATCATATCCAGTCCATGGATTGCTCTTTGCCATCATAAAACCATAATATACTCCATCAGTCAAGATGCAACATTTCATGTTATAATTAACTCAGTAGTCTAATTCTATGTATAATTATCTTTATTTATTTTTAATATTTAGTTTTATACTTTACCTTTAATATAGGTCCCCTACAGAGATTACTATAAATATTGACAACTCAAAATCATATATATCATTATTATTGAAATAACTTGGAATAATAATAAAGCACATGCATATAAAAGAATGATAAAATAAAGTGACCATAATATATAATTGAGTACTTTACTATAAATAAATAATATAGTAACTTAAAGTAAATAATGGGCATCATCAATATAAAGAACGTAAAGTAAAATGGAATGACTTTAGGATAAATAAATAATATAGAAGATAGCTAATAATAACTATATGTAGTCATAATTTTCTCAGTTCACATATAGATTCATTCCTTCTTTCAAAATTATACCAAAGATGACACTATTTCATCAGCACCCATTTCGTCCTTTATTCTTCTCTACGGTCACTTCCCCTTTTTTTCTCCTCTCTCTCTCTCTCTTTCTTTCTTTCTCTTACCGCTCTTTCTCTTCTTTCCTACATCATTTCTATTTTTCTTACACTCTGATTGCCTTTAGTTTTTGCGTGGCATCATATTTATAGTGTGCCTAGCCTTGGAAATTAAGGCAAATACATCAGGTACTTACACATACACCTATGACACATTAGTCCTCAGTTTACATTACTTGCTCATATTTTATTACCTATCATTACCATATAACTTCTCAATTCTCATATTCACTTTCGTTACCATTATGTATATTACTATTAGTGATTCTTAGTTTGTTTAACACAGTCACACACTGGCACTTATACACTATGTATATATCCCTTTAATACTTCACTTCAAAATTTTCCACAAAGGCTTCAAAGTCTTTTACGTTATCTCTTTCTTTTCAATCTTACTATTTACAACTATTTCATAATATAGTTAATTACTATTAGTACTATTATTATTATAACTTTATGTCATATTTTGTATTTTGATATCACGTATTATCTAATATAACTTTGTTTCATAATATTTTTACCTCCATCCTTCTCATTATTATTATTCTTATCATTTATTATATAATCAAATTTTCTATAAAATTCATTATTTTGTGAATATATCTCAATATTTTGTTAAATATTAATTCCACTCATTATATTTTATATTTTTATTTCTTTTTTATTGTGAATATTAATTTAATATCTTTAAAGTATTAGTATCTATTCTTTAACTAGTAGTTTATTATTTAATTAGTGTTCTTCTTTATATATATATTCTTTGAATTGACTTTAAGTCTATAGGTAGGTTTCCTTCTTTTTTTAAGGACTTACCCAAGTCTTCATAACTTCACCCCTTTTTTTCATATTTTTCTATATTCTACTTTACATTAGTATATGTTTATAGATATAATCTAACATAACACATATATACATACTCATAATTTAATAGTTAAATATGATATTCACGGATATGTGCACATATAATAAAATTATTCTTTTTCATATAAATTTATTAATCAAGGTTTAGTTCTTTGATAAATTTCTATTAAGCCATTTTATAAAATTTAACACAAACAATTTACAGAAAAAATAGTAAATATTTTGTGAAAAAAAGAATATTACACTATCTCATTGCTTACATATGCACTCACATTAGGAAATCAATGAATATTGCATTTAGTCTCATATTTTTGTAATAGTATATAAGTTCTAGAACTTGATTTGAAATTTTTATTTATTAAAAGAATGTGATTACAAATTTTTATACATTACAGGAACTTCGTCACAAATTTTTAATTTATAAAGATCTAATTAAAAATTTCATAAAATTATAAAATGCTGTTGATTAATTAATATGTTTTTATCTCAAAAGAATAACACAATACAAATTTATATGTACGCTAGTATTAATTAATTATACGACACAAGATACGCCCAAAACAAAATTATTATATGATTTTAGATACTTCGTTAATTTTAGATTTGATATCAAGAAAACAATTGAGGGTTTAGGTGTGCTGTAAAATAATAAAAAGAAATTATACATAAAAAATAACAATTAAAAAATAACCTCAAATAAAGAAAAGAAAAGAAAAGAAAATTAGGGCAACACCTCAAGACTATGCAGTATAAAATGGTCTCTCCACGTTGCTGCCGCTTCCTTCCTCTGTCTCCCCTGAAACTGAAGCAGAAGCAGAGCTGAGAGCACGACACCATTTGGTGCCTTTTTCTCTCATCAATTCTCAAGTTTGTGTCTTTTTCGGTATTATCGCATCTCATATGCATTGCTTAATAATAACATTCTGGGTTCTGTTCCACCCATAGATTTTTTTCTTTAAAAAAAAAAAAACCCTTTTCCTATTTCTATGTTATTTCTCCCTATATGTGTTTTTTTTTTTTTTTGGTTTCAATCATTCCATAATCACTTCATTATTTCCCTTCAAAAGGTGTTTTTGATGGGAATGACATGTGAATACATTAGTTTGTGGTTGGTTAGAGTCGTTAGCGAAATTAGTTGTAACAAATTAAGGGTTGATGATGTGTGTAATATATAACCTGGATGCAGAGAAGTACAAAATATGGAAGGAAATAATGTTATTGAGTAGTGTTATGTTTAGTTTCTGTTAGTTATTTCTTAGATAGTTTTGTTCATAACAATTCTACACTTGAAATGTGATTTTATTTTATTTTTGTATGCTTGGCATTTTCCGATCACTAATTTAATCACAGTGCATATGAATTTGTGTTTGCCTGCTTTTGTTTGTGATTAGTTAATACGATGTTTATTTTTTTATGTGGTTTGGCTCTTTATTGTTGAAACTGTGAGAGGTTGAATACATTTTCACACTAGGGTGTGTTTGGTTACGGGTAAAAATGGGGGTTAAGTTTAATGGGTGAGCTTGATGTGTAATTTGTTAGTTAATTTTTCATTTTGAGCTTTTAGTTGAGGACTGAGAACAGACAAAGCGGGTTTTGAGTTTTCTTTAGTTAAAATTCCAAGTTTGACTGCTTCTTATTGGCCCTTCTAATGTAGCTTAAGTAGCCAGCCCCTCTGAAAATTTTTGGATTACATTTAATGTCATTTTGTGTACAATGTTCATTGTGATTGTTATTTTCCCTTAGGGTATGTTTGTGAATTTGAATTTTGGACGGAAAGGGAGAGGAGGGAGGGAGGGGAGGGCTTGTAGTGTAAAATTACATTACAAGCCATCCCCTCCCTCCCTTTCCTCTAAAACCCAAACTCACAAACATACCTTAGGTTCTAATTTTGAACGATTTAACTTTTTAGTTTTTGGCAGCTAATTAATTTGCCATGAGATAATTGTGATGGTTGTTATGTTATCATGGAACAGATTGACAAAAATGTACACTTCAAGGAAGAAAATCCACAAGGACAAGGATGTCGAGCCAACTGAATTTGAGGAGACCGTTGCTCAGGTTTATGTCGTCTCTTTTCAAGAATAATATCAATTTAATGAACCCAACACCATGTTCTTTATTGAAACTCTTCAATTTGATTTTTTTTTGTTTTTTGTGCAGTACCTCTTTGATTTGGAGAACACTAATCAGGACCTGAAAAGTGACTTAAAAGATCTCTACATAAACCAAGCAGTGTAAGTATGTTATGGATGATTCTTAGCTTTATGTTCTGGGTTCAAATTCTGCTCCTCATCATGAAAGCAATACACTTTTCATGCAGTCAAATGGATGTGGCCGGGAATCGCAAGGCTGTAGTCATCTATGTTCCTTACAGATTGAGGAAGGCATTCCGCAAAATTCATACTCGTCTTGTCCGAGAATTGGAGAAGAAGTTCAGTGGGAAGGTTGTTTTCCTACTACATTGGATCTTAATATGAAACTAATGCTCTTTAATTTTCTTTTCCATTTCCTTTTCTTCTACATAGTTCCCCAAAATGGTATAAACTGAAGATTGTGTCCAATGACAGGATGTCGTGTTGATTGCAACAAGAAGGATCGTGCGGCCTCCTAAGAAAGGGTCTGCTGTTCAGCGACCCGGACCCGCACCTTGACTGCTGTCCATGATGCTATGCTTGAGGATGTTGTGCATCCTGCGGAGATTGTTGGCAAACGAGTCAGATACAGACTTGATGGATCAAAAATAATCAAAGTAACTGCTTTGTTAAATTGAGGCTAATTTAAATTTGCCTGTTCTTCATCTTTTCTAAACTGCGTCTAATTTGGTTATTGCGAATATTATCAAGGTTTTCTTGGACGCCAAGAGAGCGCAACAGCACTGAATACAAGCTGGAGACTTTCTCTGGAGTTTACAGGAAGCTTACTGGAAAAGATGTTGTTTTTGAGTATCCAATTACAGAGGCCTGAAATGGTGCTTGTCTTAATGGAATTTTAGGATTTATGTTCCAGCTTCATCCAAATTTTTGACTTATGGGAGTTTTCTTTGATGCTTGATCACTTAGATTGACATTAAGAGCTTTACAAATTGTAGAGCATTTTTATAGTGTGCTTGATGCGGCCATGAATTTGAATTGCGTTCTTGATACTGTCCTTGCTTGCTACTGTGGTCAATTTAGTTGCCATTGGAAGTTTCACCAACAGTGCAATCCTCATTCTTGTAGTAGGAGTTCAATCATATTATATATAAATTTTTTTCTTGATAAAAAAAAAAAATTACTGAAAACAAACATCGGTTGCACAACTATATACGGGCCTTGCGCTTCAGGCCTTAAATCATTGTCAATATTCGGTGGTTGTCCTTACTTTGATAATATACATTTTTTTCAGTTCAATGTAGGAAGTGCGTTGAAGACCATATTTCTTGTAGGAGGCAATGGTGCTCATTTCAAATTGTAGATGTAGATGTCGTGTTCACTATTGAGCCTTTAAGCCTTCAAGCAAAGCTTGGGACCAAATTGTATAGCAAATTTGATTATTCGACTATGAAGTTGAGATATCACTTCTTTAAGTTAGAATTTCGTAATCCTGTGAAAATAGAGCTTGATGAAAGTTGACTTTGCAACATGTGGTTAACTGATGTCGTACAATTATAAGTCTTGAAGCAGTGGTTTGGTATACCTCACTGATGTGTCCCCCATCGAAGACATCCAAGGCAAACAAGTAGTCTCTTACTTTTGAAAACATGACAACCATAAGTGTCAGCTCAATTTGTAGGAACAGACAAAATTCAAAGTGGCGTGCATAACTTAATTTCTGCACATTTTTTGTATGTTATATTTTTCTTTTCCTTCGGTGAATCCAAGATATTCATTGCTAAAAATAGTAACTAATTCTTTTTAACTTAGAGTTCATAAACATGAATTTTGACTTTGACCAGGAAGACTCTTGTTCATACACACTGTTAAGAATCAAATCTTTAACTAGATATTTAAAAGTCAGTAACTACCAACTGAGCTTAGGCCTATTGGTTTATGTTACAACCACTTGGACAATGACTAACATGTGCTTGTTCATTGAGTCATTTCTGATTTCTAATCTCTTCACTTGAGCCTCAAGTTCTATTCTCCGGATTTCTAGTTGGCTGGCCTCCTACTGATTTAAGAGAACAGTAGAAAGCTGCCTTTTCTTCTGCATAATGTAGCATTTAATAATTATTTCAGTTATTTTTATAAATTAATGTATCCCTAGAAATGAATAAAAACCATTAAGGTACTATAACATATTATATTGTTGGCAATGATTTAGATATAAATCAGGCTCATATCAAGCTTCATTATTTGTTTTTACTAATAATTGTTGAGTTAAACTTAAAATCGACGAGTTCATCATTAGCATACGTCAAAGCATTTGGAGGCTCATTTATTGATATAAATTGATAAATAGAATAAGCTTTTTGACGAACTTTTTTATGAACAAGAAACGAATTGGAACATAAAATAAGACAACCCTCCTCTCTATAATGAATGAACTTTTCTCTTCTCTCAAACTCCATAAACTATGTGATCTTATTACTCTTGCATGTACACTAAACTGCTGTTATTACCTATATAACACCGAGCTACAATAATTTAAAATTCAGGAGCCTTGAAAAAGTTTACTATTAACCCCTGTTCTGTACAGATGCAACTTCGAAGCACTAGTTATGCTAATCTCAGTGTAAGCAGCTGCAAAAAGAACATCACCTTCAGTGACTTCTTGTCCTTTAGGTAATCCTCCTGTGTTCATCTTCCCTTTTCCAGTTGTGACCAAAAAGATGGAAGGACCTGGGACAGCCGGGAACACCACTGTTTCCCCTTGAGGAAGAATACATTGTTCGATCTCAAATTCCTCAAATGGTGGGGTATATCTATTTACATATGGATTTATAGGAACTCCTCTCAAGATCTCAGGAGAACCCTGCAAGACAATAGTGGTAAAATGCATCAAAAAACTGAGTCTCCAATATTCATATCACCTTTTGAGTTATCATTTGCAAAACTTCATCTTCCCTCAAAAGTCTGAGACAATGAGAAATGTAGGCATTCCTGTCAAATTTGACCTTAACAAATAGTAAATTCCTCTAAGCAAACAAAATATCTGGCTGAAAAGCTGCAGTGACACCTTGATGGATCATATTACCTGTTTGTATGTGAGCATGGAACAAAGAGTCTGCACATCTCTGTGTTTGGGGGTTAGGCCAGCTCGCACAACATTGTCTGAAGTTGCCATGCATTCAACACACTCCCCAGATAAATATGCATGTGGTTCATTTGGCCCAAGGAACAAGGCTTCACCAGGTGCGAGTTTTACATGGTTAAGAAAGAAAGCTGCTATTACACCAACATCAGCTGGGTATTGCTTTTCCAACCGCAGCACCAGCTGCTCCTTTCTGTCAACTGCCTCCCCTGATGTAAAATGGGTATGTTCAGGTATCAGTTAATCATAATTGTTATATCTCAACAAATAAGTTAAAGAAAAATCACAAAAACAAGAAAACTATTGTTATTATTGCAAATTGAAGAGATTAAGCCATTTGAATAGTAAAGCTACCAGGTATCTTATATTCAGCGCTCAAAATGGAGGAATACAAGTAAAGGGTTGAAAAAAGATTACAGATTAAGCATTAGTAATTTCCACTCTGGACCATAATTCCATTAATATTGTGTGACCCTGAGGACAGACTAAAACCACATGTTTCTGATCCCTCTGCCAAAATATGTATTGTCTTTGTTGATGACATTTACAAGAAATTCACAGATTATATAAATATGGCAAGTAATCAACTAAATACAGCAAGTAAGCTAAAATCTTAAAACTAAATATAGCAAGCAATCAACTAACCTCACTTTCTTTATGCAGACGAATTTTCAAACTGTTTACTGCATCGGTTACTCTCTCTTTATTAGCTGACATGAGGTGCGTGAACACTGCCTGCAAAACAGCTTTTACTTTCTCTTCACCATCCTGATCACTGGCTTTTAAGACCAGGTCTGCATTTTCAGCCCCTATCAGTCCCGCAACTTCAGGAACAATATGAAGCAAAGCCTTGAGCTCCTAAATAGAAACAAAAGAGATTGCTCACTCACTCTAAAGTGAATAATGTTACAATGATGCATTACAATAAACCAGTAGAGATGTCTCTGCATCACCGCAAAGCAAGCTCTGATCCCAAGAAAGACCAAACAAAAAGAGAAAAATAAAATAAAATAAAGAAAATAATTGACAAGAATTCACCAATCTACACAAGTGACATTTCATTTGTTTCCCTATAAAAATAAACATCTTTGAATTATTGACATGATTAGAAGTACAGAAGCAATTCATGCAAACTACAAAAGGGTTCTATTCTAAAGATAAGACTTGGTTTGCCAGCAGTCAAGAGCAGCTTAGTAATAGCATCCTATCTTTACTTGATTGAACAAATACACTGTGTAATGCATGAGTTAAGTAAAAACATTGATTAAATGGGTTCCTTTAATCCCTTCATCCAAGCAGCTCACTATTACATCGATGAGTAAATACAACGCAGTAAAGCCAGATATGCATGCGAACAGATAAAATCATAGAAAGTAACTACAAACATCAAAATCCCCCTACAACCAAACCCAATCTCAGGGATACCACAAAATAAAGTAACAACAATGACAAGTAAGCCTTATTTCACTATGTGAGGTTCACTACATGAATAAGACAACATCATAGTATTATGTCATAAATCATGATTATATTCACACCATTAACTATTTATATTGCTTTATTCTACCCAATAAAGTAACATAAACAGTATTTGGCAGTCCAAAACTAACAGATCTACAATAAAAGGGACATCAAATTTCCAATGTCTGGATCTGCAACCAACACTATTTTCCTTAAGTCAAACGGTTATCATTTGATTTTTTTTTTAATTTCGCTTTTAATTAATAGTTTGGTTGGCTAGCACAGGCTGCAGTGCATCAGAAAAGAGCCTGTGAAACAAAGGGAGTGCGTGACTGGCAATTAATAAAAGTAAACTGAACAGAAAAAAGGCTCAGTCACAACATTAAGGAATTACACCGACAGTTGGGCAGTTCGTCTCCAATCACTTAAAGTGCATGAATACCAAATTATTTTTAATATTAGAAAGGAAAATGACTTTTGAAATATCAAACTCTGAATGACCTCATTAAAAAATCTCTAATTCATCTACCATCTATGACCCAATATTTGTCTTATAATAACAAGGCTCAAATACACACCATCAATTTTCAGTAAATTGGAAAGGCAGCTCAACCAGTTCTGTGAACATAAAAACAAATGCTTGTTAACATATCCTTATGACATGCATATATATATTTACGGAACTAAAAATAATTAACAAAACAAAAAAAAAAAACCACATAACCCAGTACCTTGAGAGTGACAAAGCCACAAAGGGCCTCAAATTGTGTCATTGCCAGAGCCATCTCCGGCTTGTGATTGCCATCCTTATACACATCAGGCTGCAGCTTATGCAGAGTCCTCGCCAGCTCTTTATCTGGGTGAGCCTGTATAGACAAAGCCTTCCCCACAGATAGTACCTAATGCCAAAATATATATATTAATGATAATAATCACATAATTCACATACAGAGCGCGTGCTTGGATGAACTTGTTTTCAATTACAACTAGCTGGCTTATAATCAAATGCTTCTTACACAACTTTTAAAAAAAAAAAAGATGAGAGGTTTAAATTAGTCATTGAAATTTAAAAGTTAAAACTATGCGGAACGTCAAATTAGTATTTGTATTTCAAATATT
Source organism: Dalbergia oliveri (assembly GCA_030441495.1). NCBI lineage: Eukaryota > Viridiplantae > Streptophyta > Magnoliopsida > Fabales > Fabaceae > Dalbergia > Dalbergia oliveri. The sequence goes on from JAMLFY010000005.1 coordinate 34,197,752, forward strand.
TCAGAGATTAATTTGGTCTTGATAAGATAAAATAAAATATCGATTTGACTCTTCATTGAAGAAAAACTAAAGTGATGCCAATTTTAAACATTGAAGATCAAATTAATCTCAAAAAAAAAAAATCAAGGATCAACTGCATGTCTCATATATATTTGAAGGTCTAAGTTGACAGTTTAGTAATAATAATAATAAGAAACTATTATTTTTACCAATCATGCAAAATAATTCATGTAAACAGCTTCAACTTTTGGAGAAGATAGTTTCACGAAAAATTCAATCTTGTGCTAACATCGAGATACCCATTTCCACAAAACACACAGCAAAGGGGATCATCACATCAAACACGAACCTTGAACAGGAAAGGGAGATCACAACCCCATTTCTGCAGAACCTTTTGACCAAGTAAATCAGGGTTCTTCGAGAGCCAACTCTTGAGGGCGACCCTTTCATCCTCAGAGGCCAAAAACGAAGGCCCAGAATCGTGGGTACCCATCCAAAGCTCTGCGTAAGGCTCCTCCGGATCGAATTCGGACCCACCCGAATTCAACCCGAATAGCCTCGCAACCTCTGAGACCCGACCCGGTAGGCCCCAATCGTAGTTCTTCACACAGCAATGGAGCTTCTGAAGCTTAGTAGCGCCCTCCATTGCCATTGTAATTCAATTGCAGAAAGAGAGGCAGAGCAGGGGAATTCGGAGATTGCAAGAGAGAGAGAGAGAGAAAGAGAGACTCAATCAAACAAAAGGAAGAGAATAAGAGTGCTTTGTGGTGCGAATTGACATTGGTGCGGTCGCAGCTGGTATTTGAAGAGGTTTGGGAATTTCGGAATTTGGAATAGTGACACGGAGAATAAGAGAGGAAAAGTGGATTACGTGCGCAGAGAGAGAGAGAGAGAGAGAGTGGAGGGTTAGAGAGAAAGATGGTGCAAGAGGGGGCAAGAGGCGGGTCGTGTCTTTTTCGATTTTTACCTTTGTTGTTTTTTGTTTTGTTTGAAGCTGTAGTTGCAATGCAATGCGCAGTGTGTGCGTGTGTTTTGATCTTATCTTCCTTATTACAGAATCCAAATGCTGTTTACTTTACTACCTTGGATCTCTTTTCTTTCTCCCACTACTTTTTCCTTTCAGATGTGTCACGGTCACGCGGCACGAAATTTCATAGAGAAGAATGGTACTCACAAGGATTAAGTCAAGCCAGTTTATGAACCTTCTTAAGCCACTTTACATCAACCAGTACAATTGACAAATTATGTAAAAGTTTAATTAATTTATATGCTATTTTAATTTTACTCAATTTTTATTAGATTTTTATAATTTAAAAATTTATAATTAAGATTTTATGTTGTATAAAAAATTTTAATTTATTTTCTATAATTTAAAAATTTATAATTAAATCCTTATATTGTATAAAAATTTCAATCAAGTCCATTATAACATATAAAATTATAAAGATTTGATCTCAAAATTTTTAATTTTTAGGGACTTAATTAAAAATTTATATGTAGTGTAGGGGCATGATAACAAAATGTTAAATATAGGATCTAAATTGAAAATTTTGAAAAATTTATTGGGACTTGATTATGAATTTTGAAACTATAAGGGCCTAATTAAAAATTTTGATAAAATATAGAGACTTAATTATGAATTTTAAAACTAAAGAGATCTAATTAAAAATTAAATAAAATTATAAAAACCTCCAAAGTAATTAAACCTCATGTAAGATAAGTGTCTATTATTATAATTTGTTACCTTCTTCTGCTAACTAGCATCCTTTTTGACATTTTGGGAGATTCCAAACTAAATGGATTTTACTTAAAGGAACGACTAAGGTGAAATGGTTGATTGATTGTGAGAATAAGGGGATAAAATTTAGGTTATTCGATCTTATATGAATAGTTAAAATTAAAACGTAAAAACACGTGACATTTTTAAATAATTACGTGATCATTGATTACAATTATAAATTTTAATAATAAGGTCTATATATAGTTATACGTTCATATTTCCTCTTTTATTTTCATAATAAACGTTCCTCTCATAGAACTAACCTATTTTCATCTCTCTTTTCACCCTCTCGTGGAAATAGAATATTCCACAAATATTCTATTTTTTTAACAATAGAGCCCTGATTAAAAAATCTAATAAACTATAATGACATAGTTAAAAAATTTAAATTATAGAGACCTAAAGGAACATGCGAATAATTAAATATTTTTTATTAATATAATGATATATGATAATATAATTGTGTAAATTTTGTATACTAATAATATATTCAAATTAAATTCAAACTCAATTTATATTATATTGCAGCTTTTTAAGAAAATCAATACTCTATTATGCAATAGAAAAGTTATGCTTGCTTTGTTTTTAAAAATTGAAGAAACTTATATATTTATCAGCGCGGAGTTTCATGTGGATCCGATTCCGAAGGACTGGTGCCTACGACTTTGAAACTTGTGTTGATGTATATGGACTAAAATAAACAAAATAATTCATTACATTTTATTTATATTCTAAGTTTCATACAATTATTTACTTGACTTTTCTTTTTGTCAGAGCACGTTTCGTAGAGGAAAGAAAGAAATAATATTACTTTTTTATGAGCAAGCAAACGAATTATTTTTTATTTGTTTGTTAATTTATTTTCAAAACAATGAAATCAAAAACGAGAATGAGGCAGAGGGACGGCAACGTGTGATGATGACGACACATGATTTTCAGACAAAATGACAAATAGTAATGTTATTTAAATACTAAAAAAAAATTGTATATTTAGATCCTTATTTAATAATTATTAAATATAATAATAAATTTTACACGCTTTATATATCATTATATTTAATAATTGTTAAATGAGTGTAATAATAGGTTTTTTTAAGTATTTGAATAATATTTTTGAATGATAAAAGCACCCTCACCAAATGACACTTAGACGCCACTGGTGCACCCCGAGTAAAGGCAACTAGTGGCATGAAAATTTTCTTCATGCACCATTTAATATTTTTCTTGTCTTACAGAATATTCGTCTTGAATACAATAATTAATTCCTTTCACATCCTGTAAGTACTTAAGAGGATATACGTGATCATAGATTTTAAACTCTAGATTTTTCAGCATAAGAATCAAACCATTTACACACTAGTTAAGGAAGGAGATTATCCTTATCACCTCACATCGATCATGTGACTTTTAATATTCAAATTTACCGATATATTCGAACATGATGAATTCTTTTTATCTATTATATGATTTAATTCCTAAATTTATAAGTTTTAAAAAATAAAAACTAATTATTTCCTTATTTCATATGCACAAACAAGTTTAAAATTCACTAGTATACATAAAACAATTAAATTATGACGGAAATCATAATTTGGATTTAATTTGCAAGGGAGTCAAACATATTTGGCTAATATAACTATATGTAATTAGATAGTTGTATAAAAGGGATTTACACAAGTGTATCAAAATGAAACTTTAATAATTTCAAAATTTTACTTGTTTTTCTAACATATGTTTATTTATGTTGTTCACTAAAAAAATATATTTTTAGTCAAAAGAATAAACTCAAGTTTATGATGAATTTTACACGTGTTATGATTTCAACAAATATTTTTTTATAATATTTATATATTTTTAAATTTAAATTATATTTTAAATAATTGATATGTTACTATGTGTAAATTTCCGTGAAATTAAGAATATACTATCATTGGCTAGTTTTCCATGGGGAAAAATTAGTTTAGGTCCAGGTGGTCACTAAATTCGATCCATAAAATTTAAATCCAATGGCTACTATTCATTACACTCCTTCAAGCAATAAAATATTTATTTTAGTTTAATATTCATAAATATTATTTTTAAACAATTTGTCTATTTTACCCCTTCTTCCTCTTAAGTCATTCCCTCTCCCCACTTTGTCCTTTACCCTCAACCCCTACCACCACCATTGCCACCCCAGGTCCCTTCCTTTACTTTGTCAAGAACATTACCACTGACAGCATGTAGTAACTAACCATGTTGGTGCTTGGTTTAGTATTTAACAATGAAGAAAATAAATCGGCAAGGCCGGGCGGGTCCCTGGAAACTGGTCACCTTTAATTCGTTAAGCTTCTAAAGCTGGGAGAATTCAAAAGGGTAAAAAGGGAAAACGGGAAAACAAGGAAAGCAGGATTGGAGGTTGGACTCTAGGAAAAGGAAAATTACATGAGGTTGGCCTTTGGGGCCTTTGGGTGGCCCTTGCAGTTTCTATGTTCACATGATCGCCACCATCTTCATCATCATCTTCTCATCGTAGTAGTTGTTGTTGGCTTATTGGCTTGGTTTGATCTTGAAAAGAAGGCTCTGGAGGTGCCTGGTCATGGGGTCTTCTTGCGTGTTGCTAAGAATGAGAGTGGGAGTTGTTCCTTTTTCTTTTGGGTTAATTAGAAGAAGGAAGGAATGAGAGTAGTTGAATGAGTGTGATGCGATGATGGGATGTGATGAGATGGTGGAGACTAGAGATAGAGAGGGAAGGAGAGAGAGAGAGAGAGAGAGTATGTCGTGTGAGTTTTTGTACTTTTTTTTTTAATCGTGGTGGGTGGGGAAGGGTTCATTTGGGCTTGAGATTTATTTGGAGTGCATTTGAGTTGAATTTCATAAATTTGACATAATCATTCAACTTAATTAAATACACACTTAGCATTAGTTTCATAATAGTTTTTCATTTTTAGAAATTATTACAATAATTTAATTTGCTTATTTGCGTATATATTTATGTATATTTTATTATATTCCATTGAACCAATTGGATATCATTTAAACTGGTAATAGCCATTTAAACATTGGTCAATTTTTTTCTTTGGTATTTAAAAAGTGGTCATGCTGAAAAAGTTGGAACTGAAAATCAATTTACAGTTGCTTGTTACAATAACAAAACATGAGAATAAAATATGCTCTCTTTTCATTTGTGGTTGGAAAATGCTGATTTTTTTTCTTTTTCAACCTGTTATCTAATTTCTACCTTCCTAGTTTCCACTTATGCAACCAAGCATACCTTTTACTTGGAAAAATTTGTAAGAAGATTCTATATGCAGATCGAATCTTGCTCAGATTTGGTTAAGGTGAATCCTGAGCTCATCAAGAAAAGCCTCCTTGTCATCGAAGTTGCAAAGCCACTGTCACCATCGAAGGGGTCAGAGTAGATTGGGCCAAAGGAGGTGGATGCCGACAAAGCCTATGTCAAAGGTCATGAAAGGAATATTGCTAGTTGGTTGGAAGAATAGTGTTGGCATGCGCTACTGCTGGATATTCGGGCTTCCGATGGATATTTTAAGAGCAGGGCAAGCCAATGGTGTTGGGGTGAGTCTGTGGGCTACACGAGGAGAGGTTGCAGGGAACAAGGAGAAAAAGGAGGTAGAGGGCAAGGGCTTAAAAATAATTTTAATATTTATCTTTATTATAAAAATACCCATAACTATATTGTCCCAAACTCAACATTCTCTATCTAAAAACTTGCCTACTATCATTACTCCTTTTAAAATTAATGCAAACAATAAGCATAACACAACTCAAGTGACACCATCAAGTGGGTCCCAGCAACGGATCTCACTAAAGTCTATTATTCCATATGAATTCTCGCCATCGTCGACAATACCAGACCCTTTGCTTGGGAGCAGCACACTAAAAAATCGTGCCTTATTATTTAGAAACATCATCGGTTATGCAATTTGCAAGTAATTTATTTTTAAGTTTAATTAATCAGTTTCCTCATATTTCACCTAATTTCAAATGGTCCCTACATTTTAAAAGTTTTCAATTAGATCCCTATGTTGTATAAATTTTTTTTATTAGGTCCCTAACTCTATAAGGCATTATAAAAAAGTTAAATTAAATGAAATATTCTAGAATATTTTTAGTCACTATTTTATATTAAAAAAAATCCTACCCACTCTATTACCCATCCATCCCTTCCACTTCCCCTTCCCACTTCCCCTCTATCACTACCACCATTATTCATCATCATCATCACCAAAAAGAAACACAACAAAATAAAATATGTAGATGGAAATGCTACTTCTAAAGCATAGAAGAACCAAAATTTCTCTCAATTAGCATCATGGAAGAAGCACTAAAATGTCTCAATGGCATGGCTTCGACCAAGACCAAGACCCACACGACCCATCTCTAAACACCACCACCACCACAACAAGAAGTGCGCCACCAATAAGAGTCCAACGCAAGAGAAAATGGCGTCGATGGGAGATGAGCTATGGGTCCCCTATAACCTACACCCTTGTAAGCGAGCAAACAAGCCAAACATAGAGACCTAACACCTCTCACACCCAAATAAATACAAAGCCCATAAAATCATAGACAAACACAGACCAAACACCAAATACACAATCTTCATCAACATAAACTCAATCCATCCAGTCCACAAGTTCAACAACAATCCAGTATAAGTTCAGTTTTTCCAACCACAACCATTACAATTCATCAAAAAACCAAACCATATCAACAGAACCTAACCAAACCCTTCGAAACCCAAATAAGAAAGATGAAGACGGAAACAAAGGAATGAAAGAGAATGAAAGGGAGGGAGGTGTGGCTACCACCTCCACAAGCTCTCCAATTGCAACTCCATCCTTCGTAGCTATCAACCAGGCAGCCCCTTCTTCTTCTGCCTTCATGCTCCTTTCTCTCTTGTCGTCATGTTGTCCTCCAGCATGTGGGCCTCATGCCGCCTAACGTGTTGGCCGGCGCGACCCAACACCACGTGGTGGCCGACTCCTTCCTCCTCTTCCCTGCCTATGTCGGCACCCTCAAGCTATGCGCCAACCATTTTGTTCCTCTTCTCTAATTTAGGGATTTATGCGGCCACCCTGTTCCTTCTTTTCCATCACCTCTGTTTCCAAACCCAAAACCTTTCCATAACCCCTGTTTCCAATACCAGAACCTTCATTAACATTGCCAAACACTTGACTCCCTTTTTGTTCTTTTTTATTTTATTTGTTTTTTTTTAAAACTAAGATATGGCTATGTTTTTAGAGTGGAGCATCTATCATTAGTTGTATTATTGCTCCAATTGGAATGAATGGCTAGGATTCATTTTCTCAAATTTAAAACTGTAGCTAACGATATTTTGGGAATATTTTAATTTAACTTTTTGTAATGCCTTATAGAGTTAAGGATCTAATTAAAAAAATTTATGTAATATAAACAATTGAAAACTTTAAAATAAGGGATTAAAAATTGGATGAAACTATAGAACTGACAAATTAATTAAACATTTTTTTATAGCAGTAGTCTTTCAAATTGATTGCTTTGAGTTCTGTTTGGAAAGTTTTAATAGGAAAATATTTATCCTCCTACTATATCCTTCTACATATTGCATAAAGTAATAATATTTTATTTTTTAAAATCTCAGTGATCAATTCCCTTGCATTTATCCACTCAAAAGCAAATGTTAGCCACAGATTTTAAAACTTTCTATCCAAATGGAAATAAATTTTTTGATTATATATATATATATATATATATATATATATATATATATATATATATATCCAGAAGGATTGAAATTTTGGATAAGGGAAGTCATTGGATATCGTTCTTGTTGACAAGGATATGGGCCTCATTGCCTCAATTTGACTCATACGAAAACATGAGGTGGAGTGATGTAGCTGTCTGAAAATGATATTACTATGATGATAGTTTTCGTTATTTTCACTATTTATTATATTCAATAATAATGTCTTCTAGAAGGGCATAATCTTTAGTGTTAAAATAATATACTCATAAATTATATACATAAAAATAAACATTAAAAAAAATGCATAAAACTTTAATATTAATATATTGATTTTATATGATAGTTTTATATTTATTAAATTATATATTATCATGTTAATAAATATAATTGACTCTTATAATTGTTATTTAAGAAGTCATATAAATATAAATATTTAATTGAAAATAGTGTAAAAATCAGTATATAAAAATGAAACTCCAAATATAAAGTACTCAATGACAATAAATATAATTAACAAGTTTATGTGACTCTCTGTTTTAAATGTCGATTATTGACATCTATCTGTAACCTACGTACAAGCAACGTTACTAGAGAGGGTAATGGCTGCAGCGCCGGCCCCAGCCAACTTAAAGAGTGCCTGTGATTCTATAACCAGTTGCTACTATACAACTCGGCTCCTGAAAATGGCATGTTGTATTCTTGTTCATTGATGAGCTTGTTCATCTTCTTTTATTTTTTCGGCTACAGTTCTTCTTCTTTTATCAAACCAGTAATATATATATATATATATGGGATGACTCAGGAAGAACAATAATTTATCATGAGAGTAAGATAAGTAAATTTATACTGTAATACTATATATGAATGGTGATGATAAAAATTATTAATAATAATTAATAATCACATGATTATTTAAAAGTATTACTTGATTTTATATTTTAATTTTGATCATTTATATAAGATCAAATGACTCAAATTTAATTCTCTTACCTCTCACAGTAAACCATCCATTTTAAATATATATATATAATTTGATTTGTAAGGTGTTATATACTTATATCGTCACATCAATTTTTGGGTCAACTGAAATTAAACTTCTCGGGGGTTTTTCTAGGAAGGTGCATCTTACATTATCAAAAAAATTATGGGAGTTGAAAAGAATAGTAGTAAAAGGACCTAACAAAAATTAATGATAGTGATGTTTTAGGGAAAAAGAATTTTCTTTGAAAGAACTTGTTCTTTTCAAAATTTCAATGCATAACAGGGGCTAAACTTTGAATATTCCAAAACTGCGGAGGATACCCCAGCAATGTCATTAGAACTTAGAAGAAGAAACCTGCAAGTCCTGAGGCGATGATAAAAAATACTTTAAACCTCTCTCTCTTAACAATCTTAAAGACACACTTTATTGTATAATATAATAGGGTTTATGATATTATAATCTTAAGGATATTGTTTAAGAAAGCAAAAAAGAAAACTTTGTTATTGAGAAGACGAGTTTTGTGTGTTTTCAAAGCATAGGATCCACAAAAAAAATTTAGAACTTGCTTAACAATATTAAAGATCCACTTTATTGTATATAATATGATTTATCTAAATAGTACCCTAATTAATGGCATTTTTTAAGAAATTAGAAAAGAAAACTTTATTATTGCGAAGACTAGTTTTTGTGTTTTCAAAGCATGACACCCATTAAAAGTTTTAGAGCTTGCTTATTTTGAAATCCTTAACTATTGTCCTTAGGGTACTGGTTAGCAAAACCCTATAAAATAAAGAAATTTAGTAACTTAGAATTTAACTTTGATAGAATCCATTCAACAACCTCATTAATCTCTAGTCCTGATATTAAATTTTAGGATATGTTTGTGAGTTTGATTTTAGATGGAAAGAATAATTAAAAGATTAAAATAAAATTTTGCCCTATAAACCCTTCTTTTCCTTTTCTTTCTTTTCAAAAATTCAAACTAACAAATATATATATATATATATATATATATATATATATATATATATATATATATATTTTTATAGTGTGTTTGGGTGAGGGGTAAGATCTAAAAAAAAAATTTCATAAATGAATTTCATATACAAAACTACACATAAAACTCATTCATAAAACCTTTCCTCCCATTTTTAAGTCTAATTAACCAAACACATCCTTAGACTAATGAGAAGGGTACTTCAATTAGTAAAGCTCTGGTTCTTGTATCATCTTATAACATTAAATATTTATAATCAATCCTCATTGCCCTGCTTGGACAAGTCACTGTATTATAATTTTCAAAATGATCTAGATTAATTTAAAATTTAATTTAAATATATTAATAGTATAAAAAAGATTTGCACATTAAAACTCCTTTACACTAAACACCTTTATATTATTAGCATATTAAAACTAAACTCATTAATTTATGCTACCATATGTGAGATATACCTGAGGGTGATTGTCTAAATTGATATTTTTTCAACAGTCATATAAATAAATATAAATATTCTATGCAATTAATAAATTTTTTTATTAATTTGAATTTAATTTTGATACATTAATGGTGTAAAAATATTTCACACCGTCATTGAATCAAAATCTTTCTTTTTGCATGATCTTTTAAGTAGTGAGCGTGAAAGTCAACTATCATTATGATGTAGTTATACATACTTAGATGATCATTACTAAATTTTTTCATTAATTTGAATTTAATTTTGATACATTAATGGTGTAAAAATATTTCACACCGTCATTGAATCAAAATCTTTCTTTTTGCATGATCTTTTAAGTAGTGAGCGTGAAAGTCAACTATCATTACTGATATGGTTATACATAATTAGATGATCGTATAAAATTTTTTTCCATTATCAATGCATAAAAAATAAATCATATCAATTATGTTATATCTACAAAATAATGCTTTTATTTATAGTTTTGATGTATATTTAACGGTCATCTAATCATGTATTGTCACATGAATAAATACGATTGATTTTTGTGCCCATTATTCAAAAGGTTGTAGAATAAAAAAAAAGGTCATACAAATAGAAATATTCTATTGTACTTTTTAACATCATTGATGCATCAAAATCAAACTATTGTTTTTAATAAGAAATAACATTTCATTCTTTTTTTTTTTCTGTCATAAAGGTTTCATTGATTGAAAAATAGAGGCCTAAAAGCCTTGGTACATATATCAAGTAAGATCTGGGTATAATACCATAAATTATAATGATATCAAGAGCCTTAAGCCTAAAAAACTAACTAACAACAACTATACAGCTATGATAGAATGTTCAAAGTATGGAAGCTATCACAACATTACATATACTCATGATCACAAAGATGTATGTGTGCATGCCGTATCTATCTATCCGAAGCATCATACAATATTATACACAAATTGTGTAGAAACAATCATATTAGCCATAACTTGAGGAGTCTTGAAGCCATTTATGTTTGTGCAAACTTTCGTTCTATCAAAATCTAATTGAAAGAGAAAGAGTACACATATCGATGATTCATCTTTCTTAGTTCTGTTCTTTAAATTAAAACATTTACAAGCTCCAAACTTGTTCCAGAAAAAAAAAAGGACTCCAAAAGTGAGATGAACATATAGATAAAATGTGGTAAACATGTAGATGAAACAAAGAAAATAGAAGTCTAAATATACCACCACTAACAGTTTATCAATTTTACCTTCATAATGCAGTCTCTGAAGCCATCAAACTGTGAGCAATTGTAAGAAATCAAGATGTGAACTTTATTGCTCGCAATTCAAACACTGCTAACAAGAGAAACTTACTAAAAGGAAATCAAAGCAAAACTGATGTAATGGGGATAGGAAACATAAAAGAGCACACACATAAAACTAAACACGGAAAAAAAATATGGAAGGGGGGGGTCATCGGACCACCCATGTTATAATACCTTCACATGTCCCTAATCAAATCTAGTATGGCCTTAGGGTTCCCTGGGACCTATCTGTATTGTTAGAAAGGCCCCAAATAGGTGGAGGACAAAATCAGAACAGACTTGTTGCTGTCAACAGGCTCACTAGGCAAGCCATTCTCCTCGCCAGGCGAAGGTTGGAGCTCACCATGCGAGGCTTGATTCCTGGAAGGGTTCAAGAACTTGTGAGCTCATCAGGCGAGACTTACAAGCTCGCTTGACGAAGGTCCTTGATGCATGAATAGTGCCAAACGACACATTTTTTAATTATGAGATCCCGCCCCTATATAAACACCCTTCCACGCATTTTGAGCAGCGGAAATCGAAACCCTTGCATCCCAATCTCTCTTCCTCCCTTTTCACTCTCAACTCCATTCGATCCCACCTCCTCCAAGCTCTAAGGTAAGGATTTAGGTATGATTTATGTTAGATTATTCTCCTTTCTTCCTCCTCCATGTTATGAGTGTTATTATTTTTCATTGTTGTCAAGTGAGGATACTCCCCTAATGTTCATAGAGTTTATTTAGAGTTATTATAGATTATTCATGTATCTATATTGCTCTATGGAAGTTGTTGGTGTCATTCTAAGCTTTTAATATCAAATTGGGAGGTACCCACACACTCCTAACCCCAAACAGTGAGTGATTTAAACTCATGACTTTATTTTTTATCATTATATATATTTTTGTAGTAATATGATTGCTAAGTATGAAATTAGAAGTAGAAATATGTAGAACATGATTTTTTTCAAGTTATGCCAAGTTTAGAAAAATTATGATTTTGATTATAGCATGAAAAATATGTTTTAAGAAAACTATGAGACCATAGTCATTTGTCGTGTGCCATGAAAATGATTTATATACCCATGGAGGGATTTGTTGAAAAGACATGATTTAGCAAGTTTACCAAAGTTGACAACTATGTTTTTTTTTTTTATAGATTTATGATATTACTATGTTTTCAAGAGTTGGCATTTCATATTATGCTTTTAGAGTATCAGTTAGATATATTGGAAAAAATGTGTAACAGAGTATGATTTAGCTTCATAAATAAATATTATTATGATTTCAAAGTTTTCATGATTATAAACCCCGTTGTTTTGAAATATGCTATTAGAGTTATCAATTTTATGGAAGTATGTTAGCTTGAGATATGAATAGAATTTCAGTTGTTATGATATTGAAAGTATGGAATTCAGATATGATTCATAGCAACTCAGATAAATATTTTATGGGATTTTGAAATCACGGTGCCTACAAGTTGGTGATCCTTTGAGCATGATTTTATAGCTAAGTTATGCTAAAGTTAGATTATTAGAGCTATATGAATCTAGAACTTTAAGAGTTTTCAAAGTTTTAAGAGTTTTCAGATTTATTCAGTTAATTGCAAGTTTGTTTTGAAATATGAATTAGAGAGAAATGAAACTATGAGTTAACGAGATTATCGTTAACCTTGGTATACCGTGTTGCCCATGAGGGGCAATCACCTTTTTCTAGAGTATAAGACGAGACTTAGTTAGGTGCCTATAGCTTGTCCATAAGGGATGCGATTTGTGAAGGATTGCTATCAGATAAATGCTCATGTTCGTGAGGAATTGAGTATCACTTTTTTCTTTATAACTTGCTTAGAATTCTGTTTCTTCTCTAATTCCCTTGGAGAAATTTATATTGTTTTTGATGATTTCATGAATTGTTATTTATGAAATTGTAAATGTTTTTCTTAGTATAGCTCCAGATATAATAGTAAAAATGTTTTTGCCACTTTCATGTATATATGATGTATGGTTGTTGTTGTTGTACCATATAGGTGGTGGGTGAGAATCCACTCATTAAGTTCGTTGACTCACCTCTCCCTTCCTCCTCACAGTTGTAGGTCAGCTTTTGCTCATCGCCATTCAGGAGACACAACTGTTTCTAGTGGTGAGATTCACTTTGGTAAGACTTAGTTTATGGTTATGTTCGATTAGAGTCCTTTAGTAGATGCGCAAGTAGGATTGAAGCCATACATTTGTTTTATAATTATGTAATTATTTTAGAGTTATGGACATCTTTATGTGTTTTTAGATTTCACACATTGATTTGAGAATATGCATTGTAATTAGAATTTATGTAACAAGTTAGGATGTACTTATGATTCAGTTTCCAAGTATTAAACTAATTTTCCATTACGATTAGGATTATGAAAGAAACAATTTATGCTTTCACGAATAACAAAGTTGATCAAGATGTTTTCAGAGTTATGTATGTTAGAATATTTCAGTTTTGCGAATTCAAATATTATGTTTTGACTAGAGAATTTAATAATAAGTTAGATTTAATCATGTTTTAAAGATGAAATTCATGTTAACTTATGCATTCAGTGAGTCACACTAACCAAGAGGTTTACATGGGATCCAAACCCGACATATGGGTTATGTTCCTAAATCAAGTCGTGACACATGTATGGATGAGGTGGGTGCCCTTAGCGAGGAGAAGTGAAGACTTTGCGGTCACTTGGTATGAAGAGAAAGAGCAGGAGGGCGGGGCAATGACTAGGGTAAGGATTTCTCATGGTGTGTCAAAGGAGGGAGCTGGACCACTTTAGTTGTTTTTAACCTTACGAAATTAGGTCTAGCAACACTTTTTCTTGGTCGATAAAAAATAACATCATTATCTGATGACACAAGGTGTGTTTGATTGAGGGGCAAAAGTAGATGTAAATATTTCTTGGACAAGTTTTTTGTGTAAAATTATATATGGACTTTATTTATAGAAAATTTACCCCATTTTTATCCTCAAACCATACACACTTGGTCTTAGCAACGAGTTTTTGGTTGCAAGTAGCTCAATCCAAAAAACAGAAAAAACGTAGAACCCAACAAATCCGGTTGTTAATAGTGAGAGCAGCCCAATAAAAACTAAGTAACAAATTGAATAAAGAAAGGCCTATAATAATAACCAGATATCCTGAATTGAGTCCAATCCAAAGACGAAAATGTTCTGAAAAAAAAAAAAAAAACCGAGTTTTTTTTAAAGATAGAAAAGGATTAAAAAAAAAAAAAAAAAAAGCAAAACGGAAGCTCTTCGTGCGACGCGAGTACTGATAGAAATCAAATTAGGGTTTTAGACCCCAAAAGAAGATCGAATTGAGTGATAAACCACTGAGATTGTCGGAATTAGATAAAGTCGCGGGTGAGTCCAAACCAAAGTTGTGCTTCTTCTATGAATAACATTTTATGGCGTTTTTCTTCTTCTCGCTGTTCTGTTGTTGCTCTTTTTGTGCTCAAAAATTCAAATTTTTATTTTTGTTCCTCAGTTTTTTGAGTGAGTGTGATGAATATGCAAGTGCCCATTTGATTTGCAGAGACAGTGCAAATATTTTTAATTTTAGGGTGTGTTTGGTATGAGCGTAAAAATGGGGTGTAAAATTTCACGGATGATTTTGATGTGTAAAGTATATGGAGCTCATCTGTGAAATTTTACACCCCATTTTACCATCATACCAAACACATCTTAATAAGACGTTTCGTGTGTTTCTGGCACTTGCATTATTAAACCAATGTGTATTGTTTGAACTTTTGTGCTTACAGAGGATACAGCATTTAAATGTGTGTATAAGTAAGTGCCATGCCATGGTTTTAGTTGTCACTTTTGGACCAATGTTTATGTGTTTCTGTGTGTGTGTGTGTGTGTGTGTGTGTTTAGCTCGTGTTAAACCAATATATATTGTTTGAATTTTTGTGATGGCTGAGGATACAGCATTTAAATGTGTGTATTTGTGTGTTTTATGCTATGCTATGCTATGGTTTTAGTTTGTTACTGCGGTTAAGACTCTATTCACTTCTGTTACTGAAGGAATAACTGATGATCAGAAAATGACTAGGCTGTCTATAAGGCCACGGCCACTCGACATTCACAAGAAGCTCCCCATTGTCAAGTCTATCAAGGACTTTGAAGATGATGAGACACTTACTTCTACCCGTAATTCACAGTTCCTACGAATTGCTCCTGAGGTCGAGAATGAGGTATATAGTAACTTTAACTTGAAGGGAGTTTTAATTTCTTGATTCTTGGTGATATTTTATTGCACCTGTTTCGAGTTAACCTATTTGTCTTGTGTGTGCGCGTTGTTTCAAGTCTAGGAGTTTTCAAATTGCTTATACAAGTGTTCTAACCTGTAAGTTAGATTATCATCAGCACAATGAAGAGTTTCACTGTGTGCTGATAACTTAAAAGTAACTATGCCTTGTACAAAATGAGAAAAAAGTGTTGGCCATGTTAACCTGCACAATCTTTTATTTAAGAATTATTGGGTTGTGTCTATCTTAATAGCATCTATGATATAGTAGTAATAACTATTGTGCAGAAGTTTTGAGACTTGAAATTTCAGGTATTCAGAAATTGACATTGGATTAACCTGCTACCCTATCAAAAGGTGACAGTAGGAAAGAAATAAGCTAATATCTATTTGTTATGGAAAATTAGAAATAGTGTCATATTTGTAAGCTTCTCATATGAATGTAATTATTTAAAATTTTATGATATGCAATATATTGATTAAATTGCAAAGCTGGCTGAGTTTGGGTATTTGATCAGTAACCTCTATTTATTTTTCTTAGGTACATCCAGTTCCCAGCAGGAGAGTGGCTTCTGAAATACCAACTCCTCAGTTTGTTGTTGTGGATACGTATGAAAGGGACTATACTTGCACTTTCTCTCAACCAAATTCTTACTTGCGGGCAAGAGGAGGTTTTGCAAGTGCCACTAGATAGAAATTTCATTTAGAATAATTTTGGAAGCTTCTTTTGGAATCTCCATTGTTGTATTGAAAATTCCTTCAATTGTTGCAGCTCGGGCCGAGATTGGAGAGTTTGTTGAGTATGACTTGGACAATGAAGATGAGGACTGGCTTTTAGAGTCTAACAAAGAAAGGAAGATTCTGACACCTGAAATGTAAATTTTTTAGATTGAGTTCTGGCTTCATTGTTTTCAGTTAATTTATTTATTTTTGGTTAGCAGAGGCTGAATTCTTTTTAATAGCTTTCATTTATCACTCTATTTTGTCAGCAATGTCCATGTTGCTTGAAATCAAGTTGATAGTATTGATTGATCATGGCTTGATTGAACTATTTTAGTATCATTTCTGTGACGCTGAATCTGTTTTTTGGCAGGGAATTTATTAAAGATATTTTGAATTTCGAATTGGAATTGTGTTATTGTTAAAGAAAACTGACAGCATGAATCCTGCTCATACAAACTGGTTGTTTCAGACATTCAACAAAGTTTCTTTATTAGTTTCTAAACTACTTAGGAATATGATTGACTTCTGCTTTGGGGGTGGCCAATAATAATGACAATTAGACTCCATTGATGCTTCAGCAATTTCTTAAACAGAAATTTGATATTGTTAAAATCATGACAGAACAGTTATGATGTACCAAATACCAATTTTAATAATTTGAGCTTCTGTTATTCTGTATTCCATACTCTGCTCAATAATTTGCACAAACCTAGGCTCAGAAGCTCAAGATGAAAGCTTTGATTAAGCTCCAAATATGCGAGTGTATTGGTTAAAATATACTGTGAAAAGAAAAAGGGTAATCCCCATCTGGGACATAATTGGTTAATTTCTTACAGAAGTTCTTGAACAACATCCTTGATAAAAAATAGCTGATATGTTTTAGAGGCTCAAGTAATCACCATTAAAATTCAAATAAAATTTTCTACTTAATTGTTGATAATTAATGGTCAAATTCTACAACCATGAGTTAAATGGAAAATTATTCATTGAACCCTCCCTTGGTTTTCATTCAAATCTACATATAGTTTGTACAACAACAATCAAGTCTTATCTCCTTAGATGGGATCACACAAATATTGATAAATTGATGCTATTGGACTTTCTATAGGACCAAATGTTCAATACAACCGTTTGGAGCAAGATCTTTTTAGTGGTTTTCTCGTAAAGTTTTCTTCTGATTTCCTTTACCCCATCTTATTGGAGTAGTATCCCTTTGATATTATTTTTTCACTATGCCACAATTCTTCTAAGGGTATGTTTGGTTGGGGAGTAGAAGTAGATGTAAAATTTCCCTAAATGAGTTTCATGTGTAAAATTACACGAGGCTCATTTGGGAAGTTTTTACCTCAATTTTTACTCTTTAACCAAATACACCCTAAGAGTTACAATTTTTATCATAGTTGTTAAATGGCAGGAGGTTGCTACCTTGTGATCTGAAGGTTCAGGTTCAAATCCTGAAAGCCTCTCAAGGTGGGGGTAAGAATGTGTACATTTAGCCTTCGCAGACTCCACCTAGCGGGAGCCTAGTGCACTGTGCTGCCGATTTATTTTTTTTCTGTTAAATGCGGCCCCATGGCGTGGTGGATTTTTGCCCTCCACCCGGGCCGGTCATGGGAAGGTTTGTTCATTATGGCGACCATGGCAGTCATAAATGGTGGATTTTTGGTCTAGCCGCATGGGCCGCTATCCACCATTGACAACTATGGTCTCACTTCAGGTGCTTGAGATTAATGAAAGTGATAATTAAACCACTGCCAGATTTTACCAGTGTCAATAAAAGTGAAGAATGCTTCCTGCTGTTGTAGCTGCTCCCTCTCAAAACCAAATTGTGCAGCTTCTGAAGTGTATAATATAGGTAATAGGTAATTGGATAGGTTTGATGCCTGTTTTTCACAAACTAAGAAATTGATATGCTTGATGTGAAGATATGAAGCTAAGTTTAGAAGGTGCACTCACTCAAAGGTTCCTCCTAAAAATCCAGCAAGGATCATACTTGAATTCATTGGAGGCATTACTTTCAGATGACTTCCATTTGGATCTGTTTCCCATATTGTGGTTGCACTATTGACTATTGATACAAAAGAATAATTTTTATTAGAAAGGAACTTCACAGTCAAAGTTCAATTACTGTTTTATTACACTTGAGTTGGTTTGTAGTTCATGTTTCAGTATCAGTAGAGATTTTAGTTGTATTCTGAATGACTGAAAAAATAGAAGATTTAAAACATAGTAGTGCAGAAGAGAGTGGGCCAAATGCAGGACTTCCTGTTGGATTTTTGGTTGCTCCTAGACTGTTTTGGTTGAACCAGTCTTCAATTTAACTGTTTTTTCAATTGTTTGCCACTAATCTTTTCATAAAATCCTGTAATATTAATACAAGATGTGCATTATATATGTTGTTGCTTGTTCTTTTGGTTTTCTTTTTCTTGGGTGCAAGTTCTGGTCTTCATTTAGTGCCTGGTAAATAGGTTTGAGAGTCTTCTTTTCAAGTTAGAGGTATTGGATCATAAAGCTCGTGAAAGAGCTGGAGTTATAACACCTACTCTTGGTTCACCAATTCCTGTGCTACTACGGCTTGATGCTGCTATTGAGGTGAAATTTTGTTATGATTCAGTGGATTTTTACTATTTATGACCATAATTTTTTTACCAGCAGTTATGTTTCTATGCGACTTTTGGCCACAAGGCCGCCAGTATTCTATGGCAGTGTGATTGATGCACTAGTTGTAGGAATGTAGGGAAACACTTGAAATGTTAATGGTAATTCCTTGCTGTTGAATTCTCCTTGAGACAAGTTTGTTCTCGTAGCTTCTCTTTTTTGTTGTGGATTTTTATGGGACTTTCCAAATGACTTGCAGAGAGATTAGGCTGCCCCTGCTGCATTCTTATTTTAGCTCTTACCTTCTGTTTTCTCATTTTTGTATTTGTTTGTTTTTAGAGAATACCTTTTTCTTGCCCTGACTTTATTTTTCCTTATTTCTCTTTTCTTTGATATTTCCTTTTCTTTCAACAAAATTAATGGGAAGTGATCAAACGGTTTTTCTTGTTGGATGAAAAATATCAAACATTTTTGTAGTTTTTTATTGTTCAATGAATTATTGGTTTTTGTAAGGATTTCCTTATTTAGTTTATTTTTAATTGAAATTCTTGACAGAGTGTCTTCAAATTTCAGAATGCATTTCATATAATTGTGCGCAATGCTGATATTGCCTTTCAGGCAATGTAAATTGTTGGCTTATCAGAAGTTTTTTTCTTGAATTTTAGGCCCTACAAGCTCAATCGATCAAATATACAGTTATCCAGTCCGGGTATGATTACTGGAAAGAGAAGGTATGGAAAGAGCCTCAGACTGTCACTTATGAGGGACATGTCTCCTCTTGTTTGTCAAGTTAACTTTCTGATTGACTTCCAATTGTTGCCTTCATTAAGGGGTCCGGAAATTGTACTGAACAAGGTTTGGTGTATATTAACCTTCACATGACTGAATGGGGAGGGATGTATTGATGTTGCTTGAATATGCTCTGCACTTGACTAATATAGAGGATTACATTTATTAGTTTTATTAAGGAGTTGGAGATCGTGATAATTTAGATTCTCTTTCACTCATTTATGTTAGCGTTCACTCTAACTGTGCAATCGACCATACATAATGATTTCTTACATTTATTGCCAGAATTACCAAAAATTTCGATGTCTTTTTTTATCTATCTTTCTTTTCTTGTTTGCTATATTTCTTTTGGGTGCAGCGAGAAAGGTGGCAAAAGCCAATTTTGCGACGTTTGCAGGTTGGTTTTCAGCACATTACAGTGAATATTTCTTGTCACT
Source organism: Dalbergia oliveri (assembly GCA_030441495.1). Classification (NCBI taxonomy): domain Eukaryota; kingdom Viridiplantae; phylum Streptophyta; class Magnoliopsida; order Fabales; family Fabaceae; genus Dalbergia; species Dalbergia oliveri. The sequence goes on from JAMLFY010000005.1 coordinate 34,217,803, forward strand.
GATCTATATTAGTATATATGCATTTTGAGTTAAATTTAAAATAAATCTGTTGGATTTGTGATCTCTCAGCTCTGTTCCTCTATTCAGCTACAATCTCTTGACTGATTTGTTTTAGAATGCATAATTTTTTGTCATCCTTTTTTCCTTCTTCCACGTAACTAGATATGACATCTAATTTTAATCTGTGATTATAATTGAATTTGTTATGCCTTGTTATTTACTGCACAATATCAATGATTGCCGATAACTAAGGTTTCCAGTTCTTTTGAGTACAAATTATTTTTGGCTTAACCCTTTCTTCTCATAAACAAGTTTCACTCATTCTTGGATGTATGCTTTTTCTTCAAAATCTTCCTTTGCAGTTGCTCCAGTTACTTGTTTGCATATGTTTACTGGGCAAGTTCATTATGGAAGTTTGACAAGATTAACTTAATTTTGTATGCAGCCCCCTCCACCTGTTAATGACACCAACCCATATAATGTCTTTCGGCCAAGGGAAAAGGCCCACAGGCTTCACACAAGAAGGGTAGGGTGAAAACTTAGTTTTCATTGTAAATTCTGGGTAAATGCTTTTGTCCTTGGAGGCATTGATTCAGTGTATAATTTTGGTAGACTTTTGCTGCTTATTTCTGTCCAGATGCAAAGGAGAGAAAACAATGTCCAGTCTTTTGAAAAGCTTCGCCAGGTTAGCTGCTCTAGCTGGTTATGGTTCCTAGGCATCTATTGAAGTAGTAATATGAGCTTGAAGCTTTTTCTCTGTTGAAGGCCCGGAGTTGCATTTATGTTGTTTTTATCTAGCGGTGACCATTGCTTCTCTTTGCTGTTTTCTTACTGTGTTAGGATTAACTTACTCACAAGAGAGAATTTTTAGTTGAAAAGCTGTTTTGTTTAATAGTTAAGCAAAACCAAGCATGTGCTTAGCTTTGTTTTTTCTCACTTATGTGTTTTGTTATTTTATGTTCATAAATGAAATTATTCTTGGGCTTCTCTATTTCAATATTTCTATGTTAATGTTTTCTTATGAGATTATTAGCCAGTGTTAGTGAAACTAAAAACTTTTGTAGAATGCTCCTGTTTAGTTCATTGAATGGGGAGAATGAACTGACATTATATCAACTGATTCAATGATTGTGAAAATTTCTTTTAATAGTGAACATTAATTCTTATAATTCAAAGATAAAAACTTGATATGAGTGTGAGATAATAAAATAAAGTTGATTTTAGTTCGAAATATTTTGTGTAATTTTCTGTTTCATAGTTCGAGAATTGAGGTATTTTATTGTTCTTTTCCATGAAAGAGAAGACCTTAAAGAAGTTGCAGGTAAATGGCAGGTGCCTGAGTGTTGTGCTATGATTGTGAAAACTATCAGCATTTTGGGGGTTATCATTTGGATTGTCATCGTAACACACAATCTACTGATTTAATTATATGATTCTTATGATTATTTAGCTGAGAAATGTTCAGATTAGTCTGTCAGAAGAAATAGTGACCTTTCAAAAGTTGTTTTCCTATTTTTCTTTAAAATTGGAATACAGATACATATTTTTGCAGTATATATTACCTGAACTTATTTTTAAGCTTTCTTCATAAACAGGTTAGGCGCAACCTTGACCAGGCTAAGAGCTTGTTGCAGGCTTTGATCAAGGTGTGACTTTCAAGTAATTTTTTGATAGTTTTACCATTTTACGCTATTTATATCCTTTTGCAGTCATACTTGTTTTGTTTGTATATATTCATAACCAGAGGGAGGAAAAAAAGAGAGAAGTAATGGATAGTGAAGTTATGCTACAGAGGATGCAAATGAAGTATAAGGTACTTTCATTGTTTATCCTTATTGCTTTCTTTCATCTTCCCTTAATAAAGATGGTATGTATGGCGGTTGCAAAGCATCAAGACCAAGGCAGGTTTATGCGATATTTTGTCTTATTGTTTTAGGGGGCAAAAATCATTGGAGGCTGTTAATAAAATACCCATAAAATATTAGAAACCCAATTCTTTTTTTGTCCAAATGATTATAGAGTCAAAGAACCCACACACTTTTTTTTTTTTAAAGTTTGATACAAATAGAAAGTTATTTTTCCTAATGTATAGTTTTCAAACTGATTTTTGTAAAATGGATTCTTCCAAAATTATGTGAGTGGCCTCAGATAGCAGGTCTTTGCCCCAAACGAATTTGAGGGTCTAGGTGGGTGTGCATGACTTATGAATTAAGAAATTGACTAAGATATAAGAACAAGGAGGAATTCATGAATTTTTTATTTGTTTGATGGCTAATACTGTGATCATTCACTTTCTGCGAGCTAGATTACAAGGAGTTATTGTCAGGGGTACACAGGGAAACACTTTAGTTTTGGAGCTTATTATTGGGCTTATAGGTGAAATTGTACATTCTATAAGCATAGAACTGCTTTGATAAGGTTTCAAATGCTGAAAGTGAGAATTTTTCACTATTGAAAATAGCAATTTTAACATCAATTTTTTTCAAACAACAATTATCACCCTTTTTCTTGCGTTTGTTTTCTCTCGTACTTAAGGTTTTGCAGAACAGGCATAGACTAGTGTTGTGGGCTGTGGATATTGTATTTTTACTGGCATAAAATGCATACTAAAATAGTTGTTTCAACTTATGAACTGATGTATGATTCCATATTTCAGCATGAAACTGAATTTTTGGAAGACAGCTTTGCATTCCCCGGATTCACTCCTTTCTCTTCCAATTTTGTTTCAAATGAGGAGGAATATTTCGATTCAAACGATATCATGACTAGCCGTGCTCATACACGACCTTCTGCTGGGCAGACTTTTCCTTCCTATGACACCAACCCAGCCATGGTTCCTACAGTTTTCACAAAGCAAGAGTTTAAGAGGCGAAACGTCCAACAAGGGTGGCCTCATAAACTGGTAATCTACTAGTTTCTGTGCCCTCTTTTGGAAGAGTCCTCTTCCCTTTCCTTCTTGTATTTATCTCGTGTTTTAGATTATTCATTTCAACTTTGCTTACTTTTATCACCTTCACGGTTCAATATGGTTGTTGATGAGATATTTTCATGGGGATATGCAGGATCCGCTTGAGCCAGTTCTGTTGTTCACAAAGCCTTTACTTCCAGATAAGTTGGCTATGGCTGGCATTATGCCTCCTTCAGATTCTCTCACAGAAAATGGGGTGTCCCCAAAACCATATAAATTCCATGGAAGAATTGGCAGAGGAGGCCGTATAATATTTGATAGATGGAATCCACTTTTGCAAACTCCAATTGACTGTGGCAATTCTTATTATATGCCACCAAAACCAAGACCCTCATTCAACATGTAATTTAAACTGTTTGTCTCAATTCTGCAGCTTAATTTGGTACTCAGCCAGATAGGAATTCAGTTGATTATCATTTGCAGGGTACAGTGTAGCAAGGGTAATTGTAGGTGTGAAACATGATTTGGTTCTTGAAGAATTTTTCCGGGGCAGGAAGCAAAGCATTTTGTATAATATGTTCAAATGTATTTGTCTACCCTTCCTCAACTCATGAATACCTCCAGTTCCTTGGACATTGTGATATATTGTTAATTGTTGATATGTTCTAAATATTCACATGTAACCATTTGTCGATGCTGAAAACTTTTTTGCTATGAACGTGACTTATGAGGACCTCTTTTTTGGTTTAAATATATAAATAAATGAGCACCATTTTTCATATTGTATCCATCTTCCATATTGAAAGTTAAACATTAAACCTTTCTCACCATTTTTCAATTAAAGTTAATTGCAGGATGTTCAGAAGCAAACAGCCAAGCCTGGTTGTTGAGGTAAATTTCTTTTATGCGGCAAGTGCACTACAAAGCAATATGTGTATGACTGTCACAAAGCATTGTCAATGTCCATCGTATAAAGCAATTAGGTAGCAATTGGTAAATATCCGGGCAGAAAATATAGAGATATTATGGAGGATAGAAATATATTTGAAGGGGATAGAGACAATCTCTCAAAATTATTTGTCTTTGACTCAAGACAATTAGTCAAATATCATTTCCCTAAAAAGGAGGGATGGTGGAGATATCTCTAAAACACATTTAATTTTTATTTTTAAGAATATCCCTTTAAATATTTTATATTTTATCTTTGTCCTTTTTCTTTTTAATTTATCAAATTATAATATAATTTTTTTCATATTTTTACCAATCAGTGTCTTGTACGTTACTACCAAACACTTTTATTTTTGTCTCTAGTATCATCTACATTTCTACTATCTCATTTTCCCATCTTTTCTATTTCAAAACAGGTACCAAACACAACCTTATAACTATTTAGAAATGACAAATTTGTCTACATGGTAAATGGAGGAATCCATGGTGCAAAAAGAATATAGTTCTAGATCTTTTCTCCTTTTCTTTTTGGCCAGCAATATAGTTCCAGATCTGCTCATCTGCTTTGCAAGTGTGCATTGTTCTGTATCTTTGTCTAAAATAAAAAAGCAGGAATATCTACAGCAACAGTATTTCTCTTACTCAGAAAGCACTTAATTTCTTATTAAACTAACAAGATTTCACTCCTCTAAAATGTGGAGATTGATAAAGTGAAAAGGCAAGGAGTTAATCACCCTTAGATCAATAAGGGTAATTAATTCCTTACTTTCTCACTTTATCAATCTTCTTATTTTAAATTAGCCAAATCCAAACTGCCATGCAGAGGATGTGAATTATACCATGAAATAACATAAAAATACCAACTATACCTGTAAAAGAGAGGAGTGACAGAGACATATTGAGTGATCCATTAAAGTGGAATCATGATCATGGGAAGGGGATTTCTTTAATTTTTTTTTTTTTTTTTTTGCAAATTGGAATTAGTCCAACAATCCTTACACGAAATGGAACTGCTGAGTTAGTGGCACATTGTGATTACCTTTAATCAGTTTTGACTTTTCTTTGTGGGGTGGGCTTCTTCTGCTTATAAATATTCTCTTTTTCCTCTTTAAAGTCACTTTTTTATTTATTCTTCATAAAATAGTGGATAACTAGCATTCTAGAGAGTAAAAAATTAATATTGATTACAGTCAAATACATATTCTCTCAGCCGTTCATTGTCAACTGCAGATTCATGCAAAAGATGCCATATTTCCATGTTTGTAAACATTCTGCTTTAAGTATACAAGCATAATCTCCACCTTGGTGGAATTGAGCATAGCTTTGATTCTAAACTACAAGGTTCTTGAAGCATACAGATCCACCGTTCTTGAATCGTGATAAAAAGTAATCATATCTTAAATTTGGCGAATCAAAACCATACACAGATAAAGACAGAAAGTAGTTAAGAGAATTTACTCTGGAGACAAAATGAACTATTTAACAAGGGAATATATTTAATTTTGAACCCGTGCTATACAGACATCATGTATTAATGTAAATATAGGTAAGTATTGAGGTATATTATATATATGTATTAAAATGCAAGAAGTGTTTTGTATATTTATGTGAGAGAGGTGTTAAAATGCAATGTTCAAATAACATCATTATTTAATAATAAATAGTGGTTTATTTTAATTTGCAACGTTTGATCACGTACGCTATACATATGCATATTCGTTATAGGTTATGGGTGGCTGAGTAACTAACAAATTTGTTTGATGTCTATGTATGGAATTTGAATAAGATTGTTAAGAGATCGCCTAGTTCTTGCATGATCGATTCAATATCCGAAAATATCAATCATGAAACTAGAATATAGAATTTTGACAATACTAGTAGGAGATAAAGACAAATGCTATATGTGCCAAAACAAATGTTATGAGTTGTGGTAATCCCCGAGACCATTGCTTGAGCTATCTTTTCACTAGGGATAATCTTATTTGAGCATTTGAGATCCTACAGAGATATGGTTCTTCTAACACCGACTACTCTATATCCAACAAGCTTCAACTTGAGATCACTGGTTGTGGTACCACTCCAATTGATGATGTGTTAGTACATTGGATTAGTTGTGACTACTATAAAACATGGATAATAGACACATTAAAAATAAACACTCACTGATTTAATATCTTTTCTATCCATGTTTGATTGAAAAAAGAGAGTCTAGGATTAATCTAGAACCGTATCTGAAAATGGAGAACTTTTTTTCATTTTAATGGTGGTGTTATAGAGACACCGAATTTGATCCGTTTGAGAGTGCAGAAATACACCACTATATATTCTTCATGCCAAACACTATTCTTTCAACGGGTGAAACCCTCCCTATATAAGGCCACCAAACTCCTTACTTTTGATTAACATAGTGTGTTACCAAATATAATGTTCTACAATAATGGGAGAAACCTCCAAGTTCCCTCAAAGGCTTCCAATTAGGCACCACTTATATATGATGGATTGAATGGAGAAATTGTCTTCTGTAACCCTCAAAGGCTTCCTCTTGCCTATGTTCACTCATCCATTCAATATGGAAGAAACATGGAGGAGGGGTTGTCTTTTTGGGTTGCTGAAGACTTTACTCTTTATATTCGGATATAGTACAATACAATCGATCAAAGCGATCATATGTCCATATGTATCATGGTGTGTTGCTCTCAATCAAGTGAACCTACAAGGTTTATTTATGCGATTTGTGCTAGCGCATGTGAGAGTGTGTAGTGAAAGATATTTCAGTGTATGTGAGGCATGCATTTTTTTTTTTTTTGGTCTGAGTGAGGCATGCATATTCAAACAACCCAATGAGTTGGTTTACTAGTGGATCAACATGTGATGCGTGAAATAAGTTTTCTTTTTTTTTTTCCTTACAAATTTGAGTCCTAACCATGCCAATTAAACAAAAGATTAATTTCGTTGCAAGGAAATTTGTAAGTCCTCCCTTGATTATAATATAAATGACATACCTTTGAATAAATCAAAAAGTTGAATTGGTTAACTGTACTCTTGGGTATATGTAAGGGAAAAATTCTTGTGTCCACCGGGAGGAAGAACATTCTTCCTCCACAGACTATCCTCACCATTAAATTGTATTGGGCCCCACTTCTTGCAAACTTTCCACACTTATTTGATGGTGTAGAATACATAAGGAGGAAGAGCAAGGTTTCCTCCGGGAGGATACAAGAAAAATCCATATGTAAGGGCATAGATAAAGCAAAGCCCTTTTAGTTTAAATACCTCTGGTGTTTTCAAAATAAAATCTAAGCTTGGGCCTATTATCTAACATATGCCTTTTTTATTGCCTTAGCTTGCTTTTTAAAAGTTTACTTAAGCCTAAATTCTAGAGATCTATTTGGTTGTAAAATATTTTTAAAAATCGAAACACCTATCCTTAAATAAATCAAAATACTACTAAATATATCAAAAAATATATTTTAAAATAGACTAAAACACTTTAGTTAAAAAATATATTTTGAAATGGATTAAAATATTTATATTATCATTAGATATTTAAATGATGATGATGATAATAATAATAATATAACTAGGTCAGCCTATTAAGCCTAATAGGCTATTTTTATAGTTTGAAACCTAGTCTAATTAGCTAAAAAGGTTTTTTGAAAAGTCTTAACTTAACTTATTTATTAAATAGGTCAGACTTAACTAGACATAAGTAAGGTCAAAGGCCTTTGACGAGTGACCTGACCTATTTCTACCCCTAGGTATATGATACTTGGGTTGACAAAATGTATAGAGGAAAATGAGTGCTAATCTTACCGAGGATTTATAGTGTGATTACAAGTTGCTTATGAACAAGGGAGATATCTAAATTTAAACTCTAAATTTGGACTGAAGTCTTACTCGTCTGAGTACAAGACTAATTAATTAAATGAGTTAACTCTATTATATTCACGCATTTTTTTTAAAATGTAGAGGTTGCGACGATATTGGTGAAAATCTAAATAAACCTTACATTAAGAAATAACTTCTGATTTCACGAAATTATATGTTGAATTAAAATCTTAATCATATAGATTAAATATTCATAAATAAATTGCTATATTGAAAATCACTTTTCGAAATTTAAAATTGAAGACTGTTATTAATATTTTTAGTTTATACTTTTAACAATATTTATTAATAAAAGGTACTGGTGAAACCTTTAGGAACATTTTTATAAAAAGTGATATTAAAACTCTCTGTTACAATTTTACAAGGAGCGATGCTACATGCTTCAAAATAGCCGACATTCTATACAAGCCGTTGATTATTTGTTTTTAAATAATGAAAAATAAAATAAAAAAGAAATTGAAATAAATTGTTACACTTTTCTTTCTTTCTTTTTTTTCCTCAAAACAAATGCTTTAACACTATGAATTCTTCCTCAAGGAGATAGAAAAGAGAGAAGATGAGACTAAAACACATGATTACTTACTCAAAAGTGCAGGAGACAACCATAACATTTAGCTGTAAATAAATTGTTACACTTGATTGTTAAAAGTCATAATTAATCACATTTTTCGAACCATATATCTTTTAATTTTCTGTCATATAAGTGTATATGGACTAAAATACTAAATCTAGGGTTGAGTTGATTCTTCTTGCTGATTCTTCCGAGGTCCTTAGATAATTTTCTTCTTGCTTTATTTGTTAGCTCTTGCCAAAAAAAACAAAAAAAGAAAGGAAAAAAAAGACTAAAATACTAAATCTATATTATATATGCTATAATAACTTACGCCACTAATATGCAAATATCTACTACATCACAGCTGATTCGATTTCAATCAGTTTGTTACTAGATAAAACTCTTCTCATTAATGGTTTTATGATATCAGAAAAATAAATTTTACATTTATAATTGAAAATAATTAAATGATATAAAGAGTTTAATTTTTATACATTGATAATTTTATATTATCAACTAATAGAATTTTAAAAAAATATTTAATCCTATTAAGCTAGTAATTATCCACTGTAATAATTACTCATTGGAATTTAAAATTTTCTTAAAAGCCTATTAAATAATAATATAAAATTATTTTTAAAATCTGAATACATATAAACTAAATATTAATATAACCATGAGCCGAAGTAAGATGGTAAGGGTCTTTTTCTTTAATTAATGTTGATGGTTTGATATTTGTCTTGGAATAAAGAGTTTTAATACCATAACCAATATCTACTTTTTTAAATGGATCTAAAGTATACAAATGGATAGATGGAAATCTTCTATCTTCAAATGATGTCTCATTCCTTATCCCTAAACAATTATTGACACGTGGCATATTGGTATTGGATATTTGATAACTTATAAATTTTTAAATTCTTTTGAATCTTATCTTTCTACATGTCAATAACTGAATGGTAAGATAGGGAAGATGACACAATTTAGGGATAGAAGATTTCTTTTATCCAAATGGATTAGTTACTACATATAGCGTTAAATATTTTGGAGACCAAATTTAAATACTAATATAAATATCTTAAGAATGAGGGCGAAGTTTCTTGAATTCTCGTTTGTACTCCTTACTTGTAAAACGTGGACTATGAAAGAAAGATGCTATGCTTGAAGAAGCAAGCGACCGCCACAGTGATTTGGCCTTTGGGTCCTTTGGAAGGCATTCTGAATTGTGCGCAATTTGGGACAACGCAAAGATACTCACAAAAGCAATCAAAGCATTTGAAAAGAAAGAAAAGAAGTCAACCTCCTGCTCATTCATTTAAAAACCTGCTAAAGACGACAGTCTAAATACAAATGAAGTAAAAAAATCGATAAAATCATTGTCTTGAGACTTTAAAAAGTAAACAATTATTGCTTTATTTAGCAAGTAGGAGGTTATATTTTGAAGGAAGAATAATTTCTCTTTATTTTATGAAAAATGCTATTTCATCCTACTTAATCCTCCTAAAATCTTCCTAAATACTAAATTAAGAAAGTTTTAATTGATTTTTAAAGATCCAAGGCATAGATTACATTTAATTTTTACTCTATTGAGTGTGTAAGTTGATTTGTAGGAGGTTGTATCATTACTCTTTTATATATATATATATATATGGGTTTTTTACCAAAATAAACTTTCAAAAATGAAAAAAAAACAATTAAAAAATGATAGAAACATTAATTATAGGGAATGACCTGGGATAACTTAGGGCTTTTCATAGAAAGCTTTTACGAAATCAAATGGGCATGATTTCATAGAAGCCTTATGTGAAATCAATGCAATTATTATATATATGTAATTGCTAGTCTAGTTGGTCTGTGCACTCCACTTTTACATGGAAGTTAAGGGTTTAAATCTCACCTTCATGTTTTTTTAATGTTTTGCTAATATATTATTGCATTTTTTTAATTTTCAAATCTTCAAGAATAATTAATTGTGTTATGGTAGGATGATTGATTAGGGTGCTAGTCCGTTAATTCAAGATCTTTCAAATTTTTTTTCTAATTTTTCTACTTTTGACAACTATTTTAAATTTTCAATAAATAATAAAAAAGGACTTAACATTGTTAACTTATTTATGTTATATATATACATTCATACATACACATATAGGCTTAATATAATAAAAAGTCTATTACTAGTATAGTGAAGATTAGTATACACATGTAATTAGAAAATTATAAATAATTAATTATTGCAGTTAAAAAGCTTATAGTTGATCTTTTGTTTGGATTAATCCTGTTGATTTTTTTTTTAGGGTGGGTATCGTTAAACAAAATAATTAATTTTGCCAAAATTAATTGTATACAATTATACATTAGACTTTTTGTATAACATATTAATTGTTTATAATTTTCTAATTACATTTGTACATTAATCTTTAGTATAATAGTATTAGACTTTTTGTTATATTCACCGTGTGTGTGTGTATATATATAGAAAGCGTATCATATGAGATGAGTGGTTTATTATGAGAGTGAGAGGAGTGAATATTGACTATTAGATCTTACAAGAAAGGTCAAGATTATAACATAAAATCATGTGACTTTTTTAAATGAGCATGTGAGCATTAATTAACTTTCAATCTTTACCATTCGTGTATTATTATATGGCCAAGATTTGCTCCTCCCACTCTCATAATAAACCACTCACCTCATGTTATATACCCTATATACAATGTTAGGTCTCTTTTTTGTTATTATTTATCAAAATTTAAAATAATTTTCAAAAATAAAAAAATTAGAAAAAATATTCAAAAGATATTGAATTAGCGGCTCAACACACCAATCAATTGTGGTACTATAACACAATTAATTACTCTTAAAGATTTGAAAATAAAAAATGCCATAATATATTAACAAAACATTTAAAAAGATATATATAGAGGTGGGATTTGAACCCTTAACCTCTAATTAAAAGTGAAGTGCACAAATCAACTATACTAGCAATTACATATGTATAATAACTACATTGATTTTATAGAAGCCTTCTATGAAAAACACTAAATGATCTCAAACAATTCATTCCATGTAATTAATGGCTCAGCGGTTTATTCTTGTGTTTTTTCATTTTGGGGGTTTATTTTGGTAAAAAAACCCATGTGTGTGTGTGTGTGTATGAGTATAATTTTTATGCATCAACAATGTAAAACTATTTTACATTGTCATCTAATCATGTGTTATCACATTAGTCGACGTAGTTGAGTCTCACATCCACTATTTAAAAAGTTATTTAAATGGGATGATTTAATTGGATGCTAGTGCAAAAATGTTTTATGACAGTACATAAAAATCAAACTCTGTATATAAATAGCCAAACTTCAAAATATTTTATCACATTTTTTATGTGTAAAATTAAGAGTAAAATCTCAATCATCTTACGCATAATTTCTAAGTTAAGACATCACTTTTCATAGGATTGCTAGATTTAGCATGGCCAATAATCTAAAGCAACCCTTTTGAATAAAGACAACATTTTTTAGATATCAATTAAGACAATACATTTTGTTTAAAAAATAAAGTGTTGCTTGTGTGTACATAGACAACAACTTTTACATGTTTCCAAAATAAATATTGGTTTAGATAAAAAAATGTTGTAATTGGTCCTATTAGAATTACACTGAAATCAAATTAACCACAGAGCTTGACTTATGCTTGGCACCTGAACTTCTAGAAATAGACTCCATGGAAGCTTGGCGTCTCGTGACCCAAGCGCACAGTACCTTCCATATCTATGGAGTGCTTATCTCCAATATTCTCCACCTTGCTTAGCAGATTTGAACATCAGCATACTCCACACGCTTTGGGAAGCAAATTCTTGTGATCTCCTGGCCAAGAGGGGCGCTAACCAACAGCAGCATCTAAGGACTTGGAGCTCCCTCCGTTAGACTTGTGTCCCTTTCTTTCCAATGATGCCGATGGCTTAATCCATCTCGGCCTTAGTCTCTCTCTTCTTCTTTTCCTTTATACACCAAAAAAAAAAAAAAGAGCTGAGGTAAGGTAAGAATTCTTTCATTATTTAACCAAGTGTTGAGGGTTTGATTCTTACTTTAGAATGTAAGGCTTTAAACTTAACCATTTATCCCCTTCAATAAGCTTATAGTATGCAAATGGATTAGTCATTGCGCAGCAGTGGATACTTTGCAAAACCAAAAAACTCAAATCAAATTAAATAAAATGTCGTGTATTAAATTTTCGTTGATTTCATTTGCCGTAGAGAACTGCAGTTTTTGTTTTCTCCTTTGGCTAATTAAATCATTAATCTCGGTTCAATAGAATTAACTCAATTAAGGGCAATCCAACCTTGCTATCACTGATATCAGTTCATCGGATTTATTCCTCATTCCTCAATTTTGGCGTGTGGCCCGTCACTGTCGTTTACAAATGGCTCATACAGTGGAGCAGTCATGAAAGCATCTTGTAATTAATTACATTCAATCGTTGTAAATTTTTGGGTTTCATGGATTTCTTCTGTTTAAAATATTCCTTTTATCTTTAAGGATTTAATTGAAATACATCTATAGTATAAAAAAAATTTCACATTCATTCAATCATATAATGTCATATCAATACATATAGTTATTTTCCATCCCACTATTTAAAAAGTTATACAAATAAGATATTTAATTAGATGACAATATAAAACATCTTATAAATGCATCAAAATTAAACTCCAACATTAAAGAGATCTCGTTAGATCTTTTTTTTTCTTTTCATTAGTTTTATTTAGACATCTGGATAAGCTACTGGCCTTCTAGAGAAACCAATCAAAAAAGTAATCATATCTTACATTTGGCGAATCAGAGGCCATAAGCAGATCATTAATAACTTGTGGTTGACTTTGATGAATTTGTGTCTTACCACTCTATATATATAGACAACATGCAGTGCAGACTAGGGTATATATAGTATAAGGTATGCATGAGTGAGAAATTAACAACTTCATTTGTTGGATCTATATATATTAATATGTGCATGAAATTAATGTGGATCAATGGAACTAGCGTGCTTTTAATGACCCTCAAAGGCCTCCACTTCTCTATGTTAATTATGATGATCGATCTAATTAATTATCCATAAATATGGAGGCGTGCAAGCACTGGGGGTTCCATTAAAGGCAACTGCTTGTGTTTTCATCATTTGAACAATTAAGATATTTTGAGCCAAATACTGTTCATATTTTAGTTTGAACCGAATTCTATTATTTTCTTTCCTCGTAGAGTATTTGAGTTCCACCATCAACTGCAGTTTTTTCTTTTGGTTTTTTTGGCAGCCAAATATACAGCTAATTTTAGAGAGTTCAGTTTCCAAATATTTATTTACGTATGCTTGAATAGTTTCAAGTAGTCCTTTTAGTTTTGAGTACTTATTTCCCCTCGGTTTGATCTTTCTTTACATGCAATATATACAGGGCAATATTTTCACGATGTAATTTAAATATACTTTCTTTTACATTGTCAAAATAATGTATATTTCTGTTAATTATTTTATATGTTTATCTAATTATTTTTATTAAAACTATATTACTTTTGTGATATAAAAAATTGACAATTTTTTTTGTAGCTGTGTACATTATATTGCTGTAATTAATTAAAATTATATTACTTTTATAGAAATTTTGATATGTTTGTTAGGCTGTGAACTTTCTCTTTTTTTTTTTTTTTATTTGACGAATGAACTTTGTGGAGTACTATATTCTTAAATCACTCACTACTATTTAACCGCTCACAAAACCGTCAAATCATAAATGAACTAAAGCAATAGAAATTTCTTCTTCCAAGAGTTTGTGCATATTAACACGGATAGGGTATGTAAGATTCTGCTATGTATTCAAGGAGACCATTTCCTGGTCCTCTCGTTGGCAAGTTGAAAAAGCAGGCGTCGAAGGGCTTTGCAGTTGCTCATCGAGCTATTGGTGGATTCATTCTAGAGGGTTGTCTCAATATTAAAGAATATTATAACAACTGATATACTAATATTTTTTCTATATAATATGACAAAAGGATTCCTGATCATAATTAATTTTGGCATATCCTCAATATATTAAATTGTTTTTCAAATCCATTAATATATTCAATAAATGATGGATAAATTTATAAAAAATAAATTTCTTCAATAAATTCTATTCCACTTTAAAACTACTCATAAGTCTTATTGCCCCCACTAACATTTTTTTTTTAAAATAACAAGCTAATCTATTATTTTAGGCAAATAATTTGAAATCCGTACATAAAGATCAACTAACATCTAAATTAGATACTTGATTATTAAATAAGTGAATGTATTTTTTATTATATATAATTTTCTACAGATCATAAGTGAAACTAATAATTTATTTTTGTCTTATCCATTAAATTGAATTAAAATTTTATTGGATATCTATCCATCCACATGACATGGGAAGTTCAAATTTTGATTATGACCCTTGATTTATTTTCATCGAGGTTGACTCGGTAGGACTTAGCTAGAAAATATCACCTACCAATCATCATTCTCATCTCAACAAAGGTTATCTCACTCTCTCTCATCTCACATATTCAGTAATATAAATAATCCACGTACCAACCTCTTTCCTTCTTCCTTCACTCTAAACCCTTAACTTTCACCGCTCTATATTTTGTCTCTTACATAGTCTCTTGAGTGTCATTGCCTGGCTTGCTTTCCTCCTACTCACTGCCTTAAAGGCTACTAGCTGTCTTGGTCAAGCCCCAATGTAGCCACCAGCTCACTCTCCATTCGCCGCTCCCAACGCCTCTCTGGCCTCTAAAGCCGCTCCTCCTTCATTCCACCACCGCCACACCCACTCCTCCTTCTACCACCGCTGCACCTGTCCCTTTCCTCAAGCTTTCTGCTCGGCTTCCCTTAGCCCTTAACCCCATCAGTCGCCAACTCAATTTCCCATTGAGTCTCCCTTAGCCACCACCCCCACCACCTCCCCCACAGGCTCCTCTCCCTCCTCCATTAGTAAGCTGAGCAATATAGATACATTTGTCTTATTCATATGGTTGGTCATGCAATTTGTTGATCTAATATCTTTGGTATGATTGTGAAATGGTGAAAGCTCAGTATGCATTCATGGTCATGACTTTGCTGTGTGCATAAGGTTGTTATGAGTTTAGCACGATGGACATGTGGCATTTGAAGTACATGAAGAAACAACATTGGTATGTGCAATAGGACATCATGAGTTTGGCATGGTGGACATATGGCATTTGAACAATGTGAAGAAATACATGATTTTTGTGCCAGTAAATCATTGTTGGGATTTGTACCCAGAAAAATCACTGTTGGGATTTGGATTTCTATTTTTTGTAGTGGATGTGTTGGGAGTGTTTTTTGATGATCCCATTGATACTGTATTCATTTTTCACTTTGATGGTAATGCCAAAGGAGCTAAGAGTGGTGCATGTCATTGGTTTTATACTATGTTTTTATTTGTTCCTTTTCTCTTGTTATTTGGTCTTCTAACTACTCTGCGTGGACTTCCTGTTCTAGCTATTTTCGCGTTATCACCTTCTATTTTGGGTTGGCTTGAGAACTTCTATCTCATCTTGTTAGGGAGTCAGTAAGCCTTGTACTAGTCAGTCTGTTATTATGTTATTAGAAGTCTATTATCAGTTAGTTATTAGCTAATGAGCACATGAGTATAACTTCTTAGAGAAGCTTGAGCTATCAATGTATATAGCCTTCTTCTCATGTATAATTCAGTCAATACAATCATTTCATTCAGTTTCATTTCTTCTGCTTACTTTCTCTTTTGCTCTCACTCTTGCTTTCTCTCAACTTGTCTCTGATACCTTACATGGTATGGAGCAAGGTTCCGATCCATGGCAACTCACAGTTCAGAAGTGAACTCTGGATATTCAACAATGGCGAAGCAAGTTCCACAAGGTTTTTCAAATCCAGTTTCAGTGAAGCTGAACAAAGAGAACTATCTCTTATGGAAGCAAGAAGCATTAGCAACGATCAAAGGCTACAAGCTGCAAATGTATCTAACAAAAGACCAAATCCTTAAGAAATTTGCGAATGAGGTTGATGAACAATCAGGTAATGAATCATCTTAATTTCTCTAATGGGAACAACAAGATAGCTTACTTATGTCGTGGTTACTTTCTTCAATGAGTGAGAATCTGAAATGCGATGTGAATTTTCTTATCAACTTTGGGAAAAGATCAAATCGATCTTTGCAGCATAAACTCGTGCTCACATTAAGAAACTTAAGATTCAATTAAAGAATGTCAAGAAATAGGTGTTATGGATGATTCTCTGCTAGAAATCAAGAGAATTTCATATCAATTAGCTGCAATTGGTTCTGAAATTAGTGATACAGAATACATAGAAGCAGTATTTGATGGTTTGTCAAATGAGTACAATCCTTTTATAACATCTCTGCTGTCCTGAGTTGAACCATATTCAATTAATGAAATGGAGTCATTGCTACTTTCCATTGAAGACATAGCAGAAAAATGCAACAAAGTTGAATAACTTCAAGTTCCAATGCAAGCTAATGTAGCTCAAACACAGTGGACTCAAAGTTTTCGAGGCAGAGGTCAAACTTTCACAGGCAGATGCTTCAATGGATTCAGAGGTAGAGGCAGATTCAATAGAGGTGGGAGGTCTGCTACCTCTAGAAAACCACAATGCCAGCTGTGTGGAAGGATTGGCCACATAGTGTGGGATTGTTATCACATATTCAATCCAAACTACTCAAATTCATCTTCTCAACCTCAGTCCTCTCAAGTGCAGTCTCAGGCTTACTATCTCAAGCAGGTTCAACATATCAGTCATAGTCTAGACCTTCCACACCACAAATTTATCTTGCTTCCCCTTCCACTGTGTATGATCCAATGTGGAATCCTGATTCTGGAGCCACCAATCACATTACTCATGATCTTAAAAATCTGATGCAAAGATCAAGCTATGAAGGATTAGACAAAGTCAGAATTGGCAATGGATCAGGTATGGATATTCATCATACTGGTAATTCTATTTTGTACACACATAACAACTCATTTATCCTCAATAACCTGTTACATGTTCCCACCATAACCAAAAATCTACCAAGTGTACTTCAATTCTGTAGAGATAATGGAGTATTCTTTGAATTCAATGCTAACAAGTGCATTGTGAAATCAGGAATCCCAGAAGATTCTTCTCCAAGGGATAGTTTGCAACAACCTATACATCTTTCCCTCTCTGACCAAGGTTACCAGCAAGCCTACATCTACTATACTTCCACAAGCATTTAATTCGTTGTTTCACATTCCACTTCTGTACCTATGCTTCAAATTAGGCATGATAGACTAGGTTATCCTTCTAATAGGATTGTACAAATGGTTCTTAAAGCATGTAATATACCTTGTGATAACAATAAAATGCCTAATGTTTGTTCATCTTGTTGTCTTGGAAAATCACACAAATTTCCTTATTATTCTTTTAAAACAATCTACAATGCATCTCTAGAATTAGTTTATTCAGATATTTGGGGGCTAGCACTTGTGCTCTCTAACTCTGGTCACATTTCAAAATATACATGGCTTTACCTGTTGCATGCAAAATCTCAGGCATTTACAGCCCTTATGCAATTCAAAAGCATGGTTGAGTTACATTTAAACTCTAAGATAAAAACACTACGTATGAACAACAATGCCAAAGAATACCAAGCCTTCACCAAACACCTTTTACCTTTAGGCATCCACCATAGATTTTCTTGCCTCTATGCCCATGAACAAAATGGTTCACCTGAAAGAAAACATAGGCATGTGACTAAAGTTGGACTAACACTCCTAGCCAATGCTTCTCTTCCTATCTAGTATTGGGGGAAGCATTCCAAACTACAGCCCACCTAATCAATTACCTACCAACAGCCACCCTTAAATTCCTTTCTCCCTTTGAAAAATTATTCCACAAACCTCCAAACTATCACTTTCTCAAAACCTTTGGATGTACCTCCACCCACACCTTAGACCCTATCATCGACACAAATTAGAGTTTAAATCTGAACAATGAATCTTTTTGGGTTACTCATCACAACATAAAGGTTACAAATGCATGAGTTCTCCAGGTAAAGTTTACATTTCAAGAGATGTAATATTTGATGAGACTCTATTCCCTTACAAACAACCATTGCTCTCCACTCCATCCGTTTTAACTCAATCCTCACCCCCTTCAATCCTTGTAATACATCATGTTCCCCAGCCAAAGTCTGCAAATCTTAATTCCATTAATGATAATATTCATACTTGCACTCCTTTATCAGATGACTGTCTCTGTTTCTGCTAGTTCTTCTCCCTTGGAGGTCACTTGACTCTAACCATGACACATTAGAAGCTATCTTGCCCATATTTCAAAGTCCAACTACAATTCCTGCTCAACCTCCATACCGTTAATGACCATCAAATGGTCACTCTGGGCTAAGAATGATATATTCAAAACCAAAGCTTTCCTCACTCCTTGAAAACCAAGAACAACTAAGGAAGCTCTCTGCTCCGCAATGGCATGCGCAATGAAGGATGAATGCAGCCCTTTATTCACAACAACACTTGGTCCTTAGTGCTGTTGCCTCCTGATAGAAAAGTCATTGGATGTAAATGGGTGTTCAGGGTAAAATACAACCCTCATGGATCAATATTGAAGCACAAAGCCCACCTTGTAGCAAAGGGATTCCACTAACAAGAGGGATTTGACTTTCATGAGATTTTAGCTCGATTGTAAAGCCTACTATTTAGGTAATATTGACAATTGCCCTTTCTAGAGGCTTGCTCATTCATCAATTGGACTTCAATAATGCATTTGTAAATGGTGATCTATAGGAGCAAGTGTATGACACAGCCTGAAGGATTCCAAATTGGAGGTGCTTATCTTGTGCGTAACTTAACAAAGCCCTATATGGGCTCAAACAAGCTCCAAGAGCTTAGTTTGAGAGACTCAACAACGCTCTCCTTAAAATAGGATTCACTGCTGCAAATGTGACCCTCCTTATTCATCAAAACTTTACTTCATGAGACACTATATGCCGTTGTATATGTTGATGATGTTATAGTTCCTGAAACTTCCACATTGTCATCCCTTCCTCATCTCCACCTTACATAACACCTTTGCCCTCAAGGGCCTTGGTAAACTTCATTACTTCCTCGGTATTGAAGCTAAGTCAACCAAATCAGGTGGCCTCCACCTATCCCAAACCAAATACATCAAAGACCTCCTCATCAAAGCCAAAATGGCTGACTAAACCTTCACCTACCCCTATGACCTCTAGCCTTAGGCGTCCAACCAAGGTGATGATTTGTTTGAAAAGCCATCCCTTTATAGATCCATTGTTGAGGCCCTTTAGTATGCCATAATCACTCGCCCTGAAATTGCCTCCTGTGTCAATAAAGTTTGTCAGGCATGCATCGTCCACTCACATCACACTGGAAAGTAGTGAAACGCATCATGTGTTACCTTCAAGGCACCCTCACCCATGGCCTCCACTTGCAGCTCTCCTAATCTGAATCTCATGGGATTTTGTGATTCAATTGGGATTAGACCTTGAAGATCGCAAGAGCACCTCTTGCTTTCTGTGTCTTCCTAGGCAACAACCTCATTCCGTGGTTTTCAAAAAGCGTGTGTAGTGTCATGTTCAAGTACTCATACAGGAGCTTGGCCTCAGGAATTATTGAACTTTCGTGGCTTCACGCTCTCCTATCTGAGCTTTCCTTGTCGGTTACACCTCCCACATCTACTACGACAATCTTAGTGCCTGATGTTAGCTTCCAACCCTGTCTTCCATCAGCGCTTCCAAACACTTTGAGCTGGACTTGCACTTTCTAGAGAAAAGGTTGCTTAGGATCTTGTTTGGGATCATCATATACCCTCTTGAGGAACAAGGAGACTCCTCACTAAACATGTCAACACATGTTTTCCTTATCTTCGGAAGCAAACTTAGAGTTGAATCCTTCACCTCATAAGTTTGTGGGGGGATGTTAGGGAGTCAGGAAGCCTTGTACTAGTCAATCTGTTATTCCTGTTATTAGAAGTCTGTTATGAGTTAGTTATTAGCTAATGAGCACGTGAGTATAACTTCTCAAAGAAGTTTGAGCTATCAATATATATAGCCTTCTTCTCATGTATAATTCAGTTAATACAATCATTTCATTAAGTTTCATTTCTTCTACTTACTCTCTTCTTTTGTTGTCACTCTCGCTTTCTCTCAACTTGTCTCTGATATCTTACACATCTATCAAATGAAAAAAAAAAAATCAATGTATTCATAAAAATTGTGTGATATTATGAAGAAGTGTGTTAAGAGACTACACATATTGACATATTATTGAAACACAATACGATTTCACAAACTAGGAATAATCTTTTGACAAAGATATATTGTTTGTTTTAGAGATAAAAATGAATGAGCATCAAGCTGCAGGGAAAGTTTAGAGAATATCACATGTTGGTTGACTAATTTCCCTTCTTTTTTCTTTTTGATAAGATAAAATTGTAGGAGACATTGCTTTCGCAATTCAGAAATGAGCATTTATGATTACTCCTCCTTCCAACAAGTGTACTTTTGGGATTCGAACTTGTGTCCTCATTCTTCTTTTTAATTGCTTAACGCATTATGTTTGTCTTGTTTGTCAACAGTTTCATCCGCACAATCCATATTACGCTTGAAGGACAAGGATGCTGATTCTTCCCAATTTATCCTTACTGTACCAAAGAAGGCTTAAGAGTCATAAGTCATAAAGATAACACTATCTATAATTATTATTAGAATGTAAATCAATTCATGTGCTCCTATATTTAAGAGAGAGCTAATGACGTGATCATAGTTGTTAAGTCTGTTGTCTAGTTGTTGATCCGTACTTGCAAATTACTACATTCTGTTAGAGGGTTGTTAAAACTTCCCTCACATGTACATCTCCATGAATATACGAAGTAGAGATAAAGCAAGGGGCTAGTTATGAATTTTAGGCATTTTTGGTGATAATTGAATGCAATCCGATTTACTTAACCCTCGGGGTACTGTTTGGGTGTATCGGCTATGATTGTGTTTGTCTGATGATTTTGTTATTATATTTACCGTGTGGAGTTAACTCCTCTTCTTATGTGGGCTGCCTTGTGATACTGCTCCTCACCTCTGATTTTGGTGAGTGTTTTGTAATAACTGCGGAAAAAAGAGAGATAAAGCATAAGTGTGAGCAAAATTAATATTTTATATTTTTATCTTTTGTATGTCTACTCTAAATGAAAATATTAAGAAACGCTTGAGATTTTACAGACTATAGTCTTGTTTGTTGCACATCCTATATACTAATATTATATTTTTCAAACTCTAAATGATTATGACAAGTGATATACTAATATTATATAGTATATTTTTTTGTTTTTGTAACATATTAATTAGTTTATATAAGAGAATGATAAATCTTTATAACTGGCTTTGACCAAAAAAAAAAAAAATCTTTATAATTGGCGAGCCTAAAAATTTTTCTAATTCAAAATTTAATTGTATTCAGATATATGAAATAATTTGTTTATGTTGTGTAAATTCTCAACCACTAGAAATAATTTCTAACTTTAATGTCTTTGTTAAAAAGAAAAATACAACTTATGTTATTGTTAGTAAAATTTTGAATTAAGAAAATTTTAGGTTAATTATTAATATCATGCATCTCTTCCAAAAGCTTAAGCAAATGGGTAAATGCACATTACTAATTTTATATTCTAACACATTGTCTCATACGGATGTCTTTTCTAGGCTTGAGACATTATCAAAATGAGGGTAATAAGAATTGGATCTCTAACTTTTTAGTCATGATTGCCTTCATATACCATATCATAAACCATCTTTTCAAAAAATTTAAGTTATGTTAATATGTAGAGACATATGAATTATATTAGCTTCTAACAATAAGAAGAATATATCTCACTCAAGTATATAATTTTTTTTGTACATTAGTGATAATGGGGTTCAATCTATAGTCTCGTACAAACTATCAAAATCCCTCATCACCGGCCCACTCCTAGTGGCTTCAAGTATGTAATTTTAAATCTAATTAGTCTAGTACTCACAATTTATGTAGTCACTCAATGCCCCCTTCCATTTTTTACTTTTCCATTTTGCTTTGTTACCTTTTTCTCTCTCTTCATTTCTTCTCTCCCTCTCTGGGTATCCAAGTTGTCTGAGGGATGTTGTACAAATACCACAACTCTTTCAGTAAATCCAACCTCTAATTAAGCCATAAACATTGAATTAACTTCTTTATTTCTTCAACAAAATGCTCTCTATGAGTACATTATTGTTATTGAATACCACTAATCCTGGTGGCTAGAATAATCCATAGTTTTTTTTGCACAACGTGTTTTGGAAATTTTGGACCCAACTATTTCCGAAATAACACATATTTTAAGCCACATACACAGATTCCATCTTTTCCATATTCTCTGTTTCTCAAAGATATCAACTGGCTAGATCTTAATTCACGAATCAAACAATCCTACTTGCCAAGCATTGCTTCCAAACAGAATTTTGCTTTTTAATATTCATTCATATTAGTTAATTTTTTCCCTCTAATTCTAGGATTAATGGAGAACCGTATCTGGAAAATGAGGAGCACTTTATTAATTTTATATGGTGGTGTTAGACATGGAATTCCCCACTATTCTTTATAGTAAACTTTATTCTTTTCTTTGTTTAACCAAGACACAAACCTTCACTATATAAGGCCACTAAATCATATAGGTTTCATTAGCGCGGTGTGGTAAGTACTAACACATATAAGTGGTTCCAATTTGAGAACTTTTCAGGTTCTCTCAAGCTCAAAGGCTTTCATGATTGAATAAGAAACTGTCTTCAGTACCCCTCAAAGGCTTCCGCTGCTCCGTGTTTCAAGTCATTTCAATATGAAGAAACATGGAGTAGCGTGTTGTCCGGAGAGGGGCTACTGAAGGCTTTACTCTTTGTTAATTAGTAGCTAGATGGTCACTATCTACTTTACTACCAAAGAGCAGCACAAGGCTTGTGTGTTTTGTGAACATGTTGGTGTGGGTGTGTGGATTGAAAGATTGAATTAATTTTACCACTTTGTATTCTGTATATTACTTGCAACCTGAACTGCAGTAAAATCCATGCAATAGATGTTAGAAAGGCTACTAGAGCTCAAAATTCGTGAAGAACTCTATTAATAGACTAATCAAGAAATCAAGATATACAGTGGGTCTAATGTCACTTCATGTTTCAAAACTTTAAAATAACTTGTATGGTCTTTACTTAGTATATTTCTAGTTAACATAAGGCTTCATCATTACACTTGAAATATAACAGTAGAAACATCTTTCTTGCTGTATGTATCAGAGATCAAGGCCGAAAGGAATGAAACACAAAGAAAGAGAGTTGAGGGAATGAGAGCTTTTCAATATTGCATTGAATGATAATGATCAAGCTTACTGAATTATACTTGCTGCAGGATTATGTATAGTTACATATCACAGTAACTTGTAATAGAAGTTACAACAACATAACAACTCTAACAATATGACAAGCTAACTATAACTGCCTCTAACTGATTGAATACTCATCACCCATCACTTGCAAAGCAGGTATTTTTCTTCAGCTCAAAAACCCGAATTGTAATGGTTTCAATAATGTAGGAGGGGGAGGAATTAATTATCTTTGTATATACTACACATCCAGATATATGACGTCTTTCGTTTGTCTTCTTGGTCGGATGTTCGAACAAAATTCTTCAATCCGTTTTTTCTTTCTCACTGTGTGTCACTCCATTCAAATTTTGACATGTACAAATATTATAGGTAGTTGAAAAAATTTGATTGGATAAAAAATCATGGGTGATGTCATTATTATACAAGTGTCAAGATATTATTGTGGGAACAAACATTGAGACAAGAAAGAGGAATAGAAGATTTGAAATCCGGATGTTCCTCCCATGCAATGTTTATCTTTGCTAACTTGTGTTCATGTTCTTTCTCTCTCTCTCTCTCTATATATATATATATATATATATATCTCCATGTAGTCTGAGTTGAATCCTGTCCCTAGTGCCGTTTGGCTCCAGGAACCAGGGTTTATGTGTGACATACCTATCCATGGTGGGGTCTCATCTTCCCTTCTGCTATTGAATCAAAATTTTGAGTTGGCTGTGGACTTGTCTAAATACTTTTAGGAAGAGCAGATTTTGCTATAGGTTGAAAAAAAGAGGAAAGTGAGACACCTAAGTCCTAAATGGTAAAGGAAGAAAGAAGAAGGATTATTATGATTCTTTCAAGAGACAACCGAAAAGAATCCCTCAACCTGCTTTCGAATGTGATGGTGTTTAGCAAGAGCCAGTTGACTCAGATGGGCATATTGAGGCTAGTGGCATGTGCGATCTGGAAAAATGCCTAGGTCTAATTTCGATTAGCATGGGAGGTGCTATTGTTCCACCTAAATTTTGAGGGCTTC
Source organism: Dalbergia oliveri (assembly GCA_030441495.1). NCBI lineage: Eukaryota > Viridiplantae > Streptophyta > Magnoliopsida > Fabales > Fabaceae > Dalbergia > Dalbergia oliveri. Next base: position 34,242,577 of record JAMLFY010000005.1, read on the forward strand.
TTTCTTTTTTTATTTTGCCCTTATTGGTTTCTGGGCGTGCCCTTACTGGTTTCTGTAGTAGAGGAGTGAAACTGAGGTTTTGAAAGGGTTTTGCTTTGCTTTTCATTTTGTTGTTGACTTATTTAGTAGAGATAGATTCTGGTTTGAGATGTTGACATTTTGGGTGTTGTTTTGTGAGTGAGTGATGGGTGTTTGAGTTTGCGAGTGGGTATTGCAGAGCCTTGTGTTTAATTTGTGAGATTTATTAACATTGCTCTTTACTTAAGGGTGGGTGAAATTGAAGTTTACTTTTGAAGATCTGTAGCAAACGGAAGTCACAGCAAAATCCGTAGAAAAAATTCAGCGGCTAAATTCGCAAGAAAGAAAATCCACAACAAACAAAAGCCTCATCCAAAATTCACGGGAAAGTAGTTCGCGACAAATGTGCACAAGTAAATTCGCATGAAAAAATTTGCAAAAAATCTTTAGTAAACAAAATCGCAGCAAGATTTGCAGGAAAGAAAAATTTGCGAAAAAATGACCTTGACCGAACAAGTTTGCCTTTTACCCGTGCGAAAATATTGCATGCAAAATAAAATTGCACAAAAAATCTACAGGTAAAACTGGATTTTGGAATTCGCGGCAAAAATAGGAAGTTTACTTTAGAATGGGAAATTTGCAGCAAAAGCCTCAGGTGTTACCCCTGAACAAAATCCACAGGAAATTCCACGGCTATTTGATAAACTATTAGTAGTGGATCCATTCGTCTTATTTGACATTTGGAATTGATGAAACCGAGAATTAGAATTGGAATTTTACGATTTAATTCCAATTTTTATGTTTTGAGTAATATATAGAATTGGAATTCTAATTTTATAATATAATTTCATAGAGTTTAAAAACAACTAAAATAGGCTCTTCTTAAATCTTAATCTATACTTTATGAATTGTGAGTTTCAAAAATTATTAAATATTTATTTCCTCATTAAAGTGTATGTGAACACCCAATTTGGTCCAGCCCATACTAGAAAATCCAAAATTTGCATAGTTTATTTAGTTTAGTTTCTTCATTTCTTTTAAGAAAAATTAAAACAAAAACGAAATAAACCCAGGTACTTTTTTTGTTACAAGCCCATATGTTTGTTTTTACATTTCTATCCAGAATATATACAAAAATATAAAAAAAAAAAAAAAAAAAACAAAACGTGGGAGCATGGGCGTGATGGCCTCAGCATCCCACTTGCCCAACATGGTCTCCACTCCAACTTTCCCCAACGAGGCCGACAAGCAATGAGCTCTCTGCTAACTCGATAGGTGGAGAGGCGGGGGACAAGCCGTTGGTGCTCCTACATTCCAAGAAAGCATGGGAAAAATTATTAATGAAAGTCGTCCAATATAAATAACAGAGGGTTGGGGAATGAAAGGAGACAAAAAAAAAGGAACCAAGTGAACCTTACTCTCAATTTCAGCATCATCATCATTGTTCTGAATCCTTAAACCATCTACCATCATCAGCAAAACTACCCTCACCCAAGCCATCACAACCGCTATCACCATTCACAACTCAACCAAAGATCAATCCAGAAGCAAAGCAAAAATAAAATAAAACAGAACATCAAAACCCAATCAAGCCAAAACCAATCCCAAACTCAGAAAATAAACCAAAAGAGAAGAAAGGAAGAATACAAGGGTCAACACCCTTCCTCCTTGCCATCTAACCCAACCAGCCCCGCTCCGCCAACCAAATCGCGGACTCATGCAGAGCTCCCGTCACCGCCCCCCTCCGCCGTCGTGCGTCGGCCATCACACTTTGCTGTGCGAAACTCTCCGCCGCCAACACCTGCGCGACCACGCCAGCCTCTCACCCGCTTAGCATCGCCGAATCGCTGAAGCTCGTGCGCGCCACCCTTGCTCCGCCGATCGCCACGCCTCGGCCAAGGAACACGCCGCGCCGTGCTCCCGCTCGACCACAGCCGCGAGCGAAATCCCAGGAACCTCCACCGAGCAAGGTCGCGACCTTCGGATCCAGGCCGATCGCCTCCATCTCTCACCGTCGCGCCTGTTCGCATCCAGCGGTTCGCGTCGAAGCTCCTGCGAATCCCCAGCGCGTGCCTCCGCCGCCGCCATCTCATCCCTTTGCTTCTGCGTTTCCCTTTTCCTTGTAGGACTAAACTTAAAGAAGTTTGGGGCCATTTAGTTATTTACCCTTTTTTTTTGTTTAGTTAAATTCCTATTTTATTTCTTGATTAGTTTGGTTTTATTTTTCTTGTTGGGCTGAGTCCATGTTTCCTTGGGATCTTGGGTTGGAGTTCTTTTTTATAGTATGGGTTACTCATATCTTTGGTTAACTAAATTTTTAGAGTCTTAGGGTGTTGATGTTTTTTTTTATATATATAAAAAAAATAAAAAATAAAATATAATAATAATAATAATAATAAATATAAAAATTTCTTTTCCCGTATAATGATCAATAATAGTGATTGAGTAGCAAATGTTATCTTCACTATTGTTAAATTATAAGGATTTATTGAGTGGCCAAGTGCTAACTTAAATCCTACTCAAGAGTGGATTTTGTTTTAAGAAAATACTTCTTTGAAGAATGTTTATTTTGCAAATTAAAATCAAGTAACACACAAATATTTTTTAGAACTACGTGACTTTGAGTTTCTCATTGCACCAGAGGTACGTAGGAGCAGGCGCCCCTGTCAAGTCAAAATTAATTTTCCTTAAATTGTTTTGTTTAAATTGTAAATATATTTTTTTTGTTATTCACCTATTTATTTATTTAGAAAAGGGTTATTATTTAATTTGCACAATTAATGAAAGGTACCGTCGAAAGACGGGTGTATTAGGGTGCGTAAATTCTTACCTTCCCTATGCATAACCGACTCCGAACTCAAATTTGGTTTCAAAGACCACTTTTTGTTAATAAATGGGTTTTTCCATGTTTTTCCCAACTCAAATAAACTTGGTGGCGACTCCCAATTTTTAAAGAATTTTCGCCGTCCGTCGCGATCCGGTTGCGCAGATGGCGACTCCACTGGGGACTACAGGAGAGAGTAAGCCTGTTTTAGTTAATTGTGCAAATTAAATATAGCCATTCAATTTCTGTTTTTCCTTTCCTATTTTATTTTGTACAGTGTTTTTCCTTTCTTAGAAGTTTAATATTCTTTATGTATAAACCTTAGGGTAGACGACCATTATTGTTCTGTATATATTTGTTGTTTGTATTTTGTTTTGCAGGAGTGCATGTAGTGTTAGGATTGAAAGGTTTGTATGCTCCCTGCACACACTTCACAATCACTTATCTCACACACTTGTTGGGCTCTACCCGAGCCTGTGCGAACCAAGGATAGGGGGTTTCTTGACATTGTCATGAGGGGCTTCATGCTCACTTGATAGTTGTTGGGATACCACTCAATTGTTACCGGCTTTATGGGTCAATCATATTGAGAGGGTTCATCCTACTTATGGTTGGTTCAAGGTCGAATCTCTGTCCTATGGATAGGGGCAATATGGGACCATGAGGTTAAAAGTCTAGATCCACCATGAATGTGTGCACGCATAGTTGAACTTAGCAACCACCCAAATCAGGTTCTTGGCCTTAGAACTTCCCATCCATTAAAGTTTTACCCTGTTAGGACAAAGGGAGCACGCTTCTTTCATCCTTTACTTTGCACTTCTTTATGCTTTATTTTAAATAGTTAATGTTGCATCAAAACACTATCACATGCATTCATCACATCATATTCTTTCCATAATTTACTTTCTGATAAGAAAAATTTGATAGGTTTGTGTGTTATCATGTTCTTAAGGAAGCATCTTATATTCTCGATAAGAGCATGCATTTTTCTGTCCTTTCTTTCCATCTGTTTAATCTTATTCATTCATTTTTTATTTCCCACAGTGTGATCTTTGATTGTTAATAGTCATCATCAGTTCAAAGCAATATGGAAGCAATACAAATGAACACTAGCAATGCACATAATTGGAGAAGGAACATCAAAGTTCCAAGTGACCAGTAATGAGCTTGAGAATGTGAAAGAAATAATTCAGTTGATGCCTCGTGAAGTCCAATCCTCTTTCAGACACGCATATGGGCGTATATTGGATTTGCTACTTATCCCAGGAGAAGTAACAACATTGAGTGCTCTCAGTTTGGAACTCTTCTATTTGCGTTTTGAGTTACCTGATTTTGATACGACACCAACCATAGAAGAGTATTCGGTCATGATAAGACTACCAATTCGAGACAAATCTGTGTGTATCTCTATCAAGGGCATTATGTCAGTAAAGAAAAGATTGCCAAAATAATCGGAGTTGAAGTAAATCAGATGGAAATGGAAGTGAGGGATCCACTCAAGGAATCAAGAGGAATTTTCTTGAAACTCATCTGCAAACCTTGGCCCAACAAGGAAATTGGGACTTCTTCAATCGAACGTTGGCACTAACGTTTATGGATTAGTCCTATTTCCATTCACACCAGATGTTGTTGACCAGGCCGCCATGGATGTATTTTTCAAGTTTGAGACACAAGGCATGAATCCTATTCCGGCTATATTGGCAGATACCTTTCTTTCCTTGGGAGTTTGCCTCCAGAAAATGGTGGCAGGTTGCGATGTTGTTCGCAAATGTTATACGTTTGGTTCATGACTCACACATATGCCAATAATCGCATGGGCCTCTTTCCTGATCCTTTAGGAAGCTTCCATCATGTGCAGATAAGTCATCAAGAGGCACTGGCATGGAAAAAGAGTTCTCAGAAATCCAATCAAATTCTTTCAAATGGGTTTGCCCTTGGTACCATGGAGAAAGCGTTATATATAGTTGCGGTGACTTTCACAATGTTCCTTTGATGGGTCCAAGGGGATGTATCTCCTACACACCTGCATTGGTGCTTAGACAACTTCATTGGACCCAAACAAAACCACAAGAAAAGCAACTTGAGGGGTTTAGCTTCCTATATCAGAAAGATAAAAGTACCATGGAACAAGAAAAGAAGATTAAAATGGCATGGGATGACATCAAGGTCCTAGGAAAAAGGAGCTCTGGCAACAGCGGCTAACCTCTCAAGAATACAGAGAATGGAGGCATGCAAGAGTTGGGAAAAATAATATCCCAAAGAACATTTCAAGCAATACGGCTCCTGTGGAAACCCTGGAAACAACACAATTCACCTCCCAAATAGAAATAATGAAGGCACAAATGCGATTCTTGGAAGAGAAAAAGGAGGCATCTGATCTGGAAAATATCATTCTTCAAAGTCGGTGTGAGAAAATGGCTAAGGAAGTTGAAGCCTTAAAAGATGAATGTGCTATCACAAGATCCAAGAAAGGCAAAGAAAAGGTTCCGATTACCCATTTGGCCAAGATTCAAGAGCTGGAAGGAAGACTTCATATGTTTGAAAAAGAAAGAAACAAGTTAAAAGAGGAGATTAATAAAAAGAGTCGCACGGTAAAAGGGTAGAACAAGAAGTCAGCAATAGAGATAAAAGCATTTGGAGCCTGAAAATGGAGAGCAAAGAGAAGGACAAGAAAAAGAACTGGAAGCGCAAGTAGAACACTTGTCAACAATGTTGGCACAGACCAAACATGATGCCATTCGGGGTGGACATCGGCAAACCAGTATCATGACTTATTTGTTGATGCGACCGAATTTGGAAAATCATGGAGAGAAAAGGCCCTCGAATGGAAGGAAAAGTATGGGAAATTAGCTGGTGAATTGAGTCATTACATCCCAAACTTTGTCCATCGCTTTGCAAAGGCAAGTGAACAAATTGGTAAGATGCCACCATTCAAGTTACCTCAAGAAGTGACAGAATTCATGGATTCATGCGAAAGCATTGCCAGAGGTCTCAAAAGAAAGAAGATGAAGCTTCTGATGTAGTTTCATGAATGAAGGTCCTGTTGATGTAGTTGTTTTCTCTGCCGTTAGTGTATGATGTATTCTGAAATGATTTGTACTCAGAATTTCACTCAGAAGTAAATGAAATTTTAATATTTGTGCCTCTTCTACAAGTTACTAATTGTCTATAGTACGCTCGATGCTTTCTATGAAGGATCAAATGTTCCCATAGAAAGTGATCAATCACATTTTTGCTTTGAGATTGTTTATCCTTGCGCAAGAATGTGAGAAACTCAATCATATAGAAAAGAAGAACTGCATTGCTAGTGTTCATTAGATAGCATCTATAGAGGAGCGGATTCTCCCTAAAGAGCCGCTATTAACCGCACCTTGACTTATAGGGTGATATGCCCATAAGAACGGGTGCGGGCATCCTAGTGTCGACAAAGAACCTTTGATGACTATTGTTCATTTGTTCTTCTGCATATAGTTATAATAAAAAATTTTAACCTGTTTGAATGTTGTTAACATTTTGATAGTGTGAAGATTTGTAACCATTGGGCGCCCAAGGAAGACAGATACCGATCAAACTCGTGTCCACAATACTAGAGCGCGGACCAAAATGGAGGAGGTAATGCCAATCCAGGAAAGGCTCATTCAGATGCAACTCATGTTGAATCGGAAGGAATCTAAGCATGGAGGTTGATGCACTGAGAGGAAAATTGAACGAAATGTCGAATAATCAAACAAGGATAGAAGAAATGATATTAGCCATGAAAGAGTCACTAGATTTATTGGGAGCATACCAAAATCGGACAGGTTGGGTATGCCAGTGAGTGTACAACCAAGTGCTGCAATGGTAACCATACCTATGGTATCAGACGCAGCTCTAAACATCACCCAAGGGATGAATGACATTGGCGGAATGTCAGGTAACTCTCAACCACCAGACGATGCCAATAGTGATTCCTGTTGGAGAAGGTTATCATGCCGTAGAAAATGCACATGTTGAAGAGCACGGACACGTTACCCCTATTTGGGAACCATCCGTGTTGTTGTTCAAAAACAATCACCTTTCTTAGGGAACGACCATTCAGAGGTGGAGAAGAGGATTCAAAGAAGAGTGGATGAAGAAAATACAAGAACAGATTAAAGCTATCCAAGGTCCTAGCTCCTATGGCGGTGTGGAGATTGAGCAACTGCGCTCCCATAGACCTGATAGTTCCCAAAGACTTCAAGGTCCCTGACTTCTCAAAGTATGATGGGACCGGTAACCCATTGTTCCACTTGAAGAGCTACTGTACTAAGATGGCAATATGGTCCAAAGATGAAAGGTTCCTTGTTAGCTTTTTCCATGAAAGTTTAACTGGACCTGCCTGGACTGGTACATTTAGCTGGACCATTCGAGAGTCACGAGCTGGAGAGAATTGGCCGACTGTTTATGAGTCAATACAAATTCAATCTCGAAGTGGCACCTACTCGAGAACAATTAAGCTCAATGCAGAAGAAGAAGGATGAACCATTTAAGCATTATGCCCAAAGGTGGAGAGCCTTAGCCTTCAAGCCACCACTCATCCCAGCTGAAATGTGTTCATACTTTTTGGGAACTTTAGGATCCCTTATATCGGGGCAATGGCAGGAGCCGCATACAAGGATTTCTCTAGCTACAGCTGGAGAAAGGATTGAGAGCCTGGCTAAGCCGGAAACTTCCTATGAGCCATGAGGAAGTAAAAAGAGGGTTCCCGCCTAGAAAAAGGAGGCAGAAGTCAATTATGTGCAAGGTCAGCAATCTTTCATGCCAGGATATGCCTCGACACACCCAAGAACCCAAATACCATCAATCCCTCCTTACCCATTATACCAAGCCACTCCAACTGCAAATACAATGCCATACCCCCAACCCCAAGTCAATAACATTCATATACGCCCATACCAACCAGTTCGTCCAACATACACTTATAACCCAACCATACATCCACAGAATTACCCAAATACCACACCACCACGGCCTAATACCCAAAACCAAAGTCGTTCTCGATTCCCAAACTTACCACCTTTCCCGAAACTATCCATCTCAAATGCTGACCTTTTTCAACGGCTAGTTAATGCTCACCTGACTCAGCATATCTGTGCGCCCATTGGAACCACCATACCCAGCTTGGTATAACCGAGCTTAACTTGCAAATATCATATGGATATAACAGGGCATTCTATCGAAGATTGTGAAGGCTTTAAGACAGCCGTGAGAAAGCTAATTGCTTGCGGGAGATTAGACTTTCAAGAAGAGTCAAAACCAGACATTGTCAATAATCCATTCCGAACCATGAAGGAGGAAGTCGGATAAATGCCTTGGAAATGGAGGAACCTTGGATTAAGAAAGTGTTGAGTCTTAGAACACCCATGGAGAAAATTTTCTTTGGTTTAAAGAAACTGGCTACGGCACAACAATACCTGCTTTTGCAATGAAAGAGAATGAGAAGAATGATATGAAGTCAAACTGTATGTACCACTCTGAGGTTTCGGTCATGATATAGAAAGTTGTTGGGATTTTAAAGTTCGAGTTCAGAAATTACTCAACATGGGTGTGATTCAGGCAAGAAGGAGGCCGAACTTCCTCGAGGAAGTAAATGTGATCGAGCGTTTTGTGCTTCGATTGCCCCGCTTAATCAGACACGAAGGAGAAGGTAGTGATCACTATGAAGAAACCAACACCTTTTGTGTATGAGGACACACATGCTGTACCTTGGAGCTATGAAACCAAGGTTGAGATGAAAAGTGATGGGGGAAATTTCAAAGGCTCAAACAAGTGAGGAGGCGACTAATATCATGGAGGTGAAAGGAATAACAAGAAGCGGAAGGGTGTACGGACCCAAAGAGCTAGAAAAAGGAAAATTCGTGGACGAAGGAGATGTAGAGAGAAGAAAAGGAAGAAGAGGAAGAGGAAGAATTCCTTAAAATCATGAAACAGAGTGAGTACGATATTCTGGAACAATTAAAGAAGACTCCAGCAGAATATCTCTTCTGTCGCTAATCCTGTCGTCTGAGTCTCATCAAAAGGCAGTATTAAAGGTTTTAAAGGAAGCCTATGTCAAGCCCGGCACTTCATTGGAGAATATGGTAAATATGGTGGATCCAGTGAAACGTGTCAATATGATCACATTCTTAGATGAAGAAGTGGTGTCACGGGCTAACCCACAAGCATTACATATAACCCTTAAATGCAAAGGCCACATAGTGCCTAGAGTCCTTATTGACGGAGGATCAGGGTTAAATGTATTACCATGTCAACCTTGAAACAACTATCGATGAGTATGGATGATATATCACCCCAGGTGATGGTGGTGAAGGCTTTTGATGGGGCTAGGAAAAGCATTTTGGGGGAGGTGGTGTTGCCACTAGAGATTGGACCAAGCAAATTAGAAGTGTTATTCCAGGTAATGGAGATTGGCTCAGATTACAATATGCTATTAGGAAGACCATGGATCAATGATATTGGTGCTGTCCCTTCAACCTTGCATCAAAAGGTCAAATATATTGAGAATGGATCAGTCGTGACAATCCATGGAGAAAGGGACATCATTGTGTCCAAACCAGTCTCACTACCATATGTGGAGAATGTTGAGCCAATAGACGATAATTTGTGGCACAGCCTGGAGTTGGTGAAGCCTAAACATGAGTGCAAGTGGATCCACAATGCAAAATGTTAATCAAATAGTGGCTCATATCATGGCTAAGAACGGATATTTCAGGGTAAAGGTTTGGGTCACAACTGCAAGGTATCAAAATGCCTATACCGATCTCCAAGAAACCCAACCGATTTGGCTTGGGATATGATGCAACATTATCAAAGGAGATGAGTGCCATGACCCTCCAGCATGAGAATGATAAGAAGAAAGTAAGACAAATCCCTCACCTGAAGGAGACATTTCCAGGTCCAGCTAAGGTGATTATAGCTGGAAAAGTTCGTTCCTCTTGCCGTCTCACCATCAATACCTTGGATATGGAGACAACTGAAGAAAGCAACAAGGTTTATGCTGCCAATGATGATGAAGTCCTGATGAACTGGACAACTGAACCGACTGATGTTATTGCTGCAAAGTAATTGTCTGTGTTGTAAAGACTGTTATGCTGTTATTTATGCTACTTAAAGACATCAGTTGAATAAAACTTGCATGTTTTTCTTTATTATCCTACTCATCTTTTCAAGTTCTTTGTGTCTTCTATTCTCCTTCCGTTCTTTTTATTTTTATCTTTATTTTCTTAGCCCATGCATTTGAATTTTTCCACATTGCTTACCCACTATATATTTTAGCATTCCAATCCACCATAATTGCTTTCCAGGAATCTAAATGCTATAGAAATTTTGCCACATGAAATGGACTTTGGAAGCCTATCAATTGATTCTCTTGCTGCACTCGATTGTGACAACCATGAATCTGAGGAGGATGAAGAAATTGTTGGGCAATTTTCTAATCTGCTGGAGATAGAAAAGGGATTTGACTTAGACAATGAAGTGATTGAATTGATTAACATGGGCACTGAAGAAGAGAAAAGAGCTGAAAATAGTAGAAAACCCGAACGCAGAAATGATTGCACTGTTGAAGAATATCTGGATGTCTTTGCATGGACCTATCATGATATGCCGGTTTAGATCGGAAATAGCTTCGCATAAGATCCCTTTGTATCCAGAAGCGAGCCGAAAAGCAAAAGTTGAGAAGAATGCGACCTGACATGTCGTTGAAAATAAAAGAAGAAGTGACTAAACAACTAGAAGCTGGATTTCTGGAGGTATCAAGACACACTGACTGGGTGGCTAACATTGTGCCCGTACCCAAGAAGGATGGAAAAGTGAGAATGTGCGTGGATTATCGGATCTAAACAAAGCTAGCCCAAAGGATGATTTTCCTCTCCCTCACATCGATGTCTTGGTGGATAATACCGCGGAGTCACCGTTTTTCATTCATGGACGGGTACTCTGGATATAATCAGATCCCGATGGACATTCATGATAAAGGAAAAACTACTTTCATAACTCCGTGGGGAACATTTTGCTACACAGTCATGCCATTTGGATTGAAGAATGCCCGTGCCACCTACCAACGTGCCATGGTCGCATTGTTCCATGATATGATGCATAAGGAGATTGAGGTGTACGTAGATGATATGGTCGCCAAGTCTAAAGAGGGAGAAAGTCACGTGGCAATCCTGAGAAGGTTATTCGAAAGGCTCAGAAAATACAAGCGGCTGAACCCAAATAAGTGCATTTTTGGAGCTTCTACAGGGAAATTACTCGGATTCATTGTTAGCAGAGAAGGGATAAAGGTGGACCCGACAAGGTGAAGGCGATACAAGAGATGCCAGCTCCTCGAATCGGGAAGTGAGAAGTTTTCTTGGGAGACTCAACTACATTGCTAGATTTATTGCCAACTTAACTAGCACTTGCGAGCCCATATTCAAGCTGTTACGAAGCATAAGGGAGAATGGAATGAAGAATGCCAAGAGGCCTTTGACAAAATAAAGGCTTATTTAATGAAACCTCCAGTTTGATCCGCCTACGGGTCGTCCTTTAATATTGTACCTCACGGTATTGCCCGCGTCAACTGGGGCAATGTTGGACAGGATGACGAGTTGGAAAGAAGGAACATGCCATTTACTATCTGAGCAAGAAGCTTAATGACTGTGAATCTCGCTACTTGACCATTGAAAAGACCTGTTGTGCATTAGTGTGGGCTTCCAAAAGGCTGAGACAGTACATGTTATACTACACTACTTGGCTAATCTCTCGAATGGATCCACTAAAATACATATTTGATAGTCCTCATGTGTCATTGAGAATGTCGAAGTGGCAAGTGATATTGTCAGAATTTGATATCAAGTATGTGACCCAAAAGTCTGTCAAGGGAGGTGCAATTGCTGATCATTTAGCTGAAAACCCTTTGGAGGATGCACAACCTACCATGGCTGAATTCCCTGAGAGCGAGGTGCTGGAGTGGAAGGAGAAGATGAAGAAGAGGAGAATATGTGGAAGATGTATTTTGATGGAGCTGTCAACATGAATGGATGTGGAGTAGGAGCTGGAGTAGTGTCACCAGCCGGAAGCAGGTACCCAATTTCTATCAAACTAGATTTTGAATGTACCAACAACATTAGAATATGAAGCATGTGCGAATGGTCTGCAGGTTGCAATTGACTTGGGAATCAAAGAATTAAAAGTCTTTGGAGATTCGGCACTCATTATCTACCAAGTTAACGGACAATGGCAAACAAAGGATCCAAAATTGGTACCTTATCAGAAGTACTTGTCTCGATTAGTTGAGCACTTTGATGATATATCGTTCTCTCACTTAACTCGAGACAAGAACCAATTTGCGGACGCATTGGCAACTTTGGCTGTAATGACTAAATTGGAAGTCCACACCGATGTCCAACCTATCCATGTAGAGATGCAAGGTGAACCGGCATATTGTGGTAGTGTGGAGATTGAGTCGGACGGCAGCCCTGGTATCATGACATCAAGCAGGATATTCAAAAGGGAGAATACCCAATTGGGGCAAATGAGGTGAACAAGAAACAATCCGACACTGGCCATGTCCTTTTTCCTAATGGTGACGTCCTTTATAAGAGGAATCATGATACTACTCTCCTAGATGTGTAGATGCTCATGAAGCTCGAATAATCATGGTTGAAGTCCACGAAGGGATTTGTGGAACCCATGCCAATGGACACATGATGGCACGCAAAATCCTAAGGAGTGGTTATTATTGGTCCACCATGGAAAGCGATTGTATCAACTATGTTCGAAGTGCCACAAGTGCCAAATATACGCAGACCGAGTCAATGCTCCTCCAGTTACATTACATAGCATGGTATCTCCCTGGCCTTTCTCGATGTGGGGCATGGACGTCATCGGCCCAATTAATCCCAAAGCATCCAATGGTCATCGTTTCATTTTGGTAGCGATAGACTATTTCACTAAGTGGGTGGAAGCTCTTCGTATGCCAGGATCACGCAGAAAGTGTTTCTTAGATTCATCAAAAAGGACATTATCTCCAGATATGGGATCCAGAAGGATCATCACAGACAATGCCCCAAACCTCAATGGTGCTGAAGTTCAAAAATTTTTCGAGACTTTTAAAATCAAGCACCACAACTCAGCTCCTTATAGGCCGCAGATGAATGGCGCGGTTGAGGCCGCAAATAAAAATGTCAAGAAAATTATCGCCAAAATGGTGGTGAACTATAAAGACTTGGACAAATACTGCCATATGCACTACATGCATATCGCACCAACATACGGTCAAGCACAGGGCAACTCCCTTCTCATTGGTGTATGGAATGGAAGCTGTATCCCCCATAGAAGTGGAAATCCCGTCATTAAGGGTTCTGATGGAGGCAGAATTGGAAGAATCTGATTGGGTGAAGGCTCGATATGAACAGTTGAACATGATTGAAGAGAAAGACTGACAGCCATTTGTCATGGCCAATTGTACCAAAGTAGAATGGCTAAAGCTTTTAACAAGAAAGTTCGTCCTAGAGATTTTTATCCAGGAGATCTGGTTCTGAAGAAAATTCTCCCAAATCAAGAGGATGCAAGGGGAAAATGGGCTCCGAGTTATGAGGGTCCCTACATTGTCAAGCAAGCGCTCTCAGGCGGGGCATTGATTTTGCAAGACATGGATGGAAGAAAATTGCCTAAACCAATCAACAAATGCAAGTCAAAAGGTTTTATGCTTAAAAAGATGCGGAAGAAGCCCGTTAGGTCGAAAACTCGAAAGAGCGGCCTAAGCAAAAATTAGGGCAAAACAAAAAGGAAGAAAAATAAAAAGAAAAAGCTCGCTAGGTCGAAAACCTGAAAGGGCGGCCTAGGCAAAAATTAGAGCAAATAATAGGCATCATCTTAAGCAACTCACACTTAGGCAAATTCCTGTGTTGAACATGTCCTATGAGCCAGCAGACCAAGACTGAAACTGGGGCAATTTTTGGGGATCAAGAAATGAGAAGATTGAGGAGACAATGGTTGTGACATTCGAATTTGCTGCAAGAAATCAATTGAATAAGTTACTAAGAACCAGAACTTGGGCAAAATTTCATGCTTGTAGCAATCCAGTTTTTCATGCAATTTTGTTTCCTTTTCCGAAACATGTTGCGTTATTGTCATCCAAATACATTGAGCAATAAAAATCTTCATTCAGTTAATCCTTCCACTTTTCCTTTGCATGCATGTTTATTTATGATGTCTTGAGTAAGCATAAATTTAAGTGTAAATCGTACGACCTAACAATGTTTCCAGCAAATACATGTCACACAGAATTCAGAAGATTCAAGTAAGCTTGGCAGAAAAACAATCACCATTCTAAAAAAAGGGAGAGAAGAAGGAGAATGGGAAGAGGTGAGCAAGGTCAGAGAAAAAGGAAAACCTTATGCATACTAGAAAATCCAGTGTGGGAATTACGAGTTTGATCGGTTAAAGTTTTCCTTGAGGTTTGCTCAATTTAGTTACCGTTAGTTTTTCAAAAATGTGTTTGAAATAAACTGAAAATGGATGATAAATTCATGACTTTTGCACATAATCTGAAAAGGAAAAAGGATGTCTTATTTGCCAATTTATTTCAGTCGGCTCAGATCCAATTTTACATTTCAGTCGGCCTCAGAATTGCCAATTTCAATTTCATTCTCAGTCGACCTTAGATTGCCAATTTACCTTTTCAGTCGGCCTAAGATTGCCAATTTACTTTTCAGTCGGCCTCAGATTGCCAATTTACCTTTTCAGTCGGCCTAGATTGCCAATTTACATTTCATTCGGCCTAGATTGCCAATTTCATTTCATGTCGGCCTAAGATTGCCAATTTACATTTCAGTTGGCCTCAATTGCCATTTTACATTTCAGTCGGCCTCAGATTGCCAATTTCAATTTCATTCTCAGTCGGCCTCAGATTGCCAATTTACATTTCAGTCGGCTTTAGATTTCCAATTTTACATTTCAGTCGGCCTCAAATTGCCAATTTCAATTTCATTTCTAGCGGCCTAGATTGCCAATTTACCTTTTTTAGTCGGCCTCAGAATTGTCAATTCAATTTCATTTTCAGTCGGCCTCAGATTGCCAATTTACCTTTTCCTAGCCAGGTTGGCTTTTAAATTTCTGTCTCTTACCAAGTGGGCTTTTAAATTCCTGCGAACCTGGAAGTTTTTAAATTCCTGTCAACCCCCTTGGCTTTTAAATCCCTGTAGGTTTTTTTTATTTTCCTGGACTTCTGTAGGTTTTTAATTTCCTGCAGCTTTACAGATAAATGTCACATTTCTTGATTTCTAAATTGCATTGCATGTGCCTCTCATGAACATCTAGTTTCTTTCACCATTTGAATTTAATCTTTCTTGTTTTCAATTTCATGCATTGCCGAACAAAATCAATGTTCACGTCTTTACTCATTCCTTATAAAGGCAATATAAAAACTTAGGTTTTTCATATTTTCTTATAAGAAATAAGTAAAGAGGGCAACTGTGAACACCCAATTTTGTCCAAACCCATACTAGAAAATCCAAAATTTGCATAGTTTATTTAGTTTAGTTTCTTCATTTCTTTTAAGAAAAATTAAAACAAAAACGAAATAAACCCAGGTACTTTTTTGTTACAAGCCCATATGTTTGTTTTTACATTTCTATCCAGAATATATACAAAAATATAAAAAAAAAAATGAAAAAAACAAAACGTGGGAGCATGGGCGTGATGGCCTCAGCATCCACTTGCCTGCAACATGGTCTCCACTACAGCTTTCCCCAGGCCGACAAGCAATGAGCTCTCTGAACTGGATCCTACCAAGAAGGCGTGGGGGACAAGCTGTTGGTGCTCCTACATTCCAAGAAAAGCATGGGAAAAATTATTATGAAAGTAGCCCAATAAATAATAGAGGGGTTCGGGGATGAAAGGAGACAAAAAAAGGAACCAAGTGAACCTGACTCTCAATTCCAGCATCATCATCATTGTTCTGATCCTGAAACCATCTACCATCATCAGGAAACTACCCTCACCCAAGCCATCACAACCGCTATCACCATTCACAACTCAACCAAAGATCAATCAAGAAGCAAAGCAAAAATAAATAAAACAAACATCAAAACCCAATCAAGCCAAAACCAATCCAAACTCAGAAAATAAACCAAAAAGAGAAGAAAGGGAAGAATACAAGGGTCAACACCCTTGCTCGCGCCATTGCCACGCCTCAAGCCAAGGAACACGTCGCCCGCCTCGTCTCCCGCCTCGACCACAGCGCGAGCGAAATCCCAGACCTCCACCGAGAGGTCGCGAACCTTCGATCAGGCCTCGATCGCCTCCATCTCACCGCGCGCCTTCGCATCCCAGCGGGTTTCGCGGCCGAGCTCCCGCCATCCCCAGCCGGCCGCCGCCGCCATCTCATCCCTTTGCTTCTCCTTCCCCTTTTCCTTGTAGCACTAAACTTAAGGGTAGAAGTTTGGGGCCATTTAGTTATTTACCCTTTTTTTTTGTTTAGTTAAATTCCTATTTTATTTGGGCTGATTAGTTTGGTTTTATTTTTCTTGTTGGGCTTAGTCCATGTTTCCTTGGGATCTTGGGTTGGAGTTTTTTCTATAGTATGGGTTACTCATATCTTTGGTTAGACTAAATTTTTAGAGTCTTAGGGTGTTGATGTTTTTTTTTTATATATATAAAAAAAATAAAAAATAAAATATAATAATAATAATAATAATAAATATAAAAATTTCTTTTCCGTATAATGATCAATAATAGTGATTGAGTAGCAAATGTTATCTTCACTATTGTTAAATTACAAGGATTTATTGAGTGGCCAAGTGCTAACTTAAATCCTACTCAAGAGTGGATTTTGTTTTAAGAAAATACTTCTTTGAAGAATGTTTATTTTGCAAATTAAAATCAAGTAACACACAAATATTTTTTAGAACTACGTGACTTTGAGTTTCTCATTGCACCAGGGTACGTAGGAGGGCGCCCCTGTCAAGTCAAAATTAATTTTCCTTAAATTGTTTTGTTTAAATTGTAAATATATTTTTTTTCTGTTATTCACCTATTTATTTATTTAGAAAAGGGTTATTATTTAATTTGCACAATTAATGAAAGGTACCGTCGAAAGACGGGTGTATTAGGGGTGCGTAAATTCTTACCCTTCCCTATGCATAACCGACTCCGAACTCAAATTTGGTTTCAAAGACCACTTTTTGTTAATAAATGGGTTTTTCCATGTTTTTCCCAACTCAAATAAACTTGGTGGCGACTCCCAATTTTTAAAAGAATTTTCCGCCGTCCGCGATCCTGTTCAGTGTATATAGTTTTTTTTTCTCTTTTCATTTATTTCCTAACAATTATATTACAATTCTATAGTAAACCCAAATACAAAATTTAAAATTCTAAGTAAATTCTAATTCTTTTAGAATTGGAATTGAAATTAGAGCTTACTTGTTAATTTCAACTCCAACATTCAAGCAAACCTTAGAGAATTGCCCCATGAAACATGGCAAGTAACATTATATATGTATGTTCTGAGCTTAATTTCAATAAGGCTCTATATGAAGTGCATGAGATAAAGTATAGTGCACCATACATTAGGTATAAATAAAACATAAACACATTTGCCAAGACTAGTTAGGTAGGAAGTGCTTTTTCAAGCACATATATATAGAACTCATTTGGATGTTCTTCTCAGGAAAAAAAAAATTAATTGATCTTTTTGATTAAGATCTTTTGAAAAAATAAAAGTTGATTTATGTTTGGATATACGTCAATTTATATTTGATGCAATATTAAAATATCTTTATTATTATCAATCATCTTTTTTATGTTATAAAAAAATATTTTTCAGACAATGAAAATTCGAACGTCTCAAAAAAAAATAATTTTTTGCTTTTTTTTAATAATTCTATTTTTCCTTAAAAAAATAATCCAAAAATACTTAAAAACATAAAAAATCATTTTATAATCAAAAAATATTTTTTAATCAGAAAAAACTCATTCAACCAAACTAATATTATCATATCAGCTAGTTATGCGGTTCACCAATTTAACTATATATGGTATACATAATACACTAGGTAAAAAAGTAGTCTATCTTGTAATTTACACTGATTCACGCGGTTAAATTTCTATCAATTAATGGTCGAGGTTACCGAGGAGCATTGATATAATTATTTTAGAAGTAACCAAAATTTTATCTACATGATTTCCCAAAAATTTCAATTCAGGATGCGTGCAACTTTTGAAATACATTTAACCGCATTTCTGAATTTCAAAAGTTACTAGATTTTATGTGTGATTCTCTGAAAAATATCTAATTCACCCAGATAAATATCTGAATTCATTCGCGTGATCCTAGAATTAATTGCATTTTTTGGGTATTATATAGTTAAAATTTGGTCATTTCTTAAATGGTTGCTGTATTAGTGTTCCATATTAATCCCAACCATTGATAGAAATTCAACGTTTTGAATCAATACAAACTACATGATAGACCATTAATTCTTTTGACTTGTTGCACAATACACCATAGGCATATGGCAGAATTGGCCATATCATGATACTCGATTAATATTAGCTATAGTATTCCTTGGAGGTTCTGTATGCGGTGTGTGGAGTAAGGTGTAATCAATGAATTTAGCCACCCTTTGTATGCAAATGTGGCTATAAAATTATGATATTTACGCCTATTTGGAGTATCTAGCCACATTAAGCAAATGTAACTAAATGACCGTGCATCATCTCTAATTACTCGATGATAGCCTTGAAGTGTTAACTTAACAACTACTCTAAATCTATTCTATTAATATATTAAACTCATTCAAGAAAAGTTTTAACATGTATTACTCGGGGAAATTTATGCCCCATCACTTTCTCATACAATTCTATTTAAAGTAAGTTTTTAAACTTCTATTTACATTATAATTATTAATTATTTTTTCTAATTATACCTTCATAATTCTCTTCTATTAACACATACTCTATATTGAATATTATATCACTTATCAATTCTATAATTTTTAAACATTCAAAATATTAAAAGCCTTAAAATCTTTTAGAATGTTTAAAATTGAAAATTTTCATGACTTATATTTGACACTTCAAAACCATGGGGTCAAGGTGAGATGATAAGGACTTTCTATTTCCTTAATTAAATATCAAGGGTTCAATTTTGTGCAACGTAATACATTGTTTGTGTGTTTTTATGTACATTTAACCACCTTATTTTTTTTTATTGTGTATAACATGACACTTGCTATGACTAAAAAGTTTTGCACTATTTATAAAATTCAAGGTATTTTTCAATATTTTGAAAGTTCAAATTGTTATGATACATATTTTAAAAAGTTATGGTGTAAATTTCACATAGCTTAAAATTCAATAGTAAATTACATTTAACCCTTTATTTGGAATCAAATAGCTGACTTTATATCTACCAATAAGGAAAAAAAATATAGTTGACTTTATCAGACGACGTTTGTGAGACTTTACTTGTCAATGTATAAAATCTTCCATCATTGATCTTCACGTAGAAGTAATATATGCAAGTATTGTATGATTGACAGCACGACGGAGCAACATTGTTAGTTCTGGACATGGGGCCATTTGACTTCACCAATTTAAAACAAGGGTAATGATATTTTAACACCTAAAAAGGTGTTTATTAACACTTATTTTATAATTATTGTGATAGTGATCATCACTTATCCTTAACATCTATCACATCCAATGGTTATAAAGTGGGTGTCTAAATAGACACTCATTTTTTGAGTGTTAGAATATCATTACTCTTAAAACAAATACTTCTTTCAACGGAAATATATGTTAGTTTTTAAATATGCATAAGAATTAATGAAAGAATTAAGGGTAATTACACTCACCCTAAGGTTTGCTGAAATGTCATAGACACCTCTATTTGTCCACTTACATTCCCCTCCCCATTATGAAAACAAATGGAGCCAATCACTGTAATTAAAAGGATATCGGTTAGAGAAAGTGAAGCTCGTTTAAGAGGAAATAGAGCTCAACAAAAGGAGAAGCAGTTCGGTAAGAGAAAATGGAGCTCGGCTAGAAGAGGATACTCAACTGAGAGATGTTAAGATATATTCATCCATCCAAGCTCCACTTTCTCTCAACAAGCTCTTCCTCCTCTGCCAAGCTACTCCTTCTACCCGAGCTTCATTTTTTTTTGGACGAGTCTCACTTCTCCCAACCAGATCCTCCTCCAGTGAAGCCCAGTTTACTCTAGACAAGCTCACTTTCTCTCAAATGAGATCCTTTTTCATTAACAGTGATTAGTTCTGTTTGTTTTCATTTAGATAAGGAGAGGTAATTGTTAAGGTAACAAATAGAGTTGTCTGTGACATTTGCAAACCTCAAGGAAGGTGAGTATAATTTATCCAAGAATTAAACATGTTTCAACATTAATTTTTTCAGATGTATTTTATAATATTAGCTTTAACATTAATCATATTTCTTCTTAATAATTTCTTTATATTTATCTCTTCTTTAATAAAAGGTATAATTGAAAAATATAATAAATATTATCTTAAATTTTGAAATATATAGTTATTTGTGAAAAACAACGTTTTAAAATTGAACAATTATTTTCATCATGGATGGACTAATATAACTTGCGAGACATGGATTGATAAAACAAAAAAATATTCTAACACCCAACTTTGTGATAAACACCCAACACCTAGAAAGAATAGAGAGGAAGATATGAAGATAGAATTAGTGGAAAATAAGATGGATGTGTGTTTCATGATTTTATGAGAGGGATATTTGGGTGTTTGGGATTTTAGAGTGTTGAAATAACACCACTCTTAAACAAACAAACTATAACATGAAGTTCACTTTTACTTTTACATTTAGAGTGCATTTGTTTGTGATTATTTTAGCTAATAATCACTTTTTTCGCTTTAAAAAATCATTTTTTGTATATTTGGATAATTTTTAAAAAATAATTGAAATTTCAAAAAAATCTCAGTTTTTTTTGTAGAAGTTAAAATTTGTAGCTTCTGAAAAAAATCAGTTTTTAATTTTTTAATTATATATAAAATTTAGTTTTTATAATCACTTTTTTCAAAATCTAAAACAAACACATCCTTAATTTATTTGTTGTCCTTTCACTTTTATTATTTTCAAACATAAAATTCAATTACATTGCTCAAAGTTTTCCAAAAAGAAGTAACATTTTTTTGGTAGCATATCTTAAGATGTGTGCAAAAATTACTTCTGTTCTGAAACTCTTGTTTTCTCCTCATGATTTGAATATTTGTAGTTGACCATAGGCGCATAGTTTTAAGTTTTCTAGCACAATTTTAATAAAATGATTAATTGTCAAGGTTTAAATCGTTTTTCCCCATTAACAGTCAGCTTGCGTGTTGAAGAATTAAGATTTGATTGGTTGCCATAACGCGCGTGCATGTCGAAAAGATAAAAGAGAATATTATCTAATCTAAAGAATAAAATAGAAAATGATAAAAAACAAACATGAAAATGAAAGTTCATTAAAAAAAAAAACAAAAGTAAGCTTGAGATGCAACCATTCGTTGCATTCACACAAATGATTCTGTCCATATTCAGGGTAACCTTTCAGTACAGCACGTGGAAGGGTTGAAATTAGTTAACCAACTTTTTTGGGCATTCAGTTAACCAATTTAAATTATCATTTCAAGCTTGACTGATGCCAAATGTTATGATTCTACTTTGAGAAAATAATGATAGTGGAAAGCCAAAGGAATGTCTTCACGTATAATTAACCATTCAATTAATTAATCATTAAAGATAGAAGTTTTGCCAGGGATGAGAATTTAGTTTTGATTTCTCCTAATTTGCCCTCACCGATACGTTAGAGATAAATCTGTCGGACCACATATTGGCATCTAACTAAGATCTCTTTATATATTTTTCCAATGAATTCACGGTATTCACTACCAGAAATAATGATTAATTAGTTTCTTCAAGACATAAGTTTACATATGTAAATTTTGTGGTTGACCACCATACAACGAGACCTCCTTTAACAGTGTCTTTCTATACATACAGTGTATAGATCCTTAAATCGAAACTAAGATCACGTGCTTTTCGAGCCATTTTCAATTGGATTAATACTTTTGCTGGTAGTGGCAAATATTTAGATAATAAAAAAAGGTCTTATTTTATTTTATTAATTTTGTGAATTATAATTATTTTTCACTTTTATTATATTTTTAATGAAATAATTGATTTTTTAATTTGTGAATGTAATATAACAATTTTTTTTTCTTATTCTAGCGAGTAGCGAGTAATGTCTAATTAAGAATCTCTCTGTACTAATAATTTAGGCATTTGACATTCTGCTAATACAGTAGGCATCAATCAACTAAAGGTTGCCTTACAGAGCGAATGCGGCGTCAGTTCAGATATTACTTTGGAGGTCATCAAGTATGCTTTGGCTCTTGACAAACAGAATAAGTCATCCATAGGATCAAAACTCAAAAAGCATATCTTTTCTGTGGCTTTTTGAAAAAAATAAGGGAACCTTTCCTGTTTCTCCAAATTGCGCGTTTGATATAGTGTCAAACGTGCCACTTTTATACGGTATTATATTCAGACTTTCAAATATTAAGACGCTTTTGCAAGGTATAGAAGGCTCTGATGCAAAGGTCAACAGACTGTACAGTGTACACGTAGACATTGGTTTAACTGGTAATGGTCGGAGTACTCTACTTACCAGTTAAGACTGTGTAGATATTAGAGATCAGGTTGAAAGAGAGAATAACAGAGAAAGGTAAAAGGAAGAAGAAGAAGACAAGAAGAGAGAGTTTGTGAATGAGAATGTAATGGCTTTGGATTACTGATTCTGATCCAATTGCAACAGTGTTCATATATAGTATACAGTGCTAACAGACTTGGCTCTTATCTCTAACCAACTCTAACAGCTTCTAACAAACTTAGTTGATCACTAACTGGCTTGAGTTAGCCT
Source organism: Dalbergia oliveri (assembly GCA_030441495.1). NCBI lineage: Eukaryota > Viridiplantae > Streptophyta > Magnoliopsida > Fabales > Fabaceae > Dalbergia > Dalbergia oliveri. The sequence continues at coordinate 34,265,373 of JAMLFY010000005.1, forward strand.
ACTCCACCTACATCTCCCCTCAAACTCAAGGATTGAGGATCCACAATCCTGAGTTTGTCACGAAATTCGCTAAATAAAGTGGAGGAGATGGGCTTAGTGAAGATGTCTGCTATTGATTTTCCTGGAGTATGACTGATGCTAACTCTGCCTTTGGAGACATGGTCACGAACAAAGTGCAAATCCAATTCAAAGTTCTTTGACTTGGAGTGCAAAATGGGGTTAGCAGCCATCAATACTGCACTAAAGTTATCATAGTAAACCTTAGGAGTTACAGAGTGGACCGGTAATTCTTGTAGGAGATTTCAAATCCAAAATAACTCAACTATTAATGCTACAAGGCCTCTATATTCTGCTTCTGTACTACTTCTAGACACTGCATGTTGTTTCGTCGATGACCAAGAGATCCAGTTTGGTCCATGAAAGACACATTAGCCACTTGTAGACTTCCTATCATTTGGATCTGAGCTCATTAATATAACCAGTGATAGTAAGATCAGAAGCCTTCTTAATATGCAAGCCATGATTAGCTGTGCCACTCAATATCTCAGCACCCTTTGACTACTTTCCATGCGTTCAAGGGGGTTCTGCATAATTGGCAAACCCTATTGATGTAGTAAGAGAGCTAAGGTCTGGTCACTATTAAGTCCTCATACTTCCTACAATTGTTCTATATAATGCTGGATTAGAAAAGGCACCACACTAGTGGCTGAGAGCTTTAATGATGATGGAATGAGAGTTGCATAAGGTTTGCATTCATCCATTTTGGCTTTCTTTAGGAGGTCCTTCACATATTTGGATTGTGAGGAACTGCCCACCATCTTTAGTATGAGTGACTTTAATTCCAAGAAAACAGTGCAATGAACCCATATCTTTGAGAGCAAATGTGGAATTGAGATGATTGATGAGTTCAGTATTATAGGAGGAAGAGTTTCTAGTGATTATTATGTCATCTATATATACCAAGACATAAGTAATTGCTGTAGTAGATACCTTTATGAATAGAGAGCTATCATTTAGTGGACTGAAAGCCAAGTAATTCAGTGCATTTAACGGCTATGAAACCAAGCCCTTGGAGCTTGCTTTAGCCTATACAGGGCTTTTGTAAGTTTACAGGCTAAAGAACCATCACCGACTTCATAACCTTGTGGTTGTCTCATGTAAGCATCCTCCACCAAATCTCCATTCAAAAATGCATTGTTTACATTTAGTTGTCTTATACTCCAATTGTGTGACACAAGCCAATGAAAGTATGAGTCTGATGGAGGTGGGTTTAATCAGGAATTGAAAGTCTCTATATAGTCAAATCCTGGTCTTTGACTAAACCCTTGAGCAACAAGCCTCACTTTGTACTTTTGCAATAAACCATCTAAGTTATACTTAAGTCTAAACACCCACCATTTGCTCCCAATAGCTTGTTTGTCTGGTGGTAAAAGGACTAGTGAGCCCCAGGTTCTATTTCTCATTAATGCACTATGCTCCTCATCGATCCTTTGCTTGTTTCCAGTGGGGAATGGTTAATACTTGTTTGGCTGATCCTAACTCTAAGTTGGCTGTTAAGGCTTTAGGTTTATGAATGCCAATCTTGACTCTAGTAGTCATGTGGTGGGTATTGTTTATTAGTTTGGGAACTGATTAAGGTTCAACCATAAATCACCCTTGGCAAAGGGTTTAGTTACACATCATGGAGAATGAAATAAAAACAACAAAAATGAAAGAAAGATAAAGAGAAGCCATGAACAAAGAAAAATACACAAGAAGTTGAAGACAAAACCAAGAAGAGTCTCCTCTTCAAGTTCTTGAAGCTCCAATCCCTTTGTGCTCCCAAGCTCTAGCCTCCTTTTCCCAATTTGGTATTCTGATGTCTAATCTTTTTCCAATGTGTTGGCCTAGGTTTTTGTGCCAATCATGGGTTGCCAAGTCAGGACAGACCCAATCCACATGTTAGATTCATGCACCCATGTTGTAGCGTGGCTATGCCCACGCTGGAGTGTGGCTTAAGTGAAATAATGAGAATTCTGACAATAGCCCACACGTAGTGTGGCTTCAGTTTCAGGACCCATGTTCCAAGCATGGATTTCTATGCTCCAAGCATGGATTTTTGACATTCTTTCAGCTCCAATTCTTGCTCCTTTGCACTTCTAGCTCAAATGCTACGCTTCTTCCAAAAGCTACAAAACCAATAGAAAACACACTAGAGTGCAAGGTTAAGCGTGAGTGTAATCATGCAAGAATTTCGATTAACGTTGTAAAAGAGTAACTAGAAAAACTAAAACTAACTATCACCAAATTAAATGTTCTAAGAAAACTAAAGAAAAACATAACTCCTAAGGGAGTTATCAGGGACAGTATTAGAATTGGTAGCAGATGTAGTTCCTGGATTGGACCTAAGATAGGAAGTTTAACACTAATTTCTGAAATGGGCATAAGACCTACGCAAAAGTGGGAACAAGAGTTTGAGAAATGGTATTGTTAGCAATCTTAGGAAGGGAAATAGTAGGAATTACAGGCATTGACTCTGGGATTGATGAATTCTGAGGAATAGAAAGGAATTACTAAAACCTATTTTGAATGGAAACTCATACTCATTAAAGACTACATGTCTGCTAATGATAACTTGACTAGATGGAGTTAAACATTTGTACCCTTTATGCTAAGTACCATATCCAATAAAGACACAAGGTGTTGATCTAAAATCCAATTTGTTCTTATTGTAAGGTTTGGTAAAGGGAAAACAAAGACAACCAAATCTTCCAAGGGAATGATAAGGGGGTTTTCTATTACATAACTTCTCAATAGGAGAGGTATGATTGAGGACTAGTATGGGAAGTGCATTAATGAGTTGTACTTGTAATGAAGGCATCCCCAAAATTTCAATGGCATAGAAGCTTCTACTAATAGGGTTAATCCCATCTCTACAATATGCCTGTGTTTTCTTTCTGCAAAACCTTGTTGCTGATGAGTATAAGGGCATGAGAACCTTGAGCCATTCCTTGTTCCCAAGTACTTAGACAAGCTAATATATTCTTGAGCATTATCACTTTGCACAGATTTTATTGTAGAATCAAGTCATAATTCAACCATTTGCTGGAAATTATGAAACATTGATCTGAGCTTAAATTTAGACTTAATTATATACAACCAAGTAAATTTAGAATATGCATCTATGAAGTGAATGTAATATCGAACTCCTTTTATTGATGGGAGAGGGCCCTAAATGTCAGTATACACAAGTTCTAATGGCTTATTATACATTGTGGAAGAAGTTGAAAATGGCAGTTGATGAAACTTTCCTAGACAACAAGATGTACAAAGAAACTTATTATCATAAAAAGAAATGTTAAATGCCATATAGAGAAATCATTATCAGTCTTTGCTATGGATATGAGTGCAGCTGGAGAGTTTGCTTGTGGTTTAAAGTGAGTGAATCTATTGAGACCATTTTTAGTAGAGCCCTTGAGAAGAATCTTCGAGGCCTGGCATTTGACATGACAGTTATGAGGGTGAAATTCCATGAACACATTATTATCACGAGTGAATATAGAGAGACTTAGAAGGTTCTTTGTGATAGATGGTACATGCAGCATATTATTAAGTCTAAATTTGTTATTGTTCAGATCAGATGTAAAAGATGAATCTTCAAGATAGTGAATAGACAAACCTATTCCATTTCCCACGAAGACTTTCTCTGATCCTACATAATGTCTTGTCCATGAGATTCAAAGGGTCCAAAGTCATGTGATGTGTTGCACCTAAATCTGCTTACCAATTTGGATCTACAAGGTGGAGGGTATGGCCAGTGCAATGTTTGCTCGAGGCACAAACCTTGAGTCCGAATTTGAGCCATATTGTGCATCAAAATGATGCCAATAAGTTAAGGCATTGTGACCATTCTTTCCACACACTTGGCAAGTTGGGCAATTTGAGGAAGGAAATTGACCACCTCTGCTATTTGCATTGAAACTTCCTCCACCTCTACCTCGAAATAAAGCTCTAGAATTGTTGAAACGACCTCCATCTCTGGAATCGAACCTTGAATTTTGAAACTGGGCCACATGAGCACTGATCATTGAATCACTTTTCTTATACTTCTTTAACAATTCTTCTTGTGCCATGAGAAGTGCCTCAAGCTCTCCAATTGAAAGCCTCTACTCTAGAAATTATTGTAGTGATAAATGGCGAGTACTCTTTAGGAAAACTATTCAAGATTGCCTCAATTCAATCAGCATCAGTAATTGAAGCACCAACTGAGATTAAAGTATCGGTGATTTTTGAATCTCAAGAAGATAATCACTAGCAAAGCCCTCTTTCTTAGTGTTCCCTAGCTTATTCTTCAACTGCCTTATTTTCAGAAATTTGAGAAGTAAAGAAGGTTTCTAACCTTTTCCAAATGTGGTGGGAGAGTTCACACCTAACCATTCTTGTAGTGGACGGCTTTGTCATCGAAGCCAGCAACCAAGACTTGAGCAACCCATCTTGTTTCTTCCATTTCTTGTATCCTGAGCTCACAACTTCATTTTCTTGATCCTGTTGATTTGCATACTTCCTTGGAATGGCTTTTCCAAGTATATGATTCAGCAAGTCATAGCCTTCTATAGTTGCTTCAACTTGCTCCTTCCATGGCAAGAAGTTTTCTTCACTAAGCTTTAGCGAGATGGGTTTGAAAAGTTTTGCAGCAGAATTTGTGAAAAGTTTGGCGAGGTTTGAGTTGAATATATAGATCCAATTGTATCGAATCTGCTTTGACACCATGTAGATATCAAGAGATCAGGTTGAAAGAGTGAGTAGAGAGAAAGAAAAAGAAGAAAAAGAAGAAGAGAAGAAGAGAGAGTTTGTGAATGAGAATATGATGGCTTTTGATTACTGATTCTGATGTAGTTGCAATAGTGTTTATATACAGGATTCAGTGCTAACAAACTTGGCTCTTATCTCTAACTAACTCTAACAGCTTCTAACAAACTTAGCTAATCACTAACTGACTTGAGTTAGCCTACTCCACCTACAGCTAGCCAATGAAGCTTGTGACATACATATAAAAGTGAGTAATATTATAACATAATTTGTAGGACATTGTGTCAACATATTCTTATTGGTTATTGAATGGGGTGTGAGATATAGACTATTTAAGATGGGGTTCAAATTAGATTCCATCCAATGGTAGATGAGAGTGTTGACATAATATCCCACAAATTATGTATCCAAACAACATTATCAAGTAGTCATCATTTAAAAACTTCCATCCAAATCTAAAATAGAAAAGTACGTATATATGCTCCACGCAGGTGTTTTGTTTTGTTTTGGTTTGCAAGTGAACACAGGCTCACTATGTGGATAATTTAAGTAATGTTAATTATTTGTATATACAAACAGATATTATAATTGAATACGGAAGATATATAAAGGTGCAAATTATTTGATAATGATAGATAAAATTAAAATTTTGTGCCTCTCCCTATAAAATGTCCACTATTACCAGTTGCCACTTTTGAGTTACAAATCTATTTCTCCGGAAACACCATCTACGTGAGAGTTTCAATAGAGATGACCTGAATGACTTCAGAGAGAGCTAGCATTTCAACTTTCAAGAGCAATAAGGGGTTCACATCCATGATGTGCATGCAGGCATTTTACACTCCCAAAATTAATCATGTGAAAGCATGTCTTTATCCGTAAGAGTTTTCACAAAGGCTAAACAAGGAAAACCATGTCACATACTTGGAAGTTTGGGAACCAGTTTGCATTTTTTCGAAGTCTCAGGAGTCAGGACTAAGCTCCACAAATAACAAAGGTTAAAGGGAAAAATTAAAATTTGCCTGAAACAGTATAGTCCAGAAACCACCTTCTTATATAATCGGTTAGCAGGATTGAAACTAGCATTATAATTGTCCTTAAATCATCACACAATCTTATAAACCTAAATTAAACTGCATATATTTCTAAAATAATATTTATGATGCCTGTTACATATTAATCCACCATAAGAAATAATTTAAAAATTTAAACTCTAATTTTATCAGTGTTGAAATACATGTTGGGCTGTCTTTCTGAAATAGTAAAATCTTTTTAGCTAGGCGACATATTTATGCATGCCATTCTATCATATTCTCTCCCGAAAGAAAAGGTAATCTTATCTAGCACGAGGGAATCAAACCCCTACTACACAGAGAAGAGAATCATAACACTTGTTTGTATGTTACACGATTAACTATTTCAGAAGATTGTGGATATATTATAGGTGTTTGTCACTCACGCCTATACAAATGGTTTCTTCATGCTTAATTAATTTGGTATCAATTTAGTATGTTCAACTTCGGATGGTTTTTAAACGGTTAAGGCCTTTAGCAATCCTAGCCCCAAAGGCTTTCACTGCTCCATATTTCAATCAAATGATTATCTACAAATATGGAGGAGTGGAACTTTGGGGCCTGCTGCAGGATTTAGTGCTATTGAAGTATCTGGCATAATAATTAGTGCAAATTCGAATGATAATCATAAATCAGAGCTGAGTTTGTTTGGTTTTGAAGAGTAATGCTCTTTGATCCGGGCATCCAACCTTTCAATCATTCTTTTCAGTATTTTCTTTATTTTCTCATAAGCATTCATATGTGTCGGCAATAGCTATTAAGAGGTTGAGTTCAATTTTCAATGAAAGCACCTTTGTAACGAGTATATAGATAGGTATATAATCCTTCAATAGAATGATGTAAATTAAACTTGGCAATAAAGCAGTAGCTAAATGATAGTTCAATACAAGTTAAATCTCAAAGAACAACAGAGATAGTAAAGTGAAATCACATAAGCATAGGAAAAAGGAAAATTGAAGAGGGAACCACAAGGTATGGCGTGGTGGCAGTTTACCTTGTCCCTTAACCTTGGTCGAGGTTTGATCCTCATTCATGGGAATGAAGCGTATTTCATAACCAGCCGTTTGCCTTTTTGGGAGAGCTCCGCGATGAGGGGAAGGGATTTTTAAAAAGGAGGGGAAGAGAATACCAACTTTGCTAGGTTTCTTCTATCAGAAATGGTGGCTTGATTTTGCTTTGTGTCAACAAAAGGAGGAAGAAATTTCCATCCCTGTTAACCACTCCACCGAAAGCACTAAAAAGTTGTTAGGGAGGTCCTGTGCATTTATTGCATAGTGACTCTTAAGCCTATATAAATAGAGCGATGCTACAATCGTGAAGATCATCTAAGCTGAAGGTTTCAGCTTTAGAAAGAAGTAGTAGTAGCTTCTTGTAATGAGAGAAAAAAGAGAGTGTGTGTAAAGAAAATTCCAAGAGTATAGTTTGAGTATACATGGGGGTTTTGGATATATTCTCTAGGTCTCTGTAATACTATAAATTGTAGTAGAAGAGAGTCTCATTGGGGATACATTATATTGTAATTACTCTTTAAATATAGTAGACTATTTTTGGAGTTTGGCTTGTGGTTTTTCCCTCAAAATTCAGGAGAGTTTTTCACGTTAAAATTTGGTGTACAATTCTCTTGATCTATTATTTTGTTAGTGTAAATAGTAATGAAGTACTATTCATACATAATGATGTGGTCCCACTATATAGTACTATTCACAAATGGTGACGTAGGTCCCAGGAGTAATATTAACGTAGTTATCCTGTAAAGTACTATTCATATGAATATTGACAAGTGGATCCCACCTGAAGTACTATTCATATACTTTATTTTATTCGTTACTCTCCATAAATTTGGGCGCGGGCGCTTACATCCACAAAGTATTTATTACACTTGGGGTGTATTCAACTCGATATTCCTAACAAGTGGTATTAGAGCCACTTGGTTTTAGATCCAAGATGTCGGTGCCAAAATTTGAAATGGAGAAGTTTGACAGATCCAACGACTTCAGACTATGGAAGTTGAAATTAGACATTGCTAGATCAGTAAGGTCTTGCAAAGGCATTGGAGGGCAAGGAAAAATTGGCGGGGTCATTACATGATGACAACAAGAAAGAAATGATGGCCAAAGCACAAAGTACAATAGTTAAGCCTTGTGGACAATGTTCTGAGAGATCCTGGAAGAAAAGACTGTTGATTCACTATGGAAGGCTTTGGAAGAGAAATATTTTATAAAGACCTTGTTCAACATGCTTTATCAAGAAAGCGATTGTACACATTCAAATATATATTTAGGAGGAAAATCAATGTAAGAGCATATAGACGACTTCAACCGGATGATCTCTGATGTTGGAGCAGCTAGAATTAAAGTTGAAGATGTTGATCAAGCCATGATCTTGTTAGCTTCACTACCTCCGTTTTATGATAACTTCTGTGATACCATACTTTATGGTAGATTCGATATTCCAATAAAAAAATGTCAAAGAATCATTGATGATAAAGGGGCATCACAAGTTAGTATTGGACTCAATGCCGAAGGTCCTCCAAAGATGAGTTGTTTGTGACGAGATGACGTAGTCAAGAAATTACAGAGGATCAGGAAAAGGAGGTAAATCCTTATACTAAGAGTGTGTTTGGTTGTGGAGTAAAGGTGAGGTAAAATTTTCCTAGATAAATTTCATATGTGAAGTTACACATGACGCTAATTTAGAAAATTTTTACTCTCATTTTTACTTCATAACCAAACACTCACTAAAGAGAACAATTTTCCTAACATGACGTAAAAATGTTGCCAAGACCATGTCCAAATGCTACCGCCCCCCTCGGGGCGGGTAGAAGCCTGGCATGCATGTATTGTAGCCAACAATTTTCAAGTGTTGACCAAAAAAAGATGTTTAGATGAAAACAAAAAGGTTATTCTAACGCCTAAAAATGGGTAAAGTGGGATACCCACTCTATTGCCATTGGATATGATAGTGATCTTTACTATCTCCACCCATCCACCATATCCAATGGTGATGAAATAATTGTCTCATTTATAGGGCGTTTGGAAACCTTTAATGAAATGAAGTTAAATTGAATTCTTATGTTTGAAATGGTCAGTGAATTAAATAATTGAATTCAATTCCTTAATTTGGAATGAAATTAAAAATGAATTAATTTAATTATTTTTACTATTTTATCCTTTATTAAAAGGTTAGAAACAAAATATTATATGCAAGGAAGATTATTTTAGTATTTTCATTTATTAGAATTCAATTTCCACACCAAATCACACCTATTTGGGTCTGATTTCAATTCCTAATTAGTTTAGTTGAATTTCAGTTCCCATGGAATTTTAATTCCTTCACTTAAATTACTTTAAAGTATAAACTTTAATTCAATTTCTTAGTAGAATTGAATTCCAGAATTTTCAGATGTCTTGTTAGAAACCAAAATTTAGAACTTGGAATAATTGCTAGATGGAAAAAATGTTGTGGCGACTGTTCAATAACTTTTTTATTCTCCATTCTCTTTCTTACTTTTCTTCATGAGCATACGATGGATGAGAAACACATGGAGGATGGACGAAGGAAAAGCCTTTCCTACTCCAAGTGTATATATAAGAAATTTTTGACACCGCTAGACCATTAGGGTGTGTTTGGAATGATTTACAAATAAAAATAATTTAATTTGTAAATTAAATTCTATTTGGATCTTTTAAAAATAATAAATGATTTGATTTGTGAATTCTTGAGGTTTGCGCAAATTTGATGGAATTCGGTGGAGTTTATTTGATTTTAAATCATAAAGACATATCAAATCATTTCTAATTTTTAATCATTTCAAACACAATCTAGTGTATTTTAAATATAAGAATTGATTTTTGAATCAATTCAATTCTTATTCTATATAATCATTCAAAATATAAGATTTAACTTATAAATTAAATAAAATCATTTCCTAATTTTAATAATTTCAAACAATGCATTTTTTCACTTTCTTGAATTCATTTGAATAGATGGTACATCTTTTTGCCTGGTTATTGAATTTGTGGCATTTTTATTGCTTGAAGATATCCCTGAAAATTTTAAAGGTGCAATAATCTTAGGAGAATACGTGGCAGGCTTTGGTGGGAATGGTACTGATTGAAGTGGTCCTTCTAACATTTCTATTATTTCACTCGTCGATGGCCTATCTCTTGGATTTGTTTGAATGCACCACAAACTTACCGTAGTCATCTTCCTTACTATCCCAATTTCTTCCTCTGTGATAAGCGAACAACTTGAATGAATATTACCTTCCTCAAGATCCTTATAAATCCAAACTGGAAAATAAATTTCACTAGTATGAGATCCTCTACCATCATGGTTCTTTCTTACTCCAACCATTTCAAGAATCAACATGCCATAACTATACACATCAGATTTATGAGAAACTCTACCATATCTTCGGCTTAAAACTTCTGGTGCAATGTACCCTATAGTTCCTCTCCTCCCCAATATAGACACAATACTCTCCTTCTTTTTGCATAATTTAGCTAGTCCAAAATCAGAGATTTTTGGACAAAAGTCTTCATCTAAAAGAATATTTTGGGGTTTAATATCAAGATGTACAATTCTTGTGCTACATCCTCGATGCAAGTATTCTATTCCTTTTGCGATACCAATTGCAATTTTGTACAATATGTTCCAATCCAAATTAGTAAAAGCATTTGGAGACCCTCTTTTATAGATGAACTGATCTAGTGACTCATTTGGCATGAATTCATAGATAAGCGCTCTTTTATTTCTCTCGTAACAAAATCCCAAAAGTGAGACAATGTTGACATAAGATGTTTTACTAATACTAGTAACTTCATTTATGAATTCTTCTCCACTTCCTTTGGATTCAGTAATTATTTTAACTGCCACATGACAGCCATTGGGTAAGGTTGCTTTGTAGACAACACCGAATCCTCCTTGGCCTAATTTATCTTGGAATGACCTTGTCATCTTTTTAACTTCTGAATAACTATATTGCTTTGGTGCCAAAGAACTATATGTTTTCATGAAATCCTCAACATTGTAGTCAAGAGATGTTCCCGTTTTCTTGAAGAACCCCCTTTGCACTAAACGAAAACATCTTTCTCGGTTCCAAATAATCACAATAAGCATTACAACTCCAATAGTTGTTGCTGCAGAAGCACCTACAAGTTTGTAAAGAACAATTTTGTAAACAATAATATAGAAGCTTAAAAAAAGGGGAAAAACTTGTCAGCCAAACTCAGGTTCATATTCAAAACTCTAGATACTACCAAAATTCTTATCAAATTAAACTCGCTTAAAATTAAAATAGATACTGCCGTTTAAACATGCAGAAATAAAACATGGTTTCAAATTCAGTTTTGGTCTAGGACTGAAAATTCATTGAAGGATCACCATTACACTGTAAAGGAAATAACTTTTGAAATTTCTAAATAAAAAATTTGACTATTTATTGGATAAAATAAAATAGTATGATCACCTAATTGCCCATAAAATCAATAATAATCATAACAATCACATTATTCTAGCAAATAATTTCTATATAAAGAATTCAAACTATCTGTAGTTCCCATTTTTTTTTTCAAATGAAAAATACCTGCTATCAAACCTTTTGTTGTTTTGGATGGACTTGTGCTTGATGATCCGCCATGTCCTCGACAGAACTACGAAGCAAAGGATTACCTGTAATATTTACCTTCACTCTCGATGGAAATTCAATGGGAACCACTCCAGATAGGTTGTTATAAGACACATCCAGAACCTCAAGTTGAGACAAATTTGCCAGTATCTCAGGTATTGAACCATTCAAATGATTGCCACTCAAATCCAAGTTCTTCAAATTAGTTAACTTAGCAAATTCATATGAGATTGTTCCCGTTAAACCCTGCCTTGCTAACTTCACATCAATAACCTTCTCTCCTTCACATGTAATGAAACTCCAATCTTGAAAAGGGCTGTTCCATTTCCATGAATTAGCCAACTGAAAGGGATTCCCGTAAGCTTCTGCAATGTCAAGCAAAACCGTCTGATCGCAAAGTCCATCACCAGAATGTGGACACAACCTATTGATCGGATAGAAAGTGACATTCACACCTCTGCCAAATTCAGGAAGAGAACCTCTAAACAAGTTGTTCTCCAAAGAAAGATCTTTCAAGGTGCACAGTCTTGTTAAAGAAGGCGGAACCTCGCCTCTTAACAAGTTGTTTCGAAGCTGCAGATCAAGTAAAAAGGTGCAATTTGACAAATCGGGAATAGGACCTGTAAACTTGTTATAGTCAAGCCACACCGCAGTCAATTGCATCATCTTGGAAAGCACACCTATTGAACCTGATAACCCAACTTTCTGATTGTTCAGCCACAAAATTGAGACTGAAGATCTTGCAAGAGAGTTTGGCAGAGTCCCAGTCATGTTGTTATTAGAGAGAAGAACAACCAGCAGACTGTGGAACAAATGGAATGTATCCGGCAAGGAACCAAATATGTTTGTGGCCCGGAGATCAAGACCTTGGAGTTTCAAGGAGTGACTCAGATTAGGGAAGGTCCATGGAGCGAGGTTGGTGTTTTTTCCCAAGGTGAGGATTTGCAAGCTGGTTAGACCCTAGTGTTGAACAACATAGGTTAAGAGTCCAAAAAAATTGAGAGAGAAAATTGTTAGGAAATATTAGAGTTAGGTAAAATCCAACTGTAATAAATATTCTGTGGATGTGAGTAAGTGCGTTCAAATTTATGAAGAATAATGAATAAAATAAAGTACGTGAATAATACTTGACAGTGGGACCAACTTGTCAGTATTTATACCAATAAAAAATAAATTAACAGCATACTAAATTTTAACGTGAAAATTCTCCTGTAATTTTTATGAAAAAATCACGGGCTAAATTTCAAAATATTCTACTATATTTAAAGAGTAATTACAATATAGTATATCTCTATGAGACTCTTCTATTATAATTTGTAATATTACAAATATCTAAAGAATATATCCAAATCATCAGTGTATATTCACACCACACTCTTAGAATTTTATTACACACTTTCTTTAATTTTTTTTCTCACTACAAAATGCTTACACTACTTCTTCTACTACACTATAGCTGAATAAATGTTTCACCTCTTAATGATCCTTTTTGTTTGATGTCTCGCTCTATTTACAGAGCCTCAAAAGACATGGTGCATTAAATGCACATCAATTCTCCACCCATAATTTTGCTTGTGAAACCAACAATTCTACCCTCAATTGTTAACATTTGTGCACCGTAAAATCCACAGGCATGAATTATTGCTAAAAAAACGTGGGCGGCAAAAAGCAAGCCACACCTAACAAAAATAATGTAGATTGGTTTTTTCAGTAGATAATTTCTCTGGATGCAAATCCGATGGTAACAAGTGCTACTTATGTAGGTACAATGAAATGTTTTGAAAGGAAAATCAAATCATATGGCATATATACTAACAAATCTGATCCTAATAAATTCTATCCAAATTTGCATTTTCCAATACCTGGAAACAATACTCGTTAGGGATGGAGGTGAAGTTGTTGTGGCTGAGGTCCACCTCTTTGAGCATGGTGAGGTTGGCGAGTGAGGGCAAAGGCCCCGTAAGAGCATTTTTTGAGAGCTGGAGGTATTTAAGGAAGGAGAGGGAGTTGAGGCCGGCGGGGAGTGTTCCGGTGAGTGAGTGTGCTGTGAGGTGATGGAGGTGACGCGGTTGCTGGTAGTGGTGCCACACTTGACACCTTTCCACGTGCAGAAGGAGGTATTTTGGGACCAGCCAGGGGGAGTTGGGGTGAGGGCTTTTAGAAGATTGGACATGAATACACCATCATCGGCAACAGCGGTAATGGAGAGGAAATAAAATAAGAAGGAGAAGGAGAAGAAGAAAAGCTTAGAGATAGAAAACTGTGGTTCTGAAACTTAGTTTGAGGTGAGCAGCCATTCAAATTTGGAGGAAACTAGACAGGAATATAAGGAGAGAGAGACGAAGGAAGGTTTGTCCCAACTTTGCTATTTTGACACTTCAATTCCTCAAACACCCAAACATCTCACTCACAAATAATATGGGTCCCATCACCTACTTTTTCTTCTAACTTATCTCTCTCATCACTTCTCTCACACCACATGGAACTCATATGGGTGTAGACACCCATGTGAATGTCAAAATAGACACCCATGTGAATGTCAAAATAGAATTATTCAGGTTTGTATATGATTAAGTGAATTAATTGGATGAGGAAAATGTTATTTATACATGTATGTAGAATAAATTTCTACTAAAAGTGTGTGTGATAATGTGTGAATCCGCACTCAATTCACCATTAAAATAAATAGAATGTGAATTTTACTCAAATGAGATCCACACCCACCTAATAATTAATGAATCAAATATTAGAATGTGAATCAATATAGTATCTTACACAAATTATTTACAAATCCCTTAGTAACTCCCTGACAAATGCCAGATCATCATAGGATTGGGGCATCCTGGGCGGAGGCTAGTTGGCTCAAGAGTAAGTGACTATGCTAAGCACTAGGACCAAGAAGAGAGGAGTGATCCAATGGTTATTGGATGGCATTGGATACATCGACCCGTACCTAGATAAATTTTTATGCCCTAAGGTTGTCCTTCGAGTATTTCGTGGACCAGCCAAGTTTTCATTCTCAATCTCATTTGTTTGTCTGTTTCGTAGTAACACTCCTTTCTCGTAAATGTCGTAGCAGCATCGGCGATAGCAATGCCAAACAACTAATTTACCAAACTAACTCATGTTAATTGTTTAATCAAACAATTAACTTACCAAACTAACTCAGCAAATCACACATGTAACTAATTAAGTATTGGCTAACATATACACTTGAATTATCAAGATCTCAAAAACCCAAAATATGTATGCCAACTCAAACATTACTTGCAAGTCTAATTCTCAATCAAGAATTAATTTTAATTTCCTATGTTAACCAAGTATTCATCAATCAATCAACCAATTTATACTCAATTAACTTGCCTAATTATGCATTCAATCCATGAATTAGTATACACAATCAAGGTTCATTTCAACCATATGGCCAACCATAAAACCCATCCCATAATCATGTTCAAGGAGATATAATCAAGCTCACTCAATTAAGAAATTGAACCTAGCTCATAATCATCCAACCAAGTTTCAAAGCTAAAATCAGCACACTCATACACCCACAAATCATAATTCATCAATCAATCAATGTAAATACACAAGTGATGGAAGAAATGTAAAGAGAATAGGAAAAAAGAAACCAAACCATATATTGATTAAGTTGAGCAATGTCTCAAGACAAATCTTTGAACCATAGAGACTATACCTCCATTAGTGGAGGTTACAACCAACTTAAACACACAAATAAATTAAACCTAAGAGAGAAGAAGAGATAATAAGAGAAGAGAATGGGTGAAGAGGAGGAGAGTGGAGGAAAAGAGGTGAGAAAGAAGGAGGAGAGGAAGAGAGGAAAAATCCTAAAACTAGCCTAACGTAACCTAATTTGAGTTAAAAGGTCATGTGTTTCTATTCTAAGGGTCTGAGGACCATTTAAAAATCCAAAAACTCATTAAAATACGTACAACATTGTCACATATCTTTAAAGACCCGTTACAGTAACTCTGGCTTGTTGTAGCAAGCATGTTTGAAACAAAAATTTGAAACGGCAGAAGCCATTGCAAGAGAGAGACAGAAAGGTGCCACCGCCATCCGTGGAGGTGGTGACTATGACAGACACGGTGGAGGAGCGGCAGTAGACTCGACATGGTGGTTGTGGGCGGCAGTTGTATGTTGAGGATGCTTTATGGTCCAGTGACTGGCGTGGGTCTCATACGAGGGATTTGATATTTTAAAAGAAGAGCAGCAGTGGCAAAAGCATCATTCTCACAAGGTTGCTGGGCAATTAAAAAAGAAATACATTTAAAAAGAGTGGAGCTTTGGGTGAATGATATTGGATATGAGAAGCTTGGCAATTGGCACAGTTTATCACTGGAATAGTAGCAGTAAATTTAGAACCCTCTCTTATGTGCTTATTTGGGTTTCATGACCTTTGCATTTTCTGGATTGGTCTGTTATGATTTGGTGTGAAGCATAGAGACATTTCTTTGTTTTTGAATTGTTGAGAACAGTTTGTTTGTTTTTGTTTTTCTTTCATATGTCCTTGGATGGTAATAAAGATTTGACTATGTTGTTCTGTGTTGTGAATTGAATGGGGATGAAAGGGGGTGAATCGCAAGGTTTTTGATTGACAGCACGACGGACCTACATTGTTAGTTCTGGACACGGGGCCACATGACTACACCAATTTAAAACAAATACTCCTTTTAATGGAAATATCTGATCAGTTTTAAATGTGTATAAGAATTAATAAAATGATTAAAAATGTTTTAATATTATTTTTTTTATGTATTTTATAATATTAGCTTTAATACTAATCATATTTCTTTTTAATAATTTTTTTCAATTTATTCTTTCTTCTTTAATAAAAGGTATAATTCGAAAAATATAATAAATATTATCAAAATTTTTGAAATAAATAGTTATTTGTAAAAAATAAAATTTTATTTATTGAACAGTTATTTTCATCCCGAATGGAGTAATATAACTTCCGAAACATGCATTAATCAAACAAAGTTCGCTTTTACTTTTACATTTAATTTGGTCTGCTGTCCTTTCACTTTTATTATTTTCAAACATAAAATTTAATTACATTGCTCAAAGTTTTCCAAAAAAAAGTAACATATTTTTGGCAGCATATCGTAGGATGTGTACAAAAATTACTTCTGTTCTGAAAACTCTTTTTTTCCCCTCATGATTTGAATTTTTGTAATTGACCATAGGCGCATATAAGCTAATATGTGTATGAATCGGGGCTTTGTTTTTCGCAATAAATTAAAACAGACTATAGTTTTAAGTTTTCTAGAATAATTTTAATAAAATGATTAATTTTCAAGATTTAATTAATCATGTTTCCCCATTAACAGTCAGCTTGGGCGTTGAAGAATAAAGATTTGAATGGTTGCCATAAGACGCGTGTATCTCGAACAGACAAAAGAGAATATTATCTAAACTAAAGAATAAAGGGTTAGGAACAAGTTATATCATTATAACTTTAAGTAAATATACATTATTAAATAATTTTTTATTGATGTAAATTTTTACAAAACCCACTATTGAATTAGAAGCTCATTGATAGATTAAGTCTATAAAATTTCAAATTAATCGAAAATTATTTGGTATTAATTTTTATATACATCAAAATCAACGTAATATATATACTTAAAATAAATAAAAATAAGAACTATATGATTACATTGCTATTGATGTTTAATTTTTATGAAATTTAACATAAACAATATTTATGATAGATAATTGTAATTCAACTATTGGATCAACAAAAAAATAATTTCATTGAAAGTTATAAATGGTGTAATTTTATTTAAAATCATACCGATGTAACTTGATCTTAATCCAAGAATAAAATAGAATTTGATCATAAACAAACATGAAAAAGAAAGTTCATCACTAAAAAAATAAAAATAAAAATAAAAACAAAAGTAAACTTAAGATGCAACCATTCGTTGCATTCACTCAAATGATTCTGTCCACTTTCAGGGTAACCTCTCAGTACAGCACGTGGAAGGGTTGAGTTTAGATAACCAAATTTTTCTGGCATTCAGTGAACAAATTTAAATTAGAGTACTCATTTCAAGCATGATTGTGGCCAAATGTTATGATTCTACTTTGAGAAAATAATGATAGTGGAAAGCCAAAGGAATGTCTCCACGTATAACTAACCATTCAAAATTGATCATTAAAGATAGAAGTTTTGCTAGTGATGAAAATTTTGCTTTGATTTCTCCTAATTTGCCCTCACCAATACGACTGAGAAAAATCTATCGGACTACTTGTAGATATCTAAGTAAGATCTCTTTATATCTTTTTCTGAATTCAGGCTATTTACCACCAGAAGTAATAATTAATTTATTTATTCAAGACGTAAAATTTACATGAATTTTGCCTATGATATGACCACTAGACGAGACCTCCTTGAAGAGTGTCTTTCTATACCTGTAGATCCTTAAATCGAAACTCAGATCACATGCTTTTTCAAGTCATCTTCTTCAATTGGACTAACACTTTGCAGGTAGTGGAAAAGTTTTAGATAGTAAAAAAAGGTCTTATTTTATTTTATTAATTTTGTGAATTATAATTATTTTTCACTTTTATTATATTTTTAACGGAATAATTGAGCCTTTAATTTGTGAATGTAATACACAACTTTTTTCCCTCTTATTCTAGCGAGCAACATCTAATTAAGAATCTCTCTGTTCTAATAATTTAGGCATTTGACATTCAATTAATGGGAATGGATTCACCTCCTTCTACTAATACAGTAAGCATCAATCAACTAAAGGTTGCCTTACAGGCGAACACGGCGTCATTTCAGATATTACTTTTGAGGTCATCAATACGATCAAAACCCAAAGGCATATCTTTTCTGTGCTTTTTGAAAAAAAAAGGGAACTGCTTGTTTTTCAAGCCTTTTGGTAAAGTCCAACTAACTTTTTGGTGTAGCAATCGATTGTTTTCTACCTTTGCCCTCTAAGGTCAAGTGTAGCCACGGGATGCATTTATTGCAATCCTTGATTGGCGGTGTCTTTGACAAATTGGCAAGCACCGTTGCAGCACTAAAAAATCATTATTTGAAGGTTGAAAATTTTGGCACATATAAGTCTATAAATAGAGTTTCGCTTTGCAGCTTCAATAGATAAATGGAGAAACCAAGTATCTCTCACTTTAGCATACTAGAGTATAATTATTTATTCCTTATGAGTTCTTCTCTTTTGTGAGTTGAGAGTATACACCGCGAGAAATATACTATATAGTATTTTGGGTGTATTTGAACTTGATTTTGAGTGGTATCTTACCACTTCGTATCCCTATTATTTAGGATTTGGGTTGAGTGGAATATGTCTACCTTTGTATCTCCATCATAGTTATATAATGAAATATTTGTTTGTCGCTTTGTGAGGACGTAGACTTTAAACCGAACCACATTAATCCTTTTGCGCTATCTTTGCTTTATGCTTTCAAATATTTATTTTTTTGCTACTGTTTTTGCTTTTTGGGCCCGCCATTTCACAACAAACTGGTATTAGAGCTCTTGTAGAGTTCTGGGAAAATTTGTTCGAAGATGTTGTCCATGAAATTTAATATTCAACAATTCGATGGTCGCATCAACTTTGGGATGTGGAAAGTGCGAATGATGGCAGTTCTTGTATAGCAAAGCTTGAAAGTATCACTTCCTAGCAAAGATCAGAAACTCGACACAATGAAGGATTTGCAGTGGGAAGATATTGATCAAAAAACTTTTTCCATTATTCAGTTATGCATTCCAGAAGATGTATTGCAGGAAGTCTTTCCGGAGAAATCAGCTATGCTATGGACCAAATTGAAGTCATTATACATGACTAAAACGGTGGCTAACCGTCTTGGTGTTTTACAAAATCTATATATGCTTCATATGCCAAAAGGGATGTCTATGAGAACTCGCATAGCTGAGTTCACATCACTTGTGATGGAGTTGAAAAATATAGATGAGACATTCTCTAGTGAGCAACAAGCAATGATGTTGCTTTGTTCTTTACCTCATTCTTACAAGCATTTTTGTGAAACACTCATCTATGGATGTGAGCGTCTTGATATTGATGAGGTCAAGTCCTCACTTTTGTGTCGTGAAAGGATGGAGGATAATCGGCGATCTTAATGGTGCTGCATCTAGCTTGGTAGCTAGGTGTAATTGGAAGAATGTTGATTCGAGTAGAAAAAATGCAGATATAGATATTGTAAGAAAGGATCATTTTCATTTGATTTGGATATTACACGCTTGTGTCATAAGCATGAGACATGTATGCCTATGGTGAGCAAACATGCCTTGCTTAGTGATTGAAAATTTGTTATGCCTGACTTTTGTAAACATCGTGTTTGTGGAAAGCAAACCAGCGTAGATTTAGTACTACCATTTCCAGCACTAAGGGTGTTGATTCTGATTTGTAGAACCCAGTGCCTATTTCGTTAAAAGGTAGTTTGAGTATTTGAGTATGTCTGTTGGCATACTAGAGAAGGCGACTTTGATAATCTAAGACTTAATGAAAAATCAAGCCAAGGTGGAGATTTGTCAAAATTGATGGCTTGTTTTTCAAGCCTTTTGGTAAAGTCCAACCAACTTTTTGGTGTAGCCACTGATTGTTTTCTACCTTTGTCCTCTAAGGTCAAGTGTAGCCACGTGATGCATTTATTGTAATCCTTGATTGGCGGTGCTCTTTGACAAATTGGCAAGCACCATTGTAGCACCGAAAAACCACTATTTGAAGGTTGAAAATTTTGGCCCATATAGCTCTATAAATAGAGTTTCACTTTAAGCTTCAGTAGATAAACGGAGAAACCAAGTATCTCTCACTTTAGTATACTAGAGTAGAATTATTTATTCCTTATGAGTTCTTATCTTTTGTGAGTTGAGAATATACAGGTGAGAAAAATACTATCTGGTATTTTGGGTGTATTTGGGACTTAGTTTTGAGTGGGGTCTTACCACTTTTGTATCCTTATTATTTGGGATTTGAGTTGAGTAGAGTGTGTCTACCTTTGTATCTCCATCATATTTCCATAGTGAAATATTTATATATCGCATTTGCCCCTGGATATAGGCTTTAAACCGAACCACATTAATCCTTTTGCGCCATCTTTGCTTTATGCTTCCAAATATTTATTTTTCGCTACTTTTTCTGCCTTTAGACCCGCCATTTCACAACAACTGGTATAAGAGCTCTTGTAAGTTCTGGAAATTTGTTCGAAGATGTCGTTCATGGAATTTGATATTCAACAATTCGATGGTCACATTAACTTTGGGATGTGGAAGGTATGGATGATGGCTGTTCTGTAGCAAGGCTTGAAAGTAGCACTTTCTGTAAAGATCAGAAACGGCACAATGGAGGATTCACAGTGAGAAGATATTGATCAAAAAGCTCTTTTCATTATTCAGTTATGTATTACAGACGATGTATTGTAGGAGGTCCTTTTAGAGAAATCAAGCTATGCTTTGGACCAAATTGGAGTCATTATACATGACTAAAATGGTGGCCAACCATCTCGGTGTTTTGAAGCGTCTGTATATGCTTCGTATGGCAGAAGGGACGTCTATGAGGACTCACATAGCTGAGTTCACAGCACTTGTGATGGAGTTGAAAAATATGGATGAGACATTCTCTAGTGAGCAATAAGTAATGATGTTGCTTTGTTCTTTACCTCATTCTTACAAGCATTTTCGTGAAACACTCATCTGTAGACGTGAGCGTCTTATATTGATGAGGTCAAGTCCTCACTTTTGTGTCGTGAAAGGATGGAGTATAATAGCAGTGATCTTAATGGTGCCGTATCTGACTTGGTAGCTAGGTGTAATTGGAAGAATATTGATTCGAGTAGTAGCAAAAAAGGCAGATGTAGATATTATAAGAAAGAATGGCATTGTAAAGCATATTGTCCAAGACTTAAAGAAAAGAAAGAGAAAGATTTAAGTGATGCAACAAGTGTTGCTGAAGATGCTAAAAATGTTCTCGCAGTATCAACCAGTTCAATTGGTGATACTTGGATGCTTGATTTAGGCTGCTCCTAGCACATGTGTCAGAATCAAAATTGGTTTACAACTTACAGATCAGTTAATAGTGGTATTGTTTTTATGGGAAATAATACATCATGTAAGGTTGTTGGCGTTGGTACAATCGAATCAAGCCACATAATGGAACCATGAGAATTTTGTCTAATGTTCGGCATATTCCCAACTTAAAGAAAAATCTTATTTCTTTGAATACTCTTGATTATCAAGGGTATAAATGTTCTGCTATAGATGGAGTTATGAAAGTCTCCAAAGGTGCTCTTGTGGTAATTACAGGTAAATTGATTAAAGGTTTTTATCTACTTCAAGGTAGCATAGTTATTGGTGCTACATTAGGATCATTTTCATTTGATTTGGATATTACACGCTTGTGTCATAAGCATGAGACATGTATGCCTATGGTGAGCAAGCATGCCTTGCTTAGTGATTGAAAATTTGTTATGCCTAACTTTTGTAAACATTGTGTTTATGGAAAGCAAACCAGCATTTAGGTTTAGTACTACCATTTACAGGACTAAGGGTGTTGATTCTGATTTGTGGAACCCGGTACCTGTTTCATCAAGAGATAGTTTGGGTATTTGAGTATGCCTGTTGGTATCCTGGAGAGACGACTTTGATAATCTAAGCTTTGATGAAAAATCAAGCCAATGTGGAGATTTGTCAAAATTGGTGGCTTGTTTTTCAAGCCTTTTGGTAAAGTCCAACCAACTTTTTGGTTGAGCCATTGATTGTTTTCTATCTTTGTCCTCAAAGGTCAAGAGTAGCCACGGCTTGCATTTATTGCGATCCTTGATTGGCGATGCTCTTTGACAAATTGGCAAGCACCATTGCATTGAAAAACCACTATTTGAAGGTTGAAAATTTCGGCACATATAGCTCTATAAATAGAGTTTTGCTTTAGCTTCAGGTAGATAAAAAGAGAACCAAGTATCTCTCGCTTTAGTATACTATAGTAGAATTATTTTTTCTTTTGAGTTCTTCTCTTTTGTGAGTTGAGAGTATACACCGCGAGGAAAATACTATCTGGTATTTTGGGTGTATTTGGAACTTGGTTTTGAGTGAGATCTTACCACTTTTTTATCCCTATTATTTGAGATTTGGGTTAAGTGAAGTGTGTCCACCTTTGTATCTCCATCATATTTCCATAGTAAAATATTTGTTTGTCACCTTTGCTCGTAGATATAGGCTTTAAGTCGAACCAAATTAATCCTTTATGCCATCTTTGCTTTACGCTTTCGAATGTTTATTTTTGCACTACTATGTTTCTCCTTTTGGGCCCCACTTTAGCAGGAACCTTTCCTTTTTCTGCAAATTGTGCATTTGATATAGTCATCTTAGGATTAGTTGGCCCACCCCATATTGGTAACCAACATTGATACACTTGAAGTTTTTCTCAAATTTACTAAATTAATCTTCTTTAATTTTTATTTTTTTCATTGAATTACTTCATTTTCAACCTTCTTTCCACTCACCCACCTCACCACCTTCTAATAATAAATTTAGTTCTTTATAATCCTAAGATTGTCTATATTAAATCATCAAGAAAATTGGAAGACTAGATGCAAAAGCATACTTGAACATCCATAGGAACTAACTAGTATTCGGAGATGTGGTTATTGATCTTCCAAGTTAATACGCATTCTTCAGAGATGACGACTCTCCCTTTTTCTAATGATGGGATGCTAGGAAAAGAGGCATGCGTATAACTTGGGACCATAACCTTCTATAACTTCGTAAACCCTAGTTTCTAATACAACCCATCATAAAATTGGTAACTAGGTAACATGGTATCTATATATAATAAACTCATATTTAAGGAGGTAATTTAGGCCCTTAACTTGTCCTTATCAGATCACTTTAATTTGAACCAAACTTTATAATAGCACATAATGTACAATTATATATGCAAGTCCACATATTCTTACACCTTCACCCCACTTTCACGCTGCCGCCACTACCACTGCCACCGCCCACCATCACCGCCGTCTACCACCCAGCTACCCTAGCTACTATTCACTGATCTCTTTTGGTTTTGCAGCTTCAATCTCCAAGGCCAAAAATGGTGGCACTATGCCCCGTCTCTCCTATATGCTTCCAACCTAACATTAATTTTCCCATTATGTTCACTACCTTGGAAGATAACATCTATACTCTCTTTTTTCCTCTAAAGTTCTCACATTTCTCTACATTTAAGCATGCCTATTTCCCTTCTTTCTTGGAAACACATTGGGTCTTTTTTATTTTTTGTTCTTTTATTGTTATAGATTTTGTTGTTGACATAAACCCGTGGTTTATCCTTTTGTTCACAACTTGATGTTGATGAATGTTACATAAAGATTTGAGATTACGATCCCATTTCTAGATACTTGAGTTTGTTGTAAGTGGTGGCTGCTGGATCTAGAAGAGAGAGGTGGTAGATAAAGAAAAATGAAAAAAAGAGATACATAGGGAGGTAAATTTGACAAAGCATAAATTGATATAATTTTAGAATTGAATTTAATCTATTTAATCTAATCAATCTAGTCCATTGATTTATTTTAATATTATATTTAATGATATTAAAGGGTGGACTACCTCTGGTCCCCAGGGAGGACCAACTAATACAATCCAGAGCCTAGTATCAAACGTGCCGATTTTATA
The DNA here is from genome assembly GCA_030441495.1 of Dalbergia oliveri. Classification (NCBI taxonomy): domain Eukaryota; kingdom Viridiplantae; phylum Streptophyta; class Magnoliopsida; order Fabales; family Fabaceae; genus Dalbergia; species Dalbergia oliveri. The sequence continues at coordinate 34,289,548 of JAMLFY010000005.1, forward strand.
TGGTATTATATTCAAACTTTCAAATATTAAGATGCTTTTGCGAGGTATAGAGAGCACAGATGCAAAGGTCAACAGACTTTACAGTGTACACGTAGACATTGGTTTTGTTGGTAATGGTCCAAGTACATACTCTACTTAGAAGTTAAGATTGTGCCAATGAAGCTTGAGACATATAAAAGCAAGTAGTATTATACACACAATTTGCAGGATACTTGTCGATATATTTTTATTTATTATTATGGGTGTGGGACACAGATAAAATGAGGTTTGTACTTCATCTAATTGTAGTTGTAGATAAGAGTGTGAACATAGTATTCACAAATTATGTATACAAATAGCATTATCAAGTACTCATCGTAATTAACAAACTTCCATCCATATCTAAAGTAGAAAAATACGTCTATATGCTTTTGGCTATAAAATAGAAGAAAAAAATCGGTTGACAATACAAAAATTATTAAGCAGGCCCACACGCGTAAATCATATTTAATCGCTAATCAGTGCTGCTATTTGAGAGGGAGTAAATATAAATTCAATTGCACCAGCTAAAGGTGTTTTCCAAGTGATTGGACCATCCGAATGATTGATTGAGTGATAAAAATAGGGTGAAAAATTACACATAAATAATTTCTTTTATGAAATTTTTACTCTAGTTTTTCACTACCTGAATCGAAAACAAAACGTATCATTAGAGCCTTAAAGGTTCCCTCACGACTGCACACTTCTGATCATTTATTTGATTTGCTAAATGGTGATATGGAAGCCGTTGAGGTTATCAAGGGCTTTATCTTTTCAAATCCCTCTCATCTCCTTTTATACACACGATGCCAAGGTCTACTAGTGTAAAATATTGATGTGGAAATTAAAGGTTAATAAAATATGTCTCACTTCAAAGGATATAAGTAACTCTCATGGTGGCAAGGCTTATTGTGACGGATTGAGTCGAAATGAATAGGGGAGGTTCTTGGGTGGGTATGCTGCGAATCTTGGCTTCTATCTCATTATAATTGCTGAGATTTAGAGTGTTTTCTACATCCTTCGGTCTGCTTGGCAGCACGGTTATAGGAGAGGGATTCTTGAGATGGACTCGATCAATAGCAACTTTGAACCTCATTCAGAAGGGCATCCGCATTTTAAAGTCATAATTCGTGTGCAAGAGTTTCTGGCTAGGGAGTGGATTGTTCAGATTGAACATATCAACCATGAAGGAAACCGAGAGCGAGCGACTGACTCTTTAGCTAATATTGATCATAATTTAAATCTTGGTGTTTGTTTTTACTCATCTCCCATCCTAGCTTCCTTGATGGAGACAAAGAAAAGATTCGTACCTCCTGAGATAGAATGGTTCATAGCTCTTGCCATTTGGAGTCAGGTTTAGATTGAATGGTGACTAGCTTTTGCGAAGGACCGGTCTTATGCCCCCATCAAAATGGATAATTTTGTTAATATATATATACATGTATTCTATCCTCTTTATTTTATTAACTTTAGTATTAAGATAAAAATTATGTAAATCTTATTATTTCAATTTGGAAGGTTACGGTGAAAATCACCTTATATATTTTCTGTATTTTCACTGACTCTCGCCATTTGGAGAATGGAAGGAGACCTTGCCAACGTCCTGGAGAAATGAGTCAAAAGCATAATATTAATTGGAAGGATTTTCTCCACTACAGCCAGTGGGCCACTAGCATTGACTTGGTTATCTAGCGACAAATGCATGCAATCTGAGAACACCACTAATCAGAAGATTAGTTAGATAGGAGAGAGAAGTTGAATATACTTGAATTTGTCAATGAGAAAATGATTAACTATTAAATAACATAGTACAAAATCAATAAAATACAACCGAACATTAGGGATATGGATAGGGATAGGTAGCAATGTGTACAATGCCGTCCATTAGGGATAGGTAGCAATGTGTACTTGAATAGAGTGATGTTTGGTGTACAATTAAATTATACAACAAATATACACCACATACTTTATCATCATTGATTTGATAAATAGTGGAGTCTGACCACACATTCATTCAATGGTGATAAGCATTGTACATTTGTTGGACAATTCAATTGTACACCAAACATTATCCCATTGAATATATATTAATGTGAGGAGAAGTGACTTTGGTTATTTAACTTAAATCTCATTTCTTCCATCATCTGCACAAAACCACTCTCACACACACAACCCAACCCAAGCAACGTAACACCTCCTCACTCTTTCTCTCTTTGGCTTTACAAAATGGCTCACACACTTTTCTTTTCCCTCTTGTTCTTTTCTTCCCTCTCCACTGCCACCATTGCAGATGATGGTGTATTCATGTCCAAGCTTTTGAAGGCCATAACTCCCTCTGGTTGGTCCAATAGCACCCTCTTCTGCAACTGGAAAGGAGTCAAATGCGACAGCACCAACCGCGTCACCTCTATCGACCTCTACAATCAAGGTCTCACCGGAACACTACCCTCTGATTTCAACTCGCTCTCACAATTAACCACACTCGAGCTCACGCTTAATGCTTTCATCGGGCCTTTGCCCTCCTTCGCCAACCTCACCTTGCTCACGATAGTTCATGCCGACAATAACAACTTCACCTTCATCCCTGACGGTTGCTTCAAGGGTCTAACCAACTTGCAAGACGTAATCTTGAGCAACAACGTCAACCTCGCACCATGGACCTTCCCTACTGATTTGGCTCCCTTAACCAACCTCTTCAGCCTCGACCTTCAAGCCACAAACATGGAAGGTACCTTGCCGAATATATTCAATTCATTCCAGAGTTTGAAGTATCTTTATCTCTCCAACAACAACATCACTGGAGTTTTGCCTGACACTTTAGCACAACCTCCAATTGAGAATTTATGGCTCAACAACCAGACGGTTCGGTTATCAGGTTCAATTGGTGTGCTTTCTAAGATGATCCACTTGTCTCAAGTGAGGCTTGATAATAACATGTTCACAGGTCCCATTCCTAACTTGTCAAATTGCCCAAGTTTATTTAATCTGCAGCTTCAGGACAATTTCTTAAGCGGTGAAGTTTCACCATATTTGGCAGGTCTCTCAACATTGCAGTTCCTTTCTTTAGAAAACAATATGTTGAGGGGTCCTCTGCCTGTGCTGGGCAATGACGTGCTCGTCACTTTCAATCCCATCAATAGGATGTGTCCAAACTCTAGCGAAGGACTTTGCGATCAGATGGTTTTGCTTGATGTTGCAGAAGCTTTTGGAACCCCGTTGACAGAGGAATCTAGATCATGCATGCATCATCACCAACCCACTTAGGACCATGCATGCACCACCACCAACCACCATCCATGTGAAGAGCCCATTTTTTTGACTATTTTTGCAAGTTGTTTGAATTTTATTTCAAGATGTTTGTTGTTGATTCATTGCATCCTTATCATTCCAGCCTGTTTCCTTATCATCCTTGGTTCCTAAAATCACTATAAATAGGGCCAAATACCTTATGTAATATCATCATTGAGTTTAAGAATAATTTGAGTTTGTGAGAGTTTTCTCTTGTTTCTGAGCCATTTTGGTATTCAGAGCAAGGTTTCTATCCCGGAGTTGAGTTTTGAGTGAAGAAATCAACGGAAAGCTTGAGTTTTTGGTGGTGTTTTAAGTGCACCAAGGCTGCCCCCTCCAAAACTCCACTTTACGGCCATTTTTTCGCAAAACTAACGCCGCCATTGCGTCCGGAAGGTCGAAAAACCTTTGGGTAGCAAGTTTCACGGCCAACGGAGCCTCCACGTGCCGCCACGGTCTTCGCCGGAATTTTGCCAGTAAAGTCGCCGGAGTTGCAGAACCACCGTGAGCCACCGTTGGACCACCGTGAGCCGCGCCGGAATTTTCACCGGAAAATCAGAGGTAGAAGACGACCACGTCATCTGCCACATCAGCCTACTGTGTCCAGTCAGCGACACATCATCCACTCAACTTCTGCCACGTGTCAACAAGAGCCACGTCAACAGCCTAGTCAGCAGAAGTTTCATAAAATTGCAGTTTAGTCTCTTAACTTTTTGACAATTGTAATTTAGTCCCTGAACTTTTGAAAATTTTAATTTTGACCCTCAACTTTTGAAAATTACCTTTTTACCCTTACTTCTCAAAAAATTACCATTTACCCCTCCTTCTCAAAAATTACCATTTTACCCCTAATTTTTAGAATTTTACCTAGCCTTCCAAATTACATTTTTGCCCTCCAAAGTTCATAAATTGTAATTTTTGGCCCCCACACCTATTTGTAAAGTACCAAATTCTTATAAATTTCGAGCTCCCCTAGTTAATCTAATTTTCACATTAGAAAAAGAATTTGTTATTGGAAAAGAAATTGTGGGATTGTAAAAGGTACATTTCAGGAAAGGTCTGGCTAAGGAAAGACTTGGTTTTTAAGGACGGGCCACCTCTCTTTCCTGGAACTTCCTGGTGTTCTAATTACAAAACTATAATCTCCGATGGTAACCTGTACTTCACAAATTTTTTTCCCTACATCTAAAATGCCTCCAAGAAAACAAAACGAAGCAACTCTCGAGAAATTCAAATGGAAGAAATGAGGAGACAAATCCAACATACAGGAAACCTAAATGCAGCGGAGCTCTTAGAAGCACATCACATGCAATCAGACAATGATGAATCTAGTAGTGATGCATCATCATTTAGAAGTCGTCGTCCACAAAGACAACCCTTTAGACATGACGACATCAGGGTAGATTCCAGATTTTGAAGGGAAACTTCAACCAGATGAGTTCGTTGATTGGCTTCAAACGTTGAGCGAATATTTGAATACAAAGAGATCCGAAGAAAAGAAGGTGAAGATCATTGCTGTGAAGTTAAAGAAGCACGCTTCCATTTGGTGGGAGAATCTTAAAAAAAAGCGTGAACGAGAAGGGAAAAGCAAGATCAAGACATGGGAGAAATTGCGTCGAACTAACTCGAAAGTTCTTGCCTTCTCATTACTATCAAGATAATTTCATTCAACTGGAGAATCTTCAGAAGAACTTGTCTGGAGAAGAATACACCAGAGAATTTGAGAAGTTGATGATGAAGTGTGACATCCAAGAAAGGAGGAGCAAACAATAGCTCGTTATCTGGAGGACTAAATTGACATTGCCCATCCAGTTAGCTTCAACAATATTGGTCCTTAACGATGTTATTGTCTAGCCATAAGAGTGGAGAAACAAATACCCAAAAGATCTTCTTATAGAACTTTTTCCTCCATCTGAAAATCCTTCCTATGCCCGCAAAACACCCACAGATCAACCCAGGACTTCAGGCAAACCTCCACCCAAACCCATCACCAGAAAACAAAACCAAGGCTGTCAAATGTTTCAAATGCCAAGGTTTTGGTCATATAGCCTCCAATTGCCCAACCAGGAGAACCATTACCATCATCAAAGGAGAAGCTTATGAAGGAACTGAACAAGAAGAAGATCCAGGAAGAACCTGAAGGAGAAGAGGAGTTAGAGCCGGTGTATGATGAAGAGCTCACTGCTCGATCATGGAGAATCCTTAGTGATTCGACGAAGCTTACACACAATGTCAAAAGAAGAACCATGGCTAAGGCATAATATCTTCCATACTCGTTGCACTTCACAAGGAAGGGTCTGTGATGTTATCATTGATAGTGGAAGCTGTGAAAATGTAGTGTCCAACTACATGGTGGAGAAATTGAAGATGCCAACACAAAACCATCCACATCCATATAATTTACAGTGGCTCAACAAAGGTAGTGAAGTGAGGGTTTCTCAAATGCCTTGTGACCTTTTCCATCGGTCAAAAGTACCAAGATCAAGCATGGTGTGATGTTATTCCTATGGATGCATGTCACCTTCTCCTTGGTAGACCTTGGCAATATGATCGTCGTGCCTTGTATGATGGTTATACTAACACTTACTCCTTCGTCAAGGATGGAGTAAAAGTCAAGTTAACTCCTCTATCACCAAGTGAAGTTAATGAAAGCAAGAAGGAATCTAGACCATGGTGACCTTGGTGACAAAAGAACAATTCAAGGTAACAACAGAGGAAGCTCAGAACATGAGATTTGTTCTACTGTTGAATCAAATGAAGAAACCGTTCTTCCAGGAGAAGTTAAACACATGCTAGCTGAATTCCCTGATGTTGTGCCCAAAGAAATTCCTCATGGACTACCACCAATGCGAGACATCCAACATGCCATTGACTTTATTCCTGAGCAGTCATTCCCAACAGGCAGCTTCAGAATGAGTCCTCAGGAGCATGCTGAAATCCAACGTCAAGTTGAAGAACTCTTGAAAAAAGGGTTGATACGTGAAAGCGTTAGCCCTTGTGCTGTTCCTGAATTTTAGTACCTAAGAAGGATGGTAGTTGGAGAATGTGTGTTGATAGTCGAAGCTGTTAACAAGATTACCATCAAGTATCGATTTCCAATACCAAGACTTGATGACCTGCAGATAGAGTTGTATGGTGCCAATATCTTTTCCAAGATTGATCTTCGTAGTGGATACCATCAGATCAGAATCAAACTGGAGATGAATGGAAGACTGCTTTCAAAACCAGAGATGGTCTATATGAATGGACTGTGATGCCCTTTGGTTTATCTAATGCCCCAAGTACATTCATGCGCCTGATGAATCAAGTACTTCGACCCTTCATTGGAAGATTTGTAGTAGTCTACTTTGACGATATTTTGATCTAGCAAAGGCAAAGAGGAGCATTTAGAACACCTTCGACAAGTGCTCCAGACACTACGCGAACAAAAACTCTATGCCAATCTGCAAAAATGTTCTTTCTTAACCAATGCAGTGACTTTTTGGGTTACATCATCACGCGAAGGCATTCGAGTTGACCCAAGCAAGGTGGAAGCCATCAACAGTTGGCCAATCCCAAAGTCAATCCATGATGTCAGGAGCTTCCATGGATTAGCTTCATTTTATAGAAGGTTCATTAAAAGTTTTAGCTCCGTTCCTGCCCATTAACAGATTGCATAAAAGGAGACAAGTTCCAATGGACAGAGCAAGCACAAAAGTTTTGAGCAGTTGAAGAAATATTTGACTGAAGCGCCTGTGTTAGCCCTTCCAAACTTTGATCAAGTATTCGAAGTCAGTTGTGACGCTTCCAACACTGGAATTGGTGCTGTCTTAAGCCAAGAAGGTCATCCTATAACCTTCTTCAGTGAAAAGCTCAACAATGGTAAACTCAAGTACTCCACTTATGACAAGGAGTTTTATGCCATTGTCCGTGCCCTGCAACATTGGAGTCATTATCTGTTGTACAAAGAATTTATTCTCTATTCTGATCATGAAGCCCTCAAGCATTTGAATTCTCAAAAGATCAATCAGACATGCTGGTTGGAGTGAGTTCTAAGCCTTATCCATTCTTACTTAAACATAAGGCAGGAGTTCAAAATGCTGTTGCAGATGCTCTCAGGAGACGTCACACACTACTATCTACTCTCCAAATAAAGGTAGTAGGCTTTGAAACTATCAAGGAGCTATACAAAGATGATCTTGATTTCCAAAAATTTTGGAATCTCACAGAATCACAATCCTTCCAAGACTACTAGGCATGAAGGATTTTTGTTCAAAAGGAAGGCTTTATGCATTCCTCAGTGCTCACTACGGGAATCCATTATCTGGAAACCCATGATGGAGGATTAGCAGGACATTTTGGAAGAGATAAACCTGGCTTTAGCAAAAGAAAGTTTCTATTGGCCAAGGCTTGAAAGAGATGTCAATAGACATATTCAACGATGCAGAATCTGCCACTTGGCAAAGGCCAAAAGCCAAAACACGGGGTTATATATTCCACTTCCCATTCAGAAGCACCTTGGGAAGATGTGAGCATGGACTTTGTCCTTGGACTACCTCGAACTCAGCGACAAAAGGATTCCATAATGGTAGTAGGGAGGATTTTCAAAAATGGCCCACTTTATTCCATGCCAGAAGACCAATGATGCTGTTCAAATTGCTGAATTGTATTTCAAAGAAATTGTGCGTCTTCATGGAATTCCTAAAACCATTACTTCCGATCGAGATGTGAAATTCTTAAGCCACTTTTGGAGAACCTTATGGAAGAAGATGGGTACCAAGCTTCAGTTCAGTGCCAGTCATCCACAAAAGATGGACAAACAGAAGCAGTCAACCGACTTTTGGGAAATCTACTTCGAAGTTTTGTTGGAAAAAATTTAAAACAATGGGATATCATTTTGGCCCAAGTTGAATTCGCTTACAACAATTCAACTAATCAAGCCACTGGAAAATGTCCATTTGAAGTAGTCTATGGCACTCGTCCACATAGTCCACTGGATTTGATCCCTTCGTCGACAAGCAACAATATAGTTCAGATGCAGAGCCGAGCAAAAGAAATCAAAAAGTTGCATGAGCAGGTTCAGTGCGGATCCACAAACAAAATTCAAGGTATAAAGTTCAGCGTGATAAGCATCGAAAGCAACAAATTTTTAAAGTTGGAGATTTGGTATGGATCCATCTACGAAAGGAACGATTTCCAAATCAACCAAATGCTAAGTTATCCCCTAGAGCTGATGGACCATTCAAAGTCGTGCAAAAAATCAACGACAATGCTTACAAAGTCGAACTACCAGGAACATATGGTGTCTCTGAACTTTTAATGTCGCTGATCTTTCGCCATATTTGGATGATGAGATAGAACTAAACTCGAGGGCGAGTTTGCCAAACCCGGAGTATGAGAGAGGAATCTAGATCATGCATGCATCATCACCAACCCACTTAGGACCATGCATGCACCACCACCAACCACCATCCATGTGAAGAGCCCATTTTTTTGACTATTTTTGCAAGTTGTTTGAATTTTATTTCAAGATGTTTGTTGTTGATTCATTGCATCCTTATCATTCCAGCCTGTTTCCTTATCATCCTTGGTTCCTAAAATCACTATAAATAGGGCCAAATACCTTATGTAATATCATCATTGAGTTTAAGAATAATTTGAGTTTGTGAGAGTTTTCTCTTGTTTCTGAGCCACCCGTTCACTTGATCAATTCATGGCAATGGAACAATCCTTGTCAAAATTGGAGCTTCATTACATGTGAAAAGGGCATTGTTACTGCCGTGAAGTTAGCTAGGCAGGGTTTAACGGGAACGATCTCACCTGAATTTGCAAATTTGGTTAATTTGGTGAGTTTGGACCTAAGTGGCAACACTTTGAGTGGTTCAATACCTAAGAGCTTGGACACATTGCCTCAACTTGAGACTCTGGATGTGTCTCATAACAACCTCTCTGGAATGGTTCCTGAATTCCGACCGAGTGTGAAGTTAAATGCTATGGGTAATGTCTTGCTTCGAAGTTCCAAAGGAAATGGACCATCAAGCAGAGCAAGTCCATCCACAATAGCATTTGCAAGTGGTTCGTCTACAGGTACTTTCATTTTGAAAAATGTTATAGGTAAGAAATTTTATTAGATTAATGTTTCATATTTGTTAACTTTTAGATATATGAGCTGTGTTTTATTATATCAAACAATTACTGTCTTTTTTCCAAAAAGAAAAACTTCGGGCACTTTTTCTTTATGGTGCTCATTCAATTGTAAGGAAAACGAATTTTAGGCATGTCTTTGAATTTTAGTCTTATTACACCGAAAATGAATTTGAAAGTGTTTTTATATTAGGCATGTCTAAATGGAAAAAATTTTAGTTGTTAAGGGATTTTAATTTGATAAGAAATTAGGCGTGGCTTTAATTAGAATATAAATTTGGACAAGGTAAAAATCCTTTTCTTATTGCAAGCTTTTCTTTGCATACATGTAGGTATATTGATATTGGTGTTGTCAGTTATTGTAATCATTTGTAATCAAAGAGGTGTCTTCGATTAATACAAAAGAGGATCTTCAAGAAAACATCTCTTGACCACAATGCTGAGGAATTCATTTCAAGATGTGGTTCTTTGGTACCAAAGCAGTATAGTTATTCAGAAGTGAAAAAATTGACAAAGTTATTTCAACATAAATTAGGCCAAGGAGGATTTGGTGTTGTCTACAAAGCCACCTTACCTGATGGTCGTCATGCAGCAGTAAAAGTAATAAGTGAGTCCAAGGGAAGTGGAGAGAATTTGTAAACGAAGTTGTTAGTATCAGTAAAACATCTCATGTCAACATTGTCTCACTATTGGGGTTTTGTTATGAGATGAATAAAAGAGCACTTATCTATGAATTTATGCCAAATGGCTCACTAGATAAGTTCTTCTATAAAAGAGGATCTCCAAATACTGATTGTGAAATTTTGGACTGGAACATATTGTACAAAATTACAATAGGCATTGCTCAAGGACTAGCATACTTGCATCGAGGATGCGGCACAAGGATTCTACATCTTGATATTAAACCTCAAAATATTCTTTTAGATGAAGATTTCTGCCCAAAAATATCTGATTTTGGACTAGCAAAAATATGCAAAAAGAAAGAGAGTATTGTGTCTATATTGGGCACGAGAGGAACTATAGGGTATATTGCACCAGAAGTATTTAGTCGAACATATGGTGGAGTTTCACATAAGTCAGATGTATATAGCTATGGCATGTTGGTTCTGGAAATGGTTGGAGTAAGAAGAGTCGTGATCGTAAAGAATCACATACTACTGAAGTATATTTTCCAGATTGGATTTACAAGGATCTTGAGCAAGATAATATCCATTCAATTTCTGAGCATATCACGGTGGAAGAAAATGAGATGGTAAGGAAGATGATTATAGTGAGTCTATGGTGCATACAGACAAATCCAATAGATAGGCCATCCATGAGTAAAGTAGTAGAGATGTTGGAAGGACCACTTCAATCAATGCCATTTCCTCCAAAACCTTCCTCTCCTAACGAAGCACCTTTACAATTCTTAGAAATATCTTCCAGCAGTTTGTATGGGACAAATTCAATAACCATACGAGAAGATGTCCCGTTGAGTCAAATGAGTTCAAGAAAGCAGAAAACGTAAGGTCTTGTGTTATAACTTTTATATGTACTGCTAGTTCTTGTTGGGGGGGGGTGTTGGGGGTTCCAAATTTTTTGAACAAAAAGAATCGATACGATAGTATCACTGATGTTTGTACTTATAATTTTGTAGTTCTCAAGGACAAAAACAGTTGCTAGGTGAAATTCTCCAAGAGGTGCAAAAGGATTGATGAAGAAAGCTCGCAAGCTCTTGATTTTGTGGGATCTGAAAGTCGCATTGGTGATCTTCTCTAGCCCCAAGAAGCACTATGAAATGTGCAACAATGACAGGAACATAGGATGGAGTTACACAGATTTCACTGGTATTCTTTTGTAAGGTATCAGAGACTTATGCTCTGAACAGGAATGCAAAAGAGAATGAGAGAAAGCGTTGAATTCAAGAGAATGATGAATGTGTATTTCACTTGTTATTGAATGAAGTACATGGACTTACTTATATACATGATTAGTGACTTAAGGCTAGAGACTGAATTGAAAAATAACAGAAAACAGTTGAGCTAATCCATTTGATTAAGCTCATGCTAACATATACAAAACTAACTAACGAACTCTGTTGGAGGCTAGGCTCTTATCATTAATATCCCCTCAAATTGAGGGAAGTGATGTTCGCTACCCGAAGTTTGGATCCGAATTTATCAAAGGCAGTAGCTGAGACAGGCTTGGTCAATAAGTCTGCTATCTGATCACAAGCAGGGAGATGTGTTGCACATGAATTTTATGCTGCAGGAGTTTGCCTCTTACAAAATGGTTGGTGTGCCTCTTTTATCTGCGTGCAACTCGTTGGTCCGCTACATTTCAATCAAATAATTGTCTACTAATGTGAAGGAGTAGAACTTTGGAGGGTTGCTGAAGGTGCTGTTGAAGTAACTGACTTAACTAGTACAAATTCAAATGACAATCATAAACCAAAGCTAAGTTTGTTTGTTGAAGAGTAATATAACGCTATTTTCATTTTTAAAAAATGAACATTAAGAGTCTACACTGTAGAGAGATACAAACTAATATGTGTTTTCTCTTGATGCAAACTTTAGATACATAAATATTATTATTTGAATCCACAAATACAATGAGACGTATGGAAAGCCCCATGTGCCTACCCGGAATTTGGGGTTGACTATTTCCTAATTCCCACATCACTTTGAATTTTTTTTTTTTCCATGTGTTTGTTTGAGGATATTATCCATTTTTATCTCCCCTCCATTTGGCAGGGTTGAGAGTTCCTTATGCAATTATTAAAAAAAAAAAAAAACTACACTGTTTTGACATTAGTCATGACACGCTTGAGAGTTAAGTCCATTTGCGGGTGATAACATGTTTCCATGAGTAACAAAAAGAAAATCTCAGCCTATGAGATTTGTTTATGCAAAATAAAATATTGAATCTATGCTAACATTTTGCAAACAAATGCTTTTGATTAGTTTTTTATTATTCAAAAGTTGAAAGGGCCACAAATATAATAAAATATTTAAAAATTACTTTTACTTGTAAACTGAAATTAAGAAAACTCGTACCAATGGTTGTGTGTTGGTGATGAGTTATATTCTCCATGTTTTGTTTTTATAGTAATTAAGAACTAATTGGGAAGTGATGAATTGATTGTTTGTTATAAATCAAACTAATTGGTGATTGATATTACGTTGAGAACTTAAACACAACCTTAACTTGGTTCATAAATCACTGTCTTAGGTGCATAAATTAACACAAATAGCTCATGCTCTGATCCACTAATGATATTGATATGGCCAGTGTTATAATTATGTACGAGGAAGGAGCGTTATTATGAGACACACGGACCAGACCAACGAGACTTAAAATGAAAATTGGCTGCTCCCATGAAAATATTTGAAGAACATACTCTTTCCTTTATTGAATAATTGTCCATTTCAAAATATTTATATATCTAGAAATAGTTATCCATTTCAAAAATCTAACTAATATTAGTTTTTCCTTTTCAATAATATACCTGTTAAATACTCTATCCATCTTTAAATAATTGTTCATTTTAAAAATTTTCTTTATCTAGAAACAATTATCTATTTTAAAAATTTAAATAGTATTAATCATTTCTTTCAAATAATATATACACTTATTAAATAGTACTGAAGGAGGACAGAGATATAGTGGGAGGAGGGATGAAAAAGTTGAAATATTAAAAAGGAAATAGGGCAATTCAATAAATTACTTTTAACTCTTTCTAACTTTGATGTTTTTCTAATCATTTTTTTAATTTCAATATGTTTTTTTAGCTAGATAATTATTCAAAGATGAAGGAAATAATATTGAAGGAGAAGAGAGGCATTTTGGAAGGGAAGAGTGGAAGATAGAGTATTAAAAAAAATAATTTAATAAATTATTCTTAACTTTTTTATCATTAATATTTTTTTCAATTACTTCTAATAAATATTTAAAATTAAATAATTATTTAAAAACAAAGAGAAGTAGTCCAAGAAATCTCAATAAACTCGGCATATATAAGGACTTGTTTGGAAGTATTTTTGTTCTTAAATTTTTTAAACTGTTTTACAAAACAAGTTTAAGTTCAATTTTTAAAAACAAAAAAATAGAAAAATCTGTTTGACAATTTAACTTCAAAAATAGTTTTATAATGATGAAAAATAGAAAACCTATTTGGATAATTTTTAAAAAAAAATAACTTTTAAAACTAATAAAACAAAAAACTGCTTGACAAATTGCATTACTACAAATAACAATTTTAACTAAAGAATTAGTTGTTTTGTCTCAAAAATTAAGAATTTTAACTTAAAAATTAACTATTCTAACTAAATATTAACAATGTTAGCTCCAAAATTAACTATTCTAGCTCAAAAATTAACTACTCTAACTAAAAATCCATGACAACCATAACTATATAAAATTTGCTCAAATTAAATTCAAAGACAATTTTTTTTTTATGCTAGATATATGAGTACCAATTCAAAAATTAAATATTCTAACTAAAAAATTAACACACAAAAATAATCCATCACAACCATAACTATATAAAATTTGCTCAAATTAAATTCAAACACGAGTACCGTAATCCGTACACAAATATAACTATTATTTTTTTTTTTTACTTTAGTTATATGAATATCAATTCAAACACATAATCCATACATATATCAAATTTACTATGAAAGTCAAACCTACTACTAGGGCTAACAATTTATACAAAAAGGTCATTTGTGTGTTAACATTTTATATTTGATTCTAGACTCATACACAAGCAGAGGAAAATCATGGAGGAAGGAAAGAAGCTTTAAGGAGGCAGCTTCTGAAAGCAACTTAGCAGGCTCCACATTACAAGACAAGCTAGCTGAATTGGACTCCATAAAACCTCTACCATATGGAACTATAAATGATTAGTTGGTTGCTTATTCCAAATTCTTCCTTTGATTATTGCTTATTCTTTACATTGATCCAAACCCTTATGCAAAAGAACTTGTAGACCCATTGCTACTACCTAAACAAGAAAAATGAATGAAGTTCAGAATAACATATTTTTCATTAACTAACTTGCAATTGATATAACATAACAAAAGTGCATGTGCTGGTATGGTTGATAATAAACAACACAATAAGGAGCAAAACAATTTGCAATTGTATTCATATTCAAGAACAAGGAGACTCAACTCAATCACCAATAAAAGTATGTTAGAAGAGAAAAAGAGGAATTGCAATTTATACACACAACCGCATGCAACAAAATGCAGGAAGTATGATTGAGATTTGACTTAAATAGATATAGTCAAGATGCTACTTGTCAACACATAGTGTTGACAATTTTGATGAGATGTCTCGAATGAGAAATTATAGGAAGTTCTTAACGCACTATGTGTTGGATTGCATTCACTCCACTTTGTGGTACTTTAGCTTCAATTGGTGGTAGGATCCACTACTCACTTACATTTAGTCTTCTAATCATACTTTATTTCTACAAATTTATGAACCTTTAGGATGAAAGCTGCTACATATAAGAAAGAAGAAAGAAAGAAAGATTATTCCTAAGCCAAAGGAAGTTAGTAGCTCCATATTATGAACAACCAAAAGATAACATTGACCAAGTAAACAATAATAGTGACTTTCTCATGTTCAACTGAATGATCTACTACCCAACAAGCAACATAACAGGACATCTGCTCACACTTGGGCACCATTTTAAACTACAATTTTCAGCATAATTGTCAATAATAGCAATAAAATATTAAACATCGCTGCATCAGGAATGAATTCCAGTTCAACTACAAGAGTACAAATTGAAATGTCTTACCAATAGAACTGATTTGGGTATAAAAGTAGCAGTTACAGCACAAAGCAAAAATCAAAGCAGCACTAAACTCTAGATCAAGACAACATAAACATAAAGATGTCTTACCAAAAATTTCTCAATAAGCTTGAAGGAAATTAAGAGGGAAAAGAACTAGTACTATACAAATATTAAATCAAAACTCCCACCAAAAACTGAATCCATATGAATCTAATGATAATATGCTGATAGAGGTAACAGATTGCTTTTCTTGAAGCAAATTGCCAATTCATGCAGAACTACAACAACAATGTTGCTTAAACTTGCCAAAAAACCTTAGAGCGAACAATATTGATTAAGATTTAATGCAACTTTCTCTTTTTTGTGAACAAAGCAAACAACAGAGTATAAACTTATTGCCCCACAATGTATGGGAACTATAGCAATGAGTGGAAGATAGCAAGCTTAAATATGGAGCCCATAATGTATGACAAAATCATTTTCCTAGATTCTGTCTTCTAGTCCTAGGAACATTGATGATTTCTTCAACTACCCTTAATTTTCTACTACACCAAATGACTTCACACTATTCATCAATCTAAGAGCAACACAAGGCTTTAAAATAGAAAGAGAGGGAGAGGAAAGGACTCACGTCACTTGGTGGCGTGCAGAGCATGAGGCAAATCGGGGGAGGCTTAGTGCGGAGGCAAATCCTGCGGGGGAGGTCTCGAGCGTTGGCGAATCTAGGAGAAGTCACATGCATTGGGTCTCATAAGGCAGAGCAGTCATCGAAGAAATTGGAGCAAGTTGCGGAGGAGCAGGTCGCAGAGGATCTAGAGCTCACTGGGCTCCTTTGAGCAGTCATCGGGGTTGGAGCAGGTTGCGGGAGGAACTCGCCGGTGAATGGGGAGGAGCTGGGTCTCTGTTGTGTGGTGTGGTGAGCTCGTGAAAGGGATGGAAAAATAACATGAAACCTACAACAACAAGAATCGAACGAGATCAAAGAACAATAACTCATGGTATTTACAAATATACCACCGCATTTTTGCTTATTTTTTAAAACACAAACTCAAAACATCTTCAATGTGTTTTCAGTTTCTTGTTTTTAAAACACATATAAAGTTTTCAAGTTTTAAAAACCAAAGTAAACAAAACATCTTACCAAACAAGTATTTTCTGGGCTGTTTCGCAAAGGTTTTTAAAAACTATTCTTGATTTTTAAAATAAAAAAATGAAAATACTTGCAAAAGAATGAAGATGAATGCATCAAAATCTGGTGTGACGCCATATCGCAACATATCAAAAAGATACACAAAAAGAATCTACCCATACATAACATAAGCTCAGAAACAAAAAAAAAAAAACATAATCCATGATTAAAATCAACCACGAGATAGAATTTAATTATGTTTCTTCCGGCTAGACTTTACTCGCTTGAGACCAAGCTCTTTAGCCTCATGAGCTTCAACCAACGCATTAATTAATCACTACTCATCATTATCAGCATATAAGCCAAGACTTTTACCAACCTCCCAAGAACATCTTGCTTCTTCAAGAAGATCAAACCTGAACACCCTCGACCTTGTTGCTACAAACTTCATGGGCCACTGACCAGACATATTTGATTCCAAACCCAGGCGCTTGACAACTTTGCCTGAGCTTGTGGCTCTAGATGTGTCTAATAACAACCTATCTGGAGAGGTCCCCAAATTCCCACCAAGAGTGATGGTGAATGCTACACCTAATAATTTTTTGCTTCCAAATTCTGAACCAATCGGAAGTTCATCTATATCAGCTAAAGGTTGGATCGCAGGTAATTTAATTTCCACCTTCATGAACACAATAAACGAACTTTTGGTCATTCAGACAAAAAACGAATTTGAAAGCGTATTTGGTTATGGATGTTTAAATAGAAAATATTTTAAATTGAGTCCACATTAGCTTGTTTGGTTCAACTTTTAAAAGAAGTAGTTTTCCAGAAGCCCGAATAAGAAATAGAAATAGAAATAGAAGTAGAAGTAGAAGTAGAGCATAAATTTATACTATAATTGGATATGATTGTAAAATCAATTTTTATAATAATAAAAAGATATTATGCTGTTTGGACGGACAAATAATATGAAATTACGATTGAGGACACGTAAATTTAATTCTTAAGAAATGTGGTTAGATAGAAAAGTTTTTTTATATATAATAAATACATTAAGAATGATCATTGATTTATATTCATTATTTTAATTTAAAATTATTTAATTAAGTATATAATAATAATTAAAAAGTAAATTTAAAAACAATTTACTTTAATTATGGGTCTTTCATTTTACAGATTATTATTATTATTATTATTATTATTATTATTATTATTATTATTATTATTATGTGTGTGTAGGGGGTATATATCTTGCATGTATATAGTTTTTAATATTAAAAAAGAGACAAGAAAATCTTTTGTTTTTTTAGAGAATTGTCAAGGATATTTTCAGAAATATAATTTATTCATTTATTGTGTAACATTTTCTGCTTTTGATTCTCCAAAAGTAACTCTCTATCTGCTTCTCAAAATAACAATAAACTAATTATTTTCTTGTTTTTGCTTCTCTTGAGAAACACAACCAAATATGTGAAAAACTCTCAGAGAAATTGTTTAATGATAAAGGTTCTCTTACCCGAATTTCAACAAAACAAGCCCATTACCTGTTAGCAAAAGTTGAATAAAAAAATTTATACAAAAATGAACATTGTTATAGGATGGAACAAAATAGGATATCACAATTATCTATCCTAGATTCAATATGTGTATTGAGGGATGGATCTAGAAATTACCTGGAGGCGAGGGGTCAAAAATATTAAATTATAATTATACTATAAAATAAAATCTTTAATATATGTTGATATGAGAAAAATACATTATGTGTGTGTGTTATCATATCTTAATTGCTTGAATGCTTGAGAGTTTCAATTAGATATTTTTAATTTACTATGTGTGTTTCTATCATACTATAATAAAAAATTATAAATTTAATTATTTATGAATAAATAGCATAAAAAAATAGAAATAAAAGTGTAATAGATTTTTTTAAATATATACATATAGTATAAATATTTCATATTTTTAATTAATTAAATATAAATTCATATGTATTTAGAAAAAAAAAACTGATCAGGAGAGGGCGGCCAAGGCCCTGCCTGGCCCCTCTCCCTGTGTATATTGCATATTATCATGACAAATAAATTTGCACAAAAATTATTGCTTAGTTTTTCCAATGTTAGTTTTTTTTTTCCCTTTCCATTCACCAAATTTGCTGTCGAGACCATACTTAAGAAAATAGTGTTGAATCACTTGAGCCAACTCTGCACTAGTAAGTTTGAGAAAGTTTTTAATTTGATAAGAAATTGGTAGTTAGCTGCGTCATAGATTTCGATTAATTTGGCCTAGGTTAACACTTATTTTCTTGGTGTGCTTCTATATCATTGTTTACAAAATTTTACTTTGCATACATGCAGGTGTTTTAGGAGCAAAAACCCTCGGAGTTGTAATATTTATTGTAATTATTCTTAATCGAAAGTGCTGTCTTGGTTCAAGAAAAAAGAGGATCTTCGAGAAAATAAGAACATTTCTTGACCACATTGTTGAAGATTTCAAGAAAAATTATAGTTCATTTGCACCGAAACAATATAGTTATTTAGAAGTGAAAAAAAAATGACAAACTCATTCCAACATAAATTAGGCCAAGGAGGATTTGGTGCCATGTAGAAAGCAAGCTTATTCGATGGTCGGCTTGTGGCAGTAAAAGTAATAAATGAGTCTAAGGGGATTGGAGAAGAATTCGTAAATGAAGTTGCTGTATTAGCAAAACATCTCATGTTAATATTGTCTTACTTTTGGGATTTTGTTATCAGAGAAAGAAAAGAGTATTGATTTATGAATTCATGTCAAATGGCTCATTAGATAAGTTCATTTATAAAAGAGGATCTCTAAATGCTACTTGTAATTTAGATTGGAACATATTTTACAAAATTGCAATTGGCATTGCTCAAGGACTAGCATGCTTGCATCGATGATGTGGCACAAGGATTGTACATCTTGATATCAAACACCAGAATATTCTTTTAGATGAAGAATTTTGTCCAAAAATCTCATATTTTGGGCTAGCAAAATTATTCAAAAAGAAGGAGAGCATTGTGTCTTTGTTAGGCATGAGAGAACTATTGGATACATTGCACCAAAAGTTTTAAGTCGGATATATGGTTGAGTTTCCCACAAATTTGATGTATATAGTTATGGCATGTTGATTGTTGAAATAGTTGGAGGAAGAAAGAATCGTGATAGTGAAGGATCACATGCTAGTGAAATGTATTTTCCAAATTATATTTATAAGGATCTTGAGCAAGGTAATATACCTGCAAGTTGTTCACTTACATCAGAGAAAGAAAATGAGATGATAAGAAAGATGACGATGGTGAGTCTATGGCGTATTCAAACAGTTCCAACAGACAGGTCATCCATAAGTAAAGCAGTAGAAAATTTAGAAGGACCACTTCAATCAATTCCATTTACTCCCAAGCCTACATGGTATGTTCCAAATATTCCGCCCTCGGAATTTTCAGACATATCTTCCGGCAGTATGTATGAGCCGCATTCAATAACTACACAAAATGATGTTTCCTTCGGACAATAAAAAAATGATGTTCCATCGAATCAAAGGGGTTCAAGAAAGTCGAGATGGTAATGGCGATTATATATTATTTAACTTCTATATTATTAGTTCTTGGGCGGCATAACTTTGCCTGTCTTCAAAGCTAGAAACCAATGCCAATACAAATAACGCTAACTGGAGATCACGTAAACTTTTAACATTTGGAGTGGTGCCTTTTTATAAACCTTTCAGTTTTCCCATCATGATTTTACGGGAATTTTTTTTTTTTTTGTGTATAAAGTAAACAATGCTTCAGATATTACATCAAGGGGAAAATTATGCTATTGTGGTCTATTGTCAAACCCTGTCATAGTGCAGATTTCATCTACATAAAAACAGATTCTCCTTCTTATGCGATTCAGATCAATGAAACACTTGAAACATGCCAATAATGAGTTTTCACTGGTCAACTTTTATATTAAACAATTATTTTTTTAGAAATTCTGATCGCTTTATTTTTAAAAAATTAATATTTTATTAATAAAATATTGTCATTGGTGAGATTTTATTTGAAAAAAATTATATTTTATTATGATTGATGAATAACAACAGGTTGATTTTAAAACAAATTATAATTTTATTTTTATGAAACCATATCATCATTGGTAAAATTTCACACCTCATATACATGTAAATAATCAAATAAACTCATTTCATAGCAAATTTTGTCATTGCAAACCATATAGAAAAAAATGACCCTTATTTTACACTATTTCTTTACATATCTATATTAGTGTAAAAAAAAAAAACAGAAACCAGGAAAGAAGTGTATATATCGAGATTTGCATTTCTCTTGCTTCAACAACAAACTTAAAAAAAAGATGAAAATGCAAGGATGGTTTAATAAATATGATGTAAGAGAACCATTTTCCGTTTTTCATTCTTCAATGCAGTTTTGGGTATAAAATAGAAAAAAAAATTGGTTGAAAATACACAATATAATATATGTGTGTATATATATATATATTTTATACTAGGTGTAAGTCTTGTACATTTACTCTTCATATAAATTGATGAATTTAATTGATCCAATGATTTAATTATGTAATATTATATTGATGATCAAACATGTTAAATTTTAGAAAAATCAAATAATAATAAACATGCATTCTAATTATTGATATTTATTAGTATTTTTAAAAATATTATCTATTAAAATAAATTAACATGATGAAGTATCAAATCATTTTCAAATTGTATAAAATTTGATATATTTAATCTGTTAGGTAAGAACCTTGAATTCAATGGTTTAATTAATGAAATTTTATACCTATAAAAAATTATTAAAAAGTATAAATTCACAAAATCTTATTATAAGAAGTAAATGAATCGTCACCACATATAATTAATATATATATATACACACATGCCGCTAGCAGGCCCACGCGCTAGCAAACCATAATTAATCGCTGATCTGTTCTATTTGAGGAGGAGATAGTATAAACTCAATTGCGCTAAGTTGAAAACAAGACATAGCAATATCAGTGAACCTCAAAGGTACTTTCACGACTCCTAACTTCTCTTCTTATCATTCGTTTGATTTGCTAAATGGTGCTATGGAAGCCGTTGAGCTGAGGTTACCAAAGGCTTTGTCCTTTCAAATCCCTTTCATCTTTGAAGCAAAGGATTACCTCTAGTATTTAACTTCAACCTCGGTGGGAACTCAGGAACCTCTCCGTGTAGGTTGTTATAAGACAAATCCAGATCCTCAAGTTGAGGCAAATTTGCCAGTATCTTAGTTATTGAACCCATCAAATGATTCCCACTCAAATCCAAGTTTCTTTAGTTAGTTAGATTAGCAAATTCAGATGAGATTGGTCCCGTTAAACCCTGTCTTGCTAACTTCACATCAATGACCTTCCCTCCTTCTTCACACGCAATGAAAACTCAATCTTGACAAGGATTTTTCCATTCCCATGAATTCATCAACTGAACGGAATTCCCATAAGCTTCTGCAATGTCAAGCAAAACCATCTGATCAGAAAGTCCATCATCAGAATGTGGACACAACCTATTGATGGGTTGTAAAGTGCCCTTCACACCATTGTCAAACGCAGGCAAAGGACCCCTCAACATGTTGTTATCCAAAGAAAGGTACTCCAACCTTGGAAGACCCACCAATGAATAAGGAACTACGCCACTTAACTTAGGAAATTGTACTCAAGCTGTGGAGTGGACAAACTGGTGCAATTTGACAAGTCGGGAATGGAACCATTGAACATGTTACCATCAAGCCACACCTCAGACAAGTGGGTCATCGTGGAAATCACACCTATTGAACCTGATAACCCAAGCTTTTGGTTACTGAGAGTTAACCTCTCACTGAGAGCCTGCCTGCAAGAGAGTTGGGCAGAACCCCAGTGATGTTATTGTTAGAGAGATGAACATATATAGTTCAATCTGGGAACAAATGGAACATGTGATCTGGCAAGGTACCCTCCATTTTTGTGGCTCCTAGGTAGGTCGAGGTAGTAGAGGTTGGAGTAGGAGGAGTGAGTGAAGTTTGTGGGAAGGTCCATGGTGTGAGGTATTGAGGTTGTTGCTCATGTCGAGCATGTACAAGTTGGTTAGAACTTGGAAGAAACCGTTTGGGATTGAGGTTAATTAAGTTGTTCTGGTCGAGGAGCACGACTTGGAGCAGGGTGAGCGAGGTTGGTGAGGGAGGGCAAAGGCCCGGTTAAGAATTCTGCGAGAGGTCAATTTGGTATAGTTGGGAAACAGATCAGAAAATAAGAAGAAGAAAATTGCAGAGACAGAAACTATGGTTTTGAATCCTAGCTTGAGGTGAGCCATTCAATTATGGTATGGGGGAAGATAAAAAGTGAGGTCTTGCGTGGCTTGTGTTGGCAATAATTGGAATTACTGATTAGGAGGGTGAATACTTTAGATTCATTCTAGAATTCTTTGTAATTGGCCACCTGAGTATTATGAGCCACTAATGTACCGAAGAGTTCTGGATTAGTGCAATAAGCATTTAGAGTCATCATAATGTGGATCATTCTAGATGATAGTATAAGAGTGATTTAGCTCTACTATAAATAGGGAATTCTAGTCTTGTATCTTGTGAATCAATCAATAGAAATCCTATTCTCTCCCTCCAACAGCTTGCGAGAGATTTTCTAGTGCAGATGAAGGAAAATAACATTAAGTGAAACAAATGCCGAGGTCTGGTTTGTAGCGCTTAACTCTTGTGGAGAGAAGTTTAAGTGCAAAGGACATTTCACTAGGCAAAATCAAATACACAAAAACTACCCAAACCCAAAATTAAAAACAAAAACAAAAGGCAGTACAAACCAAAAAATAAAAATAACAACAAAACACTAAACCTAAAAGTACCCAAAAACAAACAAATGATATGAAGGAGGAATTCCAATCTCACCTCCCTCACCGAAAGGTTGCGGGTCGAGCATCAAAGAGCTCTTACCCTAATTCATCATTATTGTTTAACACCTAAATAAAAGTAAGTTATCATTATCTTTTAAATTATTAACAGTCACCCATAACGAATACATCAGAGCAAGAGTTTTTTTTTTAAAAAAAGGAAAATTTTCTTTTTTGGTAGAATCTCCCAGTTTTCATTTTTAGTCTAGTATCTTCGCTTGCCTCATGAAAAATTTTAGACGAACACAATTTCAATAAATCATATCTATATACACTCATAAAAAGGTTGATAGAGCCACAACTAACCGAATATAGATTGAATAAAATTAATGAAATCCATTTTTATTATAAGTATATTTGGATATAAGGTGTTAAATTGTGTTTATTATACAAAACCTATCCTGCCTAGTGATAGAGCTCCTTTCTGGTAAATATCATAGCAATATATGGGCGATAACAATGGCTGTCATGTCCAAAGCTTTCCATCCTAATTCATCTGTAAAAAACATCAGTCAAGTGAAAATTGCACCAATTAATATGCTTTGAATATAATGAAATTCTCCGTTATTGTTTAAGATTACTTGGAGATCAATGTTTTGATTTTTTTTTTTTTTGGTTGCAGTGTTTTGATTTATTTGTCCTTGAACAAGACAGCAATCAACTACTACTTCAATATATTTTAGAGTTATATGTAGCACGAAAAATTGTCGCACTAAAGACGTACGTGCGAGTGATGAGTGGCATAAGTCATTTACATCTTGTAAATATATAATGGTAAAACCAAGGTAAATTTACAAGGCATTTGAAAACTACTGAAATTCAATTTTATCAAGAAATTGAATTAGATTCTATGTTTTGAAAATAACTTAAGTAAAAGAATTGAAATCTCATGAGAATTGAAATCTAGTAAAATTAAGAAATTGAAATTAAATTCAAATAGGTGTGATTTGGTGTGGGAATTGAATTCTAACAAATGAAAATATAAAAATTACCTTACTTGAATATAATATTTTGTTCCTAACCTATTAATAAAGG
The DNA here is from genome assembly GCA_030441495.1 of Dalbergia oliveri. Lineage (NCBI taxonomy): Eukaryota > Viridiplantae > Streptophyta > Magnoliopsida > Fabales > Fabaceae > Dalbergia > Dalbergia oliveri. The sequence goes on from JAMLFY010000005.1 coordinate 34,313,860, forward strand.
ATAAAATAGTAAAAATAATTAAATTAATTTATTTTTAAACTCATTCCAAATCAAAAATTGAATTCAATTCTTTAATTTACTAATTTATTCCAAACATAAGAATTCAATTCAATTCATAGAATTCAATTTAATTCTATCTCATTAAAGGTTTTCAAATGCCCCTTATAGATAATCTAGAGTTAGACTATATTACCCTCAAAACTCACAATTTACACAAATATACGTTTATCTCCTATGAGATCGAAGTAATATTACATATAATATCTTTATATTTTATGAAATATGACATTTATTTATTTAATCATTACATTGAGCACCTTATACAAGTGTGACAAATTAAGGAATATTTGTGTAAGATCACCTATCTGAGTGTAAATTACCTAAAAAAAACATGATAAGTGTACCAAATCACAACCATTAGTTGGAGTTTTAATTTCTCAATTTCTGTTCTTATCAATATGTTTTTTTAATGTTTTAATGTGTTTCTGGAATTTCAATTTCTCTAAAATAAAATGGAATAAAAAAACTAATTGAAATGCAAAGTATAGTAGTAAAATGTTAACATAAGGTATGTTTGATTGGAGATAAAAATGATATGTAAATTTTCATGAATAAACTTATATATAAAGTGATATTTTCTTTTGCAATAATGTATTCCATTGTTATGCATTGCTTCTGATGTAAGACAATCATCCTCACCCTATCTTGATGACTTGAGCAGTTGAGCTCATCTATTTACAGCAAAAAAAAAAAAGGAACAAAATCATCCATAACTAAAATATGTAGTAGAGAAGTTTAGAAATATACCACCAATTCACTTCAATAAGTATAATATCCTACAGTTCTGCTATTTGAGGATGAGTAAATATAAACTCAACTGCATCAATTCTTCAAGTGTTTTCCGACTGAATTCGCTAAGCTGGAGACAAGACATAGCATCAAAGCCTTCAGTGATCCTCAAAGCACTCCCACGACTCCACCATTTTTGTCATTGATTGACTTGCTATATGGTGTCATGGAAGCCTTTGAGGGTACTGAAGGCTTTATCCTTTTCAATCCCTTACACAGCCACAACTACATCTACCAACAAAGAATACCTATTTATACACAACGCTAACATGTTAACTCCTCATGCTCCCACCATTAATTGAAAGGACACCTAATAACATTCCCAATTCTTTCTCTGCATAGAGTCCGATTCACTAAATTTGAGATAAGGTTACTTTATTGATTATGGATTAGTAGAATTTATTCCTTATTAACTTGCCTGTTTTTTAATGTCCAGTGTTGGAGCTAGTGCTCTGCTTTAATTTTGACAAGAGAAGTTTTGAAAGAAATATATACTAAGAAAAGATGAAAACCAATATATGGAAAATATATAAGTGCATATGTACTAATTAGTAAAAAAAATGTTAATCTTAACCATTTGTGTATAATTTAATAGTTAACATTTGCTCCTCTCTTCTCTTTTATATATACATAACATAGGAGTATATCAAGTGAAAAAAGAAATTATTGTAAGATGAGAGAAATAAATTTTGATCATTAAATTTTATATGAATAATTAAGATTAAATATAAGATCAAGTGATGTTTTGAAGCGATCACATAAGCAACAATTATTATTAATGAACTTTTAATCATTACTATATATGGTTATATTACAAATTTATTTCTTTCACTCTTATAATAAATCACTCATCTCACTTAAGGGGTCTCCTATATAACACGTATCAATGATGTAAATAAGTTGGTTTGGTTTGGACACAATAGAAGAAAAAAAAATGAACTAATCAAATTTAATTTAGTTAATTTAATTTGTTTGGTTTTCAAATTCTTTTTATCAAATTTGATCCAAATTAAATTTTGCAAATAGATCAAAACAAATAAAAAGTGACTTTATTACTAAAATCTCTAATACCAAATTTTAAAAATTTAAAAATATTTATAGTCATGTACCTAGATTAAACGTTCAAGTTTCGGTTGAAAAATCATAAATTCAATTGTCAAATGAATAATAACAAGTTTAGTTTTCACTCGAAATTAATTGATTGCTTCATCCAATCTAAAACAATTAATTTTATCAATTTAAGTTTTCGAGTTCATTAAATTAATCTAATCAAACGAACACCCTACAATTTCAATGTCAAACGTATGATCTCATTTCTTCTATATGATAAGCCGAAAACTTTAAAATGCGTGGTGGAGACTAAGATCTATCATAAATCATACATTGCTACGTAAACTGCAGCATATCAGCAGGCATTCCATGTGCAAGAATCTCTATAATTTGTCCAATTCCATGGATTTCAAAGCCATATATAGCTGGATGCAAAAGACTGTATTCAGGAAGCTTGAGTTGACGTTCTAATATACAGTGGAAGTATCCAATAACAGTAATGTTATGTGTATAATAAGATTGCACAATAAATATACACCATATATCTTATTACTATTAGATGTGATGAGTGAGTGAAATGAGTGGAAACTACTCATCATATCTAATAGTGATAAGGTATGTGGTATACATTTATTGCATAATTTTATTATACATATAACATTATTCATCCAATAAACAGCAATCATACATCGCTTAGGGGTTGTGACTCTTCCCACACCGAATAAGTTATCCATGAAGCACCAAATACTATTCTATACGAAGATCTTTGCTTTTATTTTTTTTGGTCGAAAGATCCTTGCTTTTCGGAGTTCATAGAAATTCTATATATGAACGTGTCATTTTTTCTCAAAACATTATTTGTGGAATACTACTTTTAATAAAAATAATAATAATAATTTTGATACATTTACCATATAAAAATAACTTCTATGGAATCTTTCGACGATTTTAAGGGCAAGTTATTCAAAACATTATTTGTTGGAATACTACTTTTAATAATAATAATAATTTTGATACACTTACCATAAAAAACTCTTTTACACTATTATCTAAATAAATCTTCGAATTTGAATAGCTTTTTAAGTAGTGGGGATGAAAGTTAACCATACTTGATGACGTAACATTACATGATTAGATGATTGTATAAAACCTTTATATAAAAAATGATCATGTAAAAAAATTTTACATTATTATTATATCAAAATTAAATCCTTGTAAAAAAATTGTAAATTTTATCATGTTTTAAAGAATTAAAATCTAGCATGTCTTTATATACACACACACATACACACACTTTTTGGGCATCATAAAATTCGTACTTTCATTTTATGTGAAAACATAAGTAACACACATAATATATAATCGTTGCTCATAAGAAGAGAGTAGTGGATATAGACCGAAAGTATAATCAAAACACTTCAACCTTAAGCAATGTCCAAAAATATTTAGTATCACTTAAACTAATCAAAACATCAGTAATAATCATAATATTTCTTAATTAAGGTCATACATGAGTTACTGTTTGAATTCATTCCTCCCTCTTTACTTTTGTTCTTTATGAATAATAATCATAATATTTCTTAAGCTTCTTCATAATATATAAATGATCAAAAATATAAAAGTAAATCCATATATGGAGAACCGAATAATGAAGAAAATAAGATATGGCCCAAGATTCGATTTCACCTTTTAATTTCCTGAGAGCAAGGCCAAACATGCCTATAAATATGAACCTAATTATGTATATATTTCTTAAGTAGTCTCACACATATGCATAGTCAGTGAGATTGACTGAAGAACTCTCCATGTTCCCTCAAAGGCTTCCAGTATTCAATCATATAAGTTCATAACTTGAATGCTGGGAGTCTTTGATGGTACTTGAAGGTTTACTTCTAGCTATGTGATCAACTTCAAAATCATTCACTTTGATCAATATTCTCTATTCTCCATACGAAGAGCCTCCTCTTATCTATGTATATGGTAGATGAAGGGTAAGATGCTGATACACTAGGAAGCAGTAAACCTTTTGTTGTTAAAGCTTTTATTTTGATGAGTATTGGCTGATCGACTCCTTTTCTTTTTAAGTGAAGGAAACTCCTATCTAATTGATCGCCTACCATCCACTTATAAGAGCATAAGCAGTGGAGATAAATGATGTAACTGTTGTTTTAGATAGAAAAAACGTTCAAGTTTTGAAGATAAAATTTGCAAGTCTTATTATGTATACATTTTTTTTTATCTTTCAAAGTATCCACCTGTAATCTCCTCGCGTAGTGTAGGTCTATTTCAGGGGATAGACATTGGACATGAATTTTAAAAACTACTCCATTTCCACGACAATGATCGAACTCTCAATACACTAGTTAAGATAGGAGATAACTCTTACCACATCTCCCCAGCCCCACAGTGATTTAGGGTGTTATTGTATTATTCTATATTTGAAGAAATTAATCTCACCAGTGGCATGAGAATATCATAAAACCCAAAACAAAGAAAATGGGTGGCCATCAGTCTGTCATAATATGATCTTAAATTTTTAACATATTATAACTCGGTAGCTCACCTATGTTTTAATTTCCAAGTAATTTACCTGTCAAAAAGGTGAAAATTATAAACATTGAGAGTGAATTTAATGATATAATCTTGGAATGGCTCTTGGGCACTGTCATTTATTTTATAATATAATCCAAACATGTTTAAATTCTAGAGTAAAATTGCACCCATAAAAAAAAGAAAGAAAAGAAACAGATCAATAGGTGGAACAATAGCTTTGAAATAGCCAAAGGCTTGGTAACCTTAGAATACTTGAATGTTATTTTACAAATCTGCGCCAATAATTTTAATACATGAAAATAAATTTCCTATACAAAATCTATCATATAAGAAGCAACCCGAAACAGGCTACAAAGAATGAATCCATGTATGGGAGTGAGTGAGAGAGAGCAAACTCCCAGCAGAAAAAAAATCCAGAACGAAAATTCAATATGCAAAGCATCCAACTAGAAAGAGTCACGTTCTTTGCAACTTGGATACAACCTGTAAAACTGAAAGCAAAGGATTTTGTTTTTTCCTTTCAAAAATCACACAAAGCAAAAGATTCAATAAAATATGGTGAAAGAATCAAGACTGTACGGTATTATAATTGAAGAATGGTAAAGAGCCCGAAAGTTTGCCAAAATGATGTGGTATGGTTATTATCTCTTGAATGAATATGTAAATTGTCACTTTATTTCATCTAACAATTATTATGGTTACTGTAAAATTTTGACAATATTTTGTTGACTACATAGCTCTCCTGAACTAGAAATAGGAGTCAGACACCTTGGCCCAAACCATTAGAGCTCGGACTTGGGTCTTGAAGATTGGTTATATGGCACCCAGATCCTTCACGAATTCTTCCAGATTTAGTTGAAGATATCTCCTAAATCTCATAGGATCTCTCTATAACTCTTATTATTTCCTATATTATTACATCATATCTCATATATTATGTTATATCTCCTACAAATACGGAATATTTCTAATATCCACTAAATCCAGGAATATCTCTCCCATTCAAGATAGATTATCTCTTAACTTATCAGGGTTACCTCACACTATATAAGGAGCTCAATGCCCCTAGATATCATAAGCTTATTACATGTCATTCTTTACTACCCCACGCCTTTTTCATTCGTTGACTTGAGCATCTCGCTTGCATGAACATTGGAGCTACTTGCACCCTTACCAACATTTACAAGTAAGAACATTGGCATCCACCATGGAGCCAATAAACAAGCCTACCCCATCAAGATCTCCACCACCTATTAGCCAAGCTCTCTTCCAAGGCGAGCTATGTCGTTTCCAGCCCAAGCTCAAACAAGCTACAACCTCAAACACAACCACCCATGGCTGATGCTTCAACCAAAACACTCCCCGATTACCAACCTCCTCCTAACCTTGATGAGCTTCAGGAGGAAAATGCATGCATGAACCAGATCTCCAAATTTCAGGATGAGAACCAATTTGAAGGACAACCACGAGCCTTCTAAACATGAAAGCACTGGCATCAACGATGGTAACACTGAACATGCCAGCCACGACTTCGATAATGGCAAAAACTCATACTCTCGATGTACCACTTACCATGCTGAATCTAAGGATGAGCCAAAACCAATACACTATGGCCCATTCTCAGACAAAGTCATGATAACCAACCTACACCTCAACTTCAAACTCCCAACATCACTTCGCCCCTATGATGGGAATAGAGACCCCCAATCATTCATCACAATATTTAGATCCATGATGCTGATCAACGAGGCAACTAAGGAATCTTCTGAGCTTTCCCATTCTTCTTGGAAAAAACGGCACTGTTTTGGTTCTCGTTTCTTTCTCCGAACTTTATCCACAGATTTGATGACCTTGCCAAAGCCTTCACCAATAAGTTCATCTCTTCCAAAATCTACATCAAAACCTTGGACTTCTTGGAGTACCTCAGACAAAGATTCGATGAGTCCTTGAGAAGCTACCTCACCAGATTTCAAGAAGAAGCATCCCAAATCCCAGACCTTGACCCCAATCAAACTCCACTAGATCCGAATTGGATTACAATCCAGCCCTTTCAAGGATAACCTAGCCATTAATAGACCTCGGACCATACAAGAATTCTGGGAAAAAGCCTTTAGCTACATCAATGTGGAAGAACTCGAGCAGAAGAAAAGAACAACCAGAAACACAAAGACAGCCAACCAAAGAACAAGGACGATTTCAGATACTCAGCCGAGATTCAACAACTACACACCCTTCAATGACCAACCAAGCACAATTTGAAGGAAATCTTCAGCTCGGCTCATGAAACCTCTCACAAGTGATCCTCGTCTGGCCTCAAAAGGCTCTAACAAAAGCAAAAAGTGTGAATACCACAATATCCTTGGACACTCAACCGAAGAATGCAAAGGCCTAAAAAATTAGATTGAATACCTCATCAAGAAGGATACTTAAAGTAGTTTGTAGAAGAAGAAAAGAAGAAAGGGCCAAGTTGAGAGAGAAAAGACACACGTCATCCCTCATCTTTTGATGACTAATGAAGGATTTTTTAAGTGCTACACATATGTTACCCTCATGCTGAACCAACTTTGATACAAATAATTTATTATTATATTATTTTTATGGTCAAATTAACTTTGATATTATATTCTTGAATTACAAGCATTTTCTCTAGGTCAACTCCATCGTGTAGCCAAGGTCCATTTTCATCTCGGCCACAGGCGACTCTCCTGCCTTCTAGGCTAGCTATGCTCCCCTTAGATATGTTTCCACTACTCCCAAAATCATCTTATTCATACTCTAATATTTTTATATGTAGGACGTCTTCTTGCATTCCATGAAGATTCCTTTCGTATAGAATTTATATCTTATATTCAATTCATTTATGATCTAACTATTTATGTGCCAGACATATTTGTATTATATATCAGGCCTACTAGCACTCACTATTATGGCTAGAAGGCACCTAACTTCCAGTGAAAGTAGGACAGCCTCGGCACAAGCCTAATAGCTCAGAACCACTCGGCAAGTCCACCTTCCAGTGAAAGTAGGACACTCGACACTAGCCGAGGTGCTCCAAACTACTCAGCAAGTCCACATTCCAGTGAAAGTGGGCAGCCTCGACACCAACCAAGCAACTCTGAACCACTTGGCAAGTCCACATTTCAGTGAAAGTAGAATAGCCCCGGACCAGCTAAGCGTTCAAACCACTTGCCAAGCCTACCTCGGCACCAGCTGAGATCTCGAACACTCCAACGAGAATTACAAGATCAAAATGTACTCGGACCATTGCCGAACACACTTGATTCTTGCAACACCTTTGGACCAGAGTCGAGCACTCTCCAGAGTTGTGCGATGATGAGGTTTCCACACCTCAGAGCATCATGGTTCAAGACATCCCTGGACTTGCTCTGAACACGTTTCCAAACCATGGACACTCTAACATGCATGTACACCAACCATATTCAGATCCACATTTGAGCTCTCCAGAGCACAATGAAGACCTAGCTATCCTTGGCACATCAAAAGCAAAGCACAAACGTAAAGCAAATAGATCGACCTCTCACAATGACTTCGGCTTCATGCTTCATAAACCCTAAGTTGCAAACCAAACCAGGTACCACAGTGTTCTCTCAACTTCTAATGGACATAAAACCTGACAAGCCCTAAGCTAACACCTCAGCCATGCACTCTGCGATTCTCAGTTGAGCCTTAATAATGCAAAGTCGGCATCTCGACTAGGCGCTTTAATTGCCCATTGACACAAGAGGAAAAGTGCAACACACACCATGTAAACATCCATGACTAGTACCATCTCATAGCCAAAGTTACAACAGCTTGGCCAAATTAGTAAAAAGCTCGAACCTTGACTCATTCAGGTTGCCCTTAAGCAACTGCAAGACCATTTGAAATGGACCAAGAAATCACTTTTGGCAAAAAGAGAGCATGAACACTACCTGCCAACAGACACCCCACCTAATCAAGGACTTGGAGCTTGCCGTTTTTGATCTAATGGCCCACTGCAGGAAGACACACCATAATCATACTTGCATATCAGGAAATTCAAGCTCGCAATCCTCGCACTCATCGCCCGACCTACCTCTCATCGAACCTGGGGGCTAATAGTTCTCCCTAGGCAATTGAAAAGGTGCACTATTCATTCGAGGGGCACACAATCCTCAGAGACATACGTCAATCATGACACCTCGAACCATGACATCAGGATCAGCTACTCGTCCTACGGCTAAGCTTAGGGCTGTGTCCTGGACTAGAAATATGGGTCAGACACCTTGGCCCAAACCATTAGAGCTTGAACATGGGTCCAGAGATCGGCCATGCAACACCCAGATTACCCAGATTCTCCCGATTTAGTTGAGGATATCTAAAATCATACAGGATCTCTCTATATCTCTCATTATATCCTGTTATTACTACATCATATCTCATATATTATGTCATATCTCCTACAAATACGGAATATATCTAATATCTACTAAATCAGGAATATCTCCCCTTTCAAGGTAGATTATCTCCTAATTTATCAGGGTCACCTCACACTATGTAAGAGGCTCAACGCCCAGGTATCACAAGCTTATTACATTCTATTCTTTACTACTCAATGCCTATTTCATTCATTGACTTAAGAGTCGGAGTTTTCAGAAACCCTATCCCCGCTTGCATGGACGTTGAAGCTACTTGAACCCTTATTGACATTTCCAAATAAGAACAGTAGTATTGCTTAATGCATGTGCCTAGTTATCAATATAATTTGACACAAAATTATTATTAACTTATAAAACATGCATAATAATATATGTCAATTCATCATGCCAATAAAAATGAAGGTGACACATGTTCAAAGTGAAAGAGTTGATACATAGCGAAAGAGAAGATTGAGTCTTTGAATTTCTAGATAATAATGAGTAACAATACCTAAAAAATTAATAATCGAGCAGATAGCAATTATGATGATATAATACAATGACATGGAAGAAGTGAACATAAAGTATTCCCTATCACTTGGCAGTGCATTAGAACAACAATTTCTCATGGTTAATTTAATCTAAGAGGAATACATCCTAATTCCTAATGATTAATTAATGACACGTAAACATAATTACATAAAATTTATTCTATTACTAATGATTATTACCTTAGTTCAGTTATAAGTATCTTTTTAGGGAAAAAGTTTATCCAATATTATCTATCATTTGAGAGTTTTAAGGAAGTATTAATTATTTTTTTATTATTATTCTTGCATAGATTCTCTCACACTTCTCATAACAATTATTGTACAAATAAGATGGTTTTATTGGATAATAATATAAAAACATTTTACATTGTCAATGTATAGAAATTAAAACTCTGTATTTAGATAGACGGACTTTCTAATGTTTTATCATGTTTTTTATGTGTAAAATTAAGAGCAAAATCTCAATCATCTAATAAATACAATTTTTAAGTTTAAGACATTATTTTTTATAGGGTTGGTAGATTTAGCGTGACTAATAATCTAAAGCAAAGATAACATGTTTTAGATATCAATTAAGACAATATGTTAAAAAAAAGTATTCACTATGTGTACATTGACAACACCTTTTACGCGTTGCCATGATATATTGTTTTAGGTCGAAAATGTTGTAATTGGTGCCTATTAGAATTAAACTCAAATCAAATTGAATATAATGTTGTGTATTAAATTTACATTGATTTCATTTAATTTGCCCGCACTTTTTGTTTTCTCCTTTAGCTAATTACACCTCCCTTCTTAAATAGTTGTCTATTTAAAAATTTTGAGTATTGAAAAGAAATAAGGGTAATTTAGTAAAAAATTCTTAATTTTTACTAATATTGATATTTTATTAATTATTTTCTAAATTTTAATTAGCATTTATAATTAAACAATTATTCAATGATGGAGGAAGCATTACTAAATATATCATTAATCTTGGTTTAATAGAACTAACTCCATCAAGGGCAATCCAACCTTGCTACCAGTGATATCTGTTCATCGGATTTATTCCTCATTCCTCAATGTTGGCGCGTGGCCCGTCACTGTCGTTTACAAATGGCTCATATAAGTGAAGCAGACATGAAAGCATCTTGCAATTAATTACATTCAATCGTTGTAATTTTTTGGTTCCATGGATTTCTTCTGTTTAAAATATTCCTTTTATCTTTAAGGATTTAATTGAATACACTAACTATATTTTAAAATTTTTACATATTTATCCAATTATATATTATTACATCATCAAATATAGTTATTTTCTATCATATTACTTGAAAAATCATACCAAAAAAGATATTTGATTAAATGATAATATAAACTATTTTATACTGTTAGTACATCAAAATTAAATATTACCTTTAAAGAGATTCCTATTTTTTGGGACTTAAAAAATTACATTGCTTACACTGAAATTTGAATTTAGGACCTCATGCTTTCTACCCAAACTCCTCACCAATCTTTAAATCTTTTTTTTTTCATTACTTTTATTGGGACATCTGGATAAGCTGCTAGCCTTCTAGAGAAACCAATCAAAAAGTAATCATATCTTACATTTGGCGAATCAGAGGCCATAAGCAGATCATTAACAACTTGTGGCTGACTTTGATGAATTTGTGTCTTACCACTCCATATATTAGACAACATGCAGTGCAGACTAGCTAGGGTATACATAAGGTATGCATGATTGAGAAATTAACAACTTAATTAGTTGGATCTATATATAGATGTACATGAAATTAATGTGGATCAATGGAGCTAGCGTGCTTTTAATGATCCTCTTAAAGGCTTCCACTACCTATGTTGTTATGATCGATCGATCTGACATGGAGGGGTGGAAGCATTGGGGGTTCCATTAAAGGCAACTGCTTGTGTTTTCATCATTTGAACAATTACGACACTGATTTTGAGCCAAATACTGTTCATATTTTAGTTTGCTACGAATTCTATTATTTTCTTTCCACGTAGAGTTATTGAGTTCCACCATCAACTGCAGTTTTTTATTTTCTTTTTTTTTTTGGCAGCTAAACATACGGCTAATTTCAGAGGTTCAGTTTCCAAATGTTTATTTACGTATGCTACTATGCTTGAATAGTTTCAAGTAGTCTTTTTTGTTTTGAGTACTTATTTTCCCCTCAGTTTGATCTTTCTTTACATGCAATATATACAGGGCAATATTTTCACGATGTAATTTAAATGCTTTCTTTTACATTGTCAAAATAATGTATATTTCTGTTAATTTTTTTATATGTTTATCTAATTGTTTTTATTAAAACTATATTACTTTTGTGAAATAAAAAATTTACAATTTTTTTCGTAGCTGTGTACATTATATTGCTGTAATTAATTAAAATTATATTACTTTTATAGAAATTTTGATATGTTTGTTAGGCTGTGAACTTTTTCTTTTTTAATTTATTTGACGAATGAACTTTGTGGAGTACTATATTCTTAAATCACTCACTACTATTTAATCACTCACAAAACCGTCAAATCGTAAATGAACTAAAGCAATAGAAATTTCTTCTTCCAAGAGTTTGTGCATATTAACACACATAGGATATGTAAGATTCTGCTATGTATTCAAGGAGACCACTTCCTCATCCTCTCGTTGGCAAGTTGAAAAGCAGGCGTCGAAGGGCCTTGCTCCTCATCGTGGAGAGCTATTGGTGGATTTATTCTAGAGGGTTGTCTCAATATTAAAGAATATTATAACAACTGATATACTAATATTTTTTCTATACAATATGTAAAAAGGATTCCTGATCATAATTAATTTTGGTATATCCTCAATATATTAAATTGTGTTTTCAAGTCCATTAATATATTCAACAAATGATGGATAAATTTAAAAAAAAAATTTCTTCAATAAATTCTATTCACTTTAAAACTACTCATAACTCTTATTGCCCATTAACATTTTTTTTAAATTTCAAACTAATATATTATTTTAGGCAAATAATTTGAAATCTGTGCATAAAGATCAACTAACATCTAAATTAGATACTTGATTATTAAATAAGTGAAAAAGAAGTGAATGTATTTTTTATTATATACAATTTTCTACGATCATAAATGAAACTAATAATTTACTTTTGTCTTACGATCGTGAAATGGTGAAAGTTCATTATGCATTCATGGTCATGACTTTGCTGTGTGCATAAGGTTGTTATGAGTTTAGTACGATGGACATGTGGCATTTGAAGTACATGAACAAACAACATTCGTAAGTGCAATAGGACATCATGAGTTTGGCATGGTGGACATATGGCATTTGAACAATATGAAGAAACACATGATTTTTGTGGCAGTGTAAATCATTGTTGGGATTTTGTAACCAAAAAAATCACTGTTGGGATTTGGATTTCTATTTTTTATAGTGGATGCATTGGGAGTGTTTTTTTGATAATCCTATTGATATTGTATTCATTTTTTACCTTATGGTAATACCGAAAGAGCTAAGAATAATGCATGTCATTGGTTTTATGCTATGTTTTTATTTGTTCCGTTACTCTTGTTATTTGGTCTTCTAGCTACTTTGGGGGACTTCCTATTCTAGCTATTTTCGTCTCATCACCTTCTTTTTTGGGTTGGCTTGAGAACTTTTATCTCATCTATCAAATAGAAAAAAAAAATGTCACTGTATTCATAAAAATTGTGTAAGATTCTGAAGAAGTGTGTTTAAGAGACTACACATATTGAGATATTATTGAAACACAATATGATTTCACAAACCTGGAATAAGCTTTTGACAAAGCTATATTGTTTGTTTTAGAGATAAAAATGAATGAGCATCAAGCTGCAGAGAAAGTTTAGAGAATATCACATGTTGGTTGATTAATTTCCCTTCTTTTTTCTTTTTGATAAGATAAAATTGTAGGAGATAATTGTTTTCGCAATTTCGTAGAATGAGCATTACGATTACTCCTCCTTTCAATAGGTATATTTTCCGAAATTTGAACTTGTGTCCTCATTTTTTATTGCTTAATGCTTTATATTTGTCTTGTTCATCAACAGTTTCATCCAGCATAATCCATATTAAGCTGAAGGACAAGGATGCAGATTCTTCCCAACTTATCGTCACTGTGCCAAAGAAGACTTAAGAGTCATAAGTCATAAAGATAACACTATCTATAATTATTATTAGAATGTAAATCAATTCATGTGCTTCTATATATAAGAGAGAGCTAACGACATGATCATAGTTGTTACGTATGTTGTCTAGTTGTTGATCGTTGTTGCGAACTACAACATTCTGTTAGAGGGTTGTTAAAACTTCCCTCACATGTACATCCTTAATGAATATAGGAAGTAGAGATACTGTAAGGAGCTAGTTATGATTTTAGGCATTTATGGTGATAAATTGAAAGCAATCCGATTTACTCAACTGTTGAGGTACAGTTTGGGTGTATCGGTTATGATTGTATTTGTCTGATGATTTTACTATTATGTTTACCATGTGGAGTTAACTCCTTCTATTATGTGGGCTGCCTTGTGGTACTCCTCCTCACCTCTGAGTTTAGTGAGTGTTTTGTAATAACTATGGAGAGAGAGAGAGAGAGAGCATAAGTGCAAGCAAAATTAATATTTTACATTTTTCTCTTTTGTATGCCTAAACCCTAAACCCTAAATTCTCAACCACTAGAAAAAATTTCTAATTTTAATGTCTTTGTTAAAATGAAAAATACAACTTATGTTATTGTTAGTAAAATTTTGAATTAGGAAAATTTTAGGTTAATTATTAGTATCATGAACCATATCTTCTAAAAGGCTTATAAATGGGTAAAGGCACATTAATAATTTTGTATTCTAACACATCATCTCATGCGAATGTCTTTCCTATAGGCTTGAGACGTTATCAAAATAAGGGTAATAAGAATTGAATCTCTAACTTCTTAATCATGATGATTACCTTCATATAACATATCACAAACCATCTTTTCAAAAAATTTAAGTTACATTAATGCGTAAAGAAAGTATCTGAATGATTTTATATTTTAATAATTAAAAGAATATATTTCACTCAAGTGTATATATTTTTTTGTACGTTGAAGGTAATGAGGTTTAAACCTATGACTTCATACCAACTATTCAATTCCTTCATCACCGGCCCACTCTTAGTGGCTTTAAGTATATAATTTTAAATCAAATTAGTCTAGTACTCACAATTAATGTAGTCACTCAATGCCCCCTTCCATTTTTCACTTGAGTGTTATTTATACTCATAATTTGTAGGATATAATCAACACATTTCATCTATCATTAGATGAGATGTGGATCTAAATTAAGTGAGGTCCACAACCCATCTAAGAGTAGATGAAAGTGTATTAGCATGGTATTTCATGTTTTGAGTATAAACAATATTTCTCCTTTTACTTTTCCATTTTGCTTTGTTACCTTTTTCTCTCTCATTTCTTCTCTCCCTCTATGGGTGTCCAAGTTCTCTGAGGGAAGTTGTATAAATACCACAGCTCTTCACTAAATCCGACCTCTAATTAAGCCATAAACATTGAATTAACTTCTTTATTTCTTCAACAAAATGCTTTCCGTGAGTACATCATTGTTATTGCATACCATTAATGCTGGTGGCTAGAATAATCCATAGTTATTTTTGCACAACATGTTTTGGAAATTCTGGACCCAACTGTTTCTGAAATAACACATTTTAAGCCACATATACAGATTCCATCTTTTCCATATTCTCTGTTTCTCAAAGATATCAACTGGCTAGATATTAATTCACGAATCAAACAATCCTACTTGCCGAGCATTGCCTCCAAACAGTATTTTGCTTTTTAATATTCATTCATATTAGTTCATTTTTTCCCTCTAATTCTAGAATTAATGGAGAACCGTATCTGGAAAATGAGGAGCATTTTATTAATTTTATATGGTGGTGTTAAACATGGCTATTCTTTATAGTAAACTTTATTCTTTTCTTTGTTTAACCAAGACACAAACCATCACTATATAAGGCCACTAAATCATATAGGTTTCATTAGTGCGGTGTGGCAAGTACTAACACATATAAGTGGTTCCAATGTGAGAACTTTTCAGGTTCTCTCAAGCTCAAAGGCTTTCATGATTGAATAAGAAACTGTCCTCAGTACCTCTCAAAGGCTTCCGCTGCTCCGTGTTTCAAGTCATTTCAATATGAAGAAACATGGAGTAGCGTGTTGTCCGGAGAGGGGCTACTGAAGGCTTTACTCTTTGTTAATTAGTAGCTACATGGTCACTATCAACTTTACTACCAAAGAGCAGCACAAGGTTTGTGTGTTTTGTGAACATCTTGGTGTGGGTGTGTGGATTGAAAGCTTGAATTAATTTTACCACTTTCTATTCTATATATTACTTGCAACCTGAACTGCAGTAAAATCCATGCAAAAGATGTTAGAAAGGCTACTAGAGCTCAAAATTCATGAAGAACTCTATTAATAGACTAATCAAGAATCAAGATATACTGTGGGTCTAATCTCACTTCATGTTCCAAAACTTCAAAATAACTTGTATAGTCTTTACTTAGTATATTTCTAGTTAACATAAGGCTTCATCATTACACTTGAAATATAACAATAGAAACACCTTTCTTGCTGTATGTATCAGAGATCAAGGCCGAAAGGAATGAAACACAAAAAAAGAGAGTTGAGGGAATGAGAACTTTTCAATATTGCATTGAATGATAATGATCAAGCTTACTGAATTATACTTGCTGCAGGATTATGTATAGTTACATATCACAGTAACTTGTAACAGAAGTTACAACAACTTAACAACTCTAACAATATTACAAGCTAACTATAACTGCCTCTAACTGATTGAATACTCATCACCCATCACTTGCAAGGCAGGTATTTTTCTTCAGCTCAAAAACCCGAATTGTAATGGTCGCTATAATGTAGCACGGGGGAGGAATTAATCGTCTTTGTATATAGTACACATACAGATATGTGTCTTTCATTTGTCTTCTTGGTCAGATTTTTGAACAAAATTCTTCTATCCTTTTTTAGTTTCTCACTCCTTATCCCTCTGTTCAAATTTTGCCACGTACAGAAATTATAGACAATTGAAAAAATTTAATTAGATAAAAAATTATAGGTAATGTCATTATTATATATGTCAAAATTTTATTACAAGAACAGGAAGTGAGGCATGAAAGAGGAACAGAAGATTCGAAATCCGGATGTTCCTCCCAATGTTTATCTTTGCAAACTCGTGTTCATGTTCTTTACTATCTCCCCCGAAATGCAGTCTGAGTTGAATCCTGTCCCTAGTGCCGTTTTGGCTGAGTAACCCCTGGAACCAGAGTTTATGTGTGACATGCACACCTATCCATGGTGGGGTCTCATCTTCCCCTCTGCTATTGAATCAAAATTTTGAGTTGGCTGTGGACTTGTCTAAATACTTTCAGGAAGAGCAGATTTTGCTAGAGGTTGAAAAAAGGAGGACAGTGGAAACACCTAAAGGGCAAGGGAAGAAAGAAGAAGGATTATGTTTCTTTCAAGAGACAATCGAAAAGAATCCCTCAACCTGATTTTGCACGTGATGGTGTTGAGCAAGAGGCAGTTGACTCAGATGGGGATCTGGAAAAATGTCTAGGTCTATCCTCCGTGAATGACGATGAGTTTGTCGGTGCCTGGGCAAAAACTCAGATTTCTTTCTTTCGTTTTGCCCTTATTGGTTTCTGGGCGTGCCTATTTTTGCTAATATGGTTTGTTTAGATGTTGAGGCATGTCAGTTTTTTTTTTTTTTCCTTTCTTTATCGTTTTAGTATCCTGTATATGTACTCCCATACTACTATATATAAATATAAATTTCCCAATATATCTTCTTCCCTCACTCATTGAATGATTCTTGTGTCTGGGTTTCATTCCTTTCTTTCAGTCATATATATATATAATCGATGAAGTATATGCAATTTTTTTTCTATTTGCATATACTTCGTGGTCCTGTAGTAGAGGAGTGAAACTCAGGTTTTGAAAGGGTTTTGCTTCACTTTTCATTTGTTGTTGACTTATTTAGTAGAGATAGATTCTGGTTTGAGATCTTGACATTTTGGGTGTTGTTTTGTGAGTGATGGGTGTTTGAGTTTGTGAATGGATATTGCAAAGCCTTGTGTTTAGTTTGTGAGATTTACTTAAGGGTGGGTGAAATTGAAATTTACAGGGTGGGTGAAATTGAAATTTACTTTTGAAAATCCGTAGCAAACGGGAGTCACGGCAAAATCCGTGGAACAAATTCAACGGCTAAAAACACAGAAAAGAAGTCGCGAGAAAATCCGCAGCAATCATTTGCAGCTAAATTCGTAAGAAAGAAAATCCACATCAAACAAAATGTCACATCCAACATTCACGGCTAAATTCACAGCAAAGTAATTCGCAACAAATGTCCACAACTAAATTTGCATGAAAATATTTGCAAAAAATCTTAAGAAAACAAAATCACAGCAAAATTATTCATAGATAAATTCCAGGAAAGTAAATCGCAGCAAAATTTGCAGCAAAAATGACTTTGACCGAACAAGTTTCCTTTTACCCGTGAAATTTCTTGCAAAAATATTGCATGCAAAATAAATTGCACAAAAAGTCTACAGGTAAAACTTTCCTGCCTTGCAGGGGAAAGTTACTTGAGGATTTTGGAATTCGCAGCAAAATATCAGCAAGTTTACTTAAAATGGAAAATCCGCAAACAAAAGTCACAGGTATTACTTGCGAACAAAATCTACAGGAAAATTCCATAGTTCTTTGACATGTTATTATTAGCAGTGGATCCATTTCTCTTATTTGGCATTTGGCACTGATGGAATTGAAGTTTGGAATTAGAATTGACGATCTAATTCCAACTTTTATATTTTGAGTAATATATAGAATTGGAATTCTATTTCTCCATAGAATTTAAAAACAACTAAAATAGACTCTTTTTAAATTCTGACCTATACTATATGAATTATTAATTCTAAAACTTATTAAATATTTATTTCCTCATTAAAGTCTATATAGTTTTTCCTCTTTTAATTTCTTTCCTAACAATCATATTACAATTATATATGTAGTAAATTCAAACACAAAATTTAAGATTCTAAGTCAATTCTAATTCTTTTAGAATTGCAATTGAAATTAGAATTCTATATTACAATTCCGACTCCACCATCCAAGCAAACCTTAAAGAATTAATTGTCCCCTTGAAAAATGGCAAGTAGCATCATATAAGTATGGTCTAAGCTTAATTTCAATAAAGCTCTATATGAAGTGCATCAGATAAAGCTAAGTATGGTGCACCACACACTGTGCATAAATAAAACACACACATTATTGCCAAGACTAGATACTAGTTAGGCACGAAGTGCTTTTTCAAGCACATGCATTTATTATCACATCATCAGCTAGTTGTGCGGTTCACCAATTTAACTATATGTGGTGCATAGTGCACCAAGTAAGAAAGAAGTAGTCTATCTTATAATTTACACCGATTCACGCCGTTAAATTTCTATCAGTTAATGGTCAAGGTTACTGGGGAGCATTGATATAATTATTTTAGAAGTGGCCAAATTTTATGTATATGATTTCCCAAAAATTTCAATTCAGGATGCATGCAACTTTTGAAATACATTTAACCACGTTTCTGAATTTCAAAAGTTACTGGATTTTATGTGTGATTCTCTGAAAATATCTAATTCACCCAGACAAATATCTTAATTCGTTCGCGTGATCCTAGAATTAATTGCATTTTTAGGGTATTATATAGTTAGAATTTAGTCATTTCTTAAATGGTTGCTGCATTAGTATTCCATAGTAATCCTAACCATTGATAGAAATTCAACGTTTTGAATCGATACAAACTACATGATAGATCATTAATTCTTCTCACTTGTTGCACAACACACCATAGGAATATGGCAGAATTGGCCATATCATGATTCTCGATTAATATTAGCTATAGTATACATTCCTTCGAGGTTCTGTATGCGGCTTGCGGAGTAAGGTGTTATCAATGAATTTAGCCACACTTTTACGTAAATGTGGCCACAAAATTTTGATATTTGGGCATATTTGGACTAAATGACTGGTGTAGCTTGCATCATCTTCAGTTTCCTTTTCTGCTTCACGATCTTCTCCTGTTTTGAATCTTTCACAGACCTTGGACTCAAGGTGTTTCTGGAGCTTGTGACCCTTCATGGAGGTCAAAGCTTCATGTCTCCAAGGAAGGAAATTCTCCTCGTTTAGCTTGTCAGCTATATATGGAGCTTGCAAACACTTTTGGTGCGAAACTCATTGTGCTAGCGGAAATTGCGAAACTTGTTAGCTTGCTTGATTCTCCATGGATCTTGCTAGCTTTGATACCATGCTAGGTATTAGAGTCATATAGAGATGAAAGAAAAGAAGAACAATAGAGTTAAAGAGAAAAAGAGAATTTTAACGTTCTGAATTGTTATTGTACAATCGGGTAATGAGATACAAGAGAGTATATATAGACATTACATGAGTGCTGAACTAACAGATTGAGCTAACAGGATGCATAACAGAATAACTAAATAACTGAATGATGATTGAGCTAATTGATCTCGTGATGCATTGCCTATCAAAGATGACACGGTATTTGTGATCATACAAGAATATCTCAGCAATATCAGTGAATCTCAAATGTACTTTCTGTTAGGAAAATATCAGGAGTTTGATACATCTCAAGTGTAATAAATACTTTATGAATGTGAGCAAAACGCGCTAAATTTATGGAGAGTAACGGATAATTGAAGCACGGTAAATAGTAATCTAGATGGACCCATGTGTCACTATTTATGTGAATAGTACTCATTAATATTACTCTAGCAGGACCTGCATCACTATTTGTGAATAGTGAGACCAACATCACTATTTATAAATAGTACTTATTACTATTCAACATAATAGATCAAGAGTACCAATATGTTAACGAAGAAAAATTCTCATGTAATTGAGGGAAAAAACCACGAACCAAACTTCAAAAAATATTTCATTATATTTAAAGAGTAATTACAATATAGTTTATCTCTAGTGAGACTTTTCTACTACAATTTGTAGTATTATAAAGATATAGAGAATATATCCAAAATCTCCAATGTATACTCACACTACACTCTTAGAATTTTTTGCACATTCTCTATTTTTCTCTCACTATAAGAAGCTAACACTACTTCTAAATACTGGAACTGCTTGAGCTGGGATGCTCTCTCTGTTGGTTGCCTTGCTCTAATTATAGAGACTCAAAGGTCACTGTGCATAACAACTCCCCAACCAAATTTTCTGAGCTTTAGGAAGTTTTTTCTTCCTGCTATTGTTGAAGAAAATGGAAGCCTCCATTGTTGAAAACTACAAGCCATTTTTTCTGACACTTTCACGATTCCACACTTCCTGATCATTCATTTGATTTGCTAAATGGTGCTATGGAAGCCGTTGAGGTTACCAAAGGCTTTGTCCTTTCAAAGCCCTTTCATCTCCTTTGATTTAGACGATGTCAAGAACTAGTGTAAAATATTGATATTGATGTGGAAACGAAAGGTTGATAAAATATGTATTACTCTTTCTGCAAAGAGTTGGGCAGAACTCTAGTGATGTATTGTTAGAGAGATGCAATAGTTCAATCCTGGGAACAAATGGCTCCATGTTTGTGGCTAGGTAGGTCGAGGTAGTAGAGGTTGGAGTAGGAGGAGTGAGTGAATTGTGGGAAGGTCCATGGTGGAGGTATTGAGGTTGTTGCTCATGTCGACATGTACAAGTTGGTTAGAATTTGAAGAAACTGTTTGGGATTGAGGTTGATTAGTTGTTCTGGTCCAGGAGCTAGCACGACTTGGAGCATGGTGAGGGAGGGCAAAGGCCCAGTTAGAGAATTCTGCGAGAGGTCAATTGAGATATTTCACTCGGCAGAATCAAATACACAAAAACTCAGACCCAAAATTAAAGACAAAAGCAAAAGGCCATCCAAACCAAAAATAAAAATAATAACAAAACTAAACCTAAAAATACAAAAACAAACAAATGATATGAAGGAGGAATTCCAATCTTACCTCCCTCGGAAAGGTTGAGCATCAAAGAAGCTTACCCTAATTCATCGTCATTATTGTTAAGTCCATAAATAAAACTAAGTTATCATAATCTTTTAAATTATTAGCAGTCACTGTAACGAAAACATAAGAGCAAGAGGCCTTTTTAAAAAAAAAAGAAAAAGGATCTCGGTTTTCATTTTTAGTCTAGTATCTTTTTGCCTGCCTCATGAAAAAATTTTTAGATGAACACAATTTCAATAAATCATAGTTATATACACTCATAAAAAGGTTGATAGAGAATGTATGTTGAATAAAATTAATGAAGTCCATTTTTATTATAAGTATTTATGTAAGGTGTTAAAATTGTGTCATACAAAACCTATCCTGCCTAGTAGTAGCGCTCCTTTCTGGTAAATATTATAGCAATATATGGGCGATAACAATGGCTGTCATGTCCAAAGCTTTCCATCCTAATTCATCTGTAAAAAACATCAGTCAAGTGAAAATTGTACCAATTAATATGCTTTGAATATAATGCAATTCTCCGTTATTGTTTAAGATTACTTGGAGATCAATGATTCGATTTATTTGTCCTTGAACAAGACAGCAATCAACTACTACTTCGATATATTTTAGAGTTATATGTAGCACGAAAAGTTGTCGCACTAAAGACGTACGTGCGAGTGATGAGTGGCATAAGTCATTTACATCTTGTAAATTCTAAGGGTCAAAGCAAGGTAAATTTACACTATAGTCTAGAGTTAGACGACATTACCTCAAAACTCACAATTTACACAAACATACGTTTTCTCCTATGAGATCGTTTTCTCCTATGAGATCTAAGTAATATTACATATAATATCTTTGTATTTTATGAAATATGACATTTATTTATTTAATCATTACATTGAGCACCTTAAACAAGAAGTGTGACAAATTAAGGAATATTTGTGTAAGACCACCTATCTGAGTGTAATTTACCTAGAAAGGAACATGTTAAGTGCACCAAATCACAACCTTTAGTTGGAGTTTTAGTTTCTCAATTTCTGTTATTATCAATATGGTTTTTTTTAATGTTTTAATGTGTTTCTGGAACTTTCAAATTCTATAAAATAAAATGGAATAAAAAAACTAATTGAAATGCAAAGTATAGTACGTATAAAGTCAACATAAGAGATGTTTGATTGGAGATAAAAATGATATGTATATTTTCATGACTAAACTCTGTATAAAATAATATTTTCTTTTGCAATAATGTATTCCATATATAGTTTTGTTATGCATTACTTCTGATGTAAGACAATCATCCTCACCCTATCTTGATGACTTGAGCAGTTGAGCTCATCTATTTACAGCAAAAAAAAAAAAAGGACAAAATCACCCACAACTAAAATATGTAGTAGAGAAGTTTAGAAATATACCACCAATTCACTTCAATAAGTATAATATCCTACAGTTCTGCTACTTGAGGATGAGTAAATATAAACTCAACTGCATCAATTCAAGTGTTTTCCGACTGAATTCGCTAAGCTGGAGACAAGACATAGCATCAAAGCCTTCAGTGATCCTCAAAGCACTTCCACGACTCCACCATTTTTGTCATTGATTGACTTGCTATATGGTGTCATGGAAGCCTTTGAGGGTACTGAAGGCTTTATCCTTTTCAATCCCTTACACAGCCACTACTACGTACATCTACCAACAAAGAATGCCTATTTATACACAAAGCTAACATGTTAACTCCTCATGCTCCCACCATTAACTGAAAGGACACCTAATAACATTCCCAATTCTTTCTCTGCATACAGTCTGATTCACTAAATTTGAGATAAGGTTACTTTATCGATTATGGATTAGTAGAATTTATTCCTCATTAACTTGCCTGTTTTTAAATGTCCAATGCCTCTAAGATAGAGCTAGTGCTCTGCTTTAATTTTGACAAAAGAAGTCTTGAAAGACGTATATACTAAGAAAAATATGAAAACCAATATATGGAAAATATATAAGTACATATATACTAATTAGTAAAAAAAATGTTAATCTTAACCATTTATACATAATTTAATAATTAACATTTCCTCCTCTCTTCTCTTTTATATATACATAACATAGGAGTATATCAAGTGAAATAAGTGATTTATCGTAAGAGTGAGAGAAATAAATCTTGATCATTGGATTTTATATAAATAGTATAAGATCAAATTATGTTTTTAAGCAATCACATAAGCAATAATTATCATTAACGAACTTTCAATTATGATTATACATGGTTATACTGTCCGGACTTATTTCTTTACTATTATAATAAATCACTCATCTCATTTGAGTGGTCCCTTATATAACACTATATCAATTATGTAAATAAGTTGGTTTGGTTTAGACACGATAGAAAAAAAATGAACTAATCAAATTTAATTTAGTTAATTTAATTTTTTTGGTTTTCAAATTCTTTTTATCAAATCTGATCCAAATTAAAGTTTGCAAATAGATCAATACAAATAAAAAGTGACTTTATTACTAAAATCTCTAGTACCAAATTTTAAAAATTTAAAAATATTTATAGCCATGTACCTAGATTAAACGCTCCAGTTTCGGTTGAAAAATCATAAATTCAATTGTCAAATCAATAATAACAAGTTTAGTTTTCACTCAAAATTAATTGATTACTTGATCCAATCTAAAACAATTAATTTCATCAATTTAGTTTAAGTTTTCGAGTTCATTAAATTAATCTAATCAAGCGAACACCCTACAATTTCAATGTCAAACGTATAATCTCATTTCTCTGTATGATAAGCCGAAACTTTAAAATGCATGGTGGAGACTAAGATCTATCATAAATCATATATTGCTACGTAAACTGTAGCATATCTGCAGGCATTCCATGTGCAAGAATTTCTATAATTTGTCCAATTCTGCTCATGGATTTCAAAGCCATATATATATATAGATGGATGCAAAAGACTGTATTAGGAAGCTTGAGTTGACATTCTAATATACAGTGGAAGTATCCAACAAACAGCAATCATACATCGCCTAGGGGTTGTGACTCTTCCCACGCCGAATAAGTTATCCATGAAGCACCAAATACCATTCTATACGAAGATCTTTGCTTTTCTTTTTTTTTAAGATCGAAAGATCCTTGCTTTTCGGAGTTCATAGAAATTCTATATATGAACGTGTCATTTTTTCTCATGTAGTAACTTCCATGGAATCTTTCCACGATTTTAAGGGTAAGTTATTCAAAACATTATTTGTTGGAATACTACTCTCAATAAATAATAATAATAATTTTGATATATAAAACTCCTTTATACTATCATCCAATTAAATCTCCAAATTTGAATGGCTTTTTAAGTAGTGTAGATGAAATCTAACCATAATTACTGATGTAACATTATATGATTAGATGATTGTGTAAAATTTTTATATAAAAAAATGATTATATAAAAAAAATTTATACTATCAATGTATCAAAATTAAATCCTTGTAAAAAATTATAAATTTTATCATGTTTTAAAGAATTAAAATCTAGCATGTCTTATATATATATATATATATATATATACACACACATACACACACTTTTTGGGCATTCATAAAATTCGTACTTTCATTTTGTGAGAAAAAATAAGTAACATACATAATATATGACCGTTGCTCATAATAAGAGAGTAGTGGATATAAACCGAAAGTATAATTAAAACACTTCAATCTCAAGCAATGTCCAAAAATATTTAGTATCACTTAAACTAATCAAAACATCAGTAACAATCATAATATTTCTTAATTAAGGTCATACATAAGTTACGGTTTGAATTCATTCCTCCCTCTTTACTTTTGTTCTTTATCAAAATAATCATAATATTTCTTAAGCTTCTTCATAATATATAAATGATCGAAAATATAAAAGTAAATCCATGTATGGAGAACCGAATAATGAAGAAAATAAGATATGGCCCAAGATTCGATTCACCTTTTCCTGAGAGCAAGGCCAAACATGCCTATAAATATGAACCTAATTATGTATATATTTCTTAAGTAGTCTCACACATATGCATAGTCAGTGAGATTGATTGAAGAACTCTCCATGTTCCCTCAAAGGCTTCCAGTATTCAATCATATTAGTTCATAACTTGAATGCTGGGAGTCTTTGATGGTACTTGAAGGTTTACTTCTAGCTATGTGATCAACTTCAAAATCATTCACTTTGATCAATATTCCCTATTCTCCACACGAAGATCCTCCTCTTATGTATATGGTAGATGAAGGGTAAGATGCTGAAACACTAGGAAGAGATAAACCTTTTGTTGTTAAAGCTTTTATTTTGATGAGTATTAAGGAACCGTGTTTGGTTGATCGACTCCTTTTCTTTTTAAGTGAAGGAAACTCCTATCTAATTGATCGCCTGCCATCCACTTATAATAGGTTTTAGATAGATAAAAGGTTCAAGTTTTGAAGATAAAATTTGTAAGTTTTATTATATATACATTTTTTTTTGGATCTTCTCAAAGGATCCATCTCTAATCTCCTCACGTAGTGTAGATCTATTTCCAGGGATAGACATTGGTCATGGATTTTAAAACTACTCTATTTCCTTGACAATTATTGAACTCTCAACACACTAGTTAAGAAAGGAGATAATCCTTACCACCTATCCCCGGCCCCCGTGATTTAGGGTGTTATTGTATTGTTATGTATTTGAAGAAATTAATCTCACCAATAGCATGCGAATATCATAAAATCCAAAACAAAGAAAATGGGTGACCATTAGTCCGTAGTAATATGATCTTATATTTCCTAACATATAACTCGGTAACTCACCTATTTTTTCCAAGTAATTTACCTGTCAAAAAGGTGAATATTGTACACATTGAGAGTGAATTTAATGATATAATCTTGGAATGGCTCTTGGGCACTGTCATTTATTTTAGGGGACAATTATAGCAACTTCACTCGAGGTCCATCGAAATTATATATACCCCTCTAAATTTCAAAATTACACTGACCTCCCCTCCCTTAATATAATTTTTAAAATTCCAATTTTACCCAATGTCATCTTCTTCCTTAGACCCAACAACCACCACTTATCTTCATCCATACCCAAATCCGATACCCAACAACCACCACTTACCCACTTATCTTACTTTACTTTTCTTGAATAGCTTTTTTTTTCTTTTGGCTCTGTTTTCATCTACTTCATAAGTGATACTTTTGTATCTCTCACACACTGTGAAAAGAGAAGAATGGAAAGCATATTGCAGAATCAGAGGAGAGCTTGTTGATTATGATGATTAATCTTGATTTACAAAATGAGCTAGGCTTGTGTTTATATACAAGGGATTAAGTGCCTTCAACTACTAACTAACTATAATAGAAAAGGGAACTAACTATAATCGAAATGGTTAGCTATGTTGTACAAGTGAGTTTGTAGACTCTAGATTAGGTAACACCCCCCCCGCAAGCTTGCATTACTAGGACAGTGAAAGTCCAGCATGCCAAGCTTGAGAAGGACGTTGGAAAAAGGTCCTGAGCTAGAGCCTTGGTCAAGATGTCGAGTTTGTTCCTTAGTGCACACTGGTAGAAGTTTAATGAAGTCGCTTTCAACTTTATCTCTTACAACATGGCAATCGATATCGATATGTTTGGTATGTTCATGAAAGATAGGATTGGCAACAATATGTATTGCTAACTGGTTATCACAAAAATGGAAATCGGTTGGGAAATTGGTATTCTAAAATTGGCCAACAAGTAAGCAAGCCATTGTGCCTCACAAGTGGCATTAGCTAAGGACTTGTACTCAGCTTCTGATGAAGATCTAGCCACTGTGACTGCTTCTTGCTCTTCCAGGATACCAATGACTTTCCCAAGAAGAAGCAATGACCAGAGACTGATTACCTAAGTGCAAGATGCCCAATGAATCTCATATCCAATGAGATTCAGTTCTAATGAGGAAGGGAAGAAAAGACCAAATGCAGGGGATTGCTTCAAGTACCTAAGAACTCTATGAGCAGCCTGCATATGTGTGGAGGTAGGCAGTCTAGGTACTGAGAAAGTTTTGAAGTTTTCGCACTGCATATGTGATGTCTGGTCTTGTGTTGGTTAAGTAAATCAGTCTTCCAATAAGTCTTCTATAGCTTGAAATATCATTCAAGACATCTCCTGAATCCTTTGAAAGCTTCAAAGTGTAGTCCATTGGAGTTGATACTGGTTTTGCCCTATTAAGCAAGCATCCTAAATTAGATCAAGGGCATATTTTCTTTGATAGAGTGCAATTCCCTTCTTACTTCTAGCAACCTCTAGTCCTAGGAAGAATTTTGATTCTCCTAAATCCTTGATTTTGAATCTATCATCTAGCAGTTTCTTGACAGAATTTATTTCTCCCAAATCATCACCCGCAAGAACAAGATCATCCACGTAGACTAGTATGGTGGTGAAACCTCGAGGTGACTGTTTTATGAACAAGGAGTAGTCAAATTTGGACTGTTTATATCCAGCTTCAAGGAGTACAGAGGTTAGCTTTGCATTCCATTGCCTCCTAGCTTGTTTAAGCCCATATAGAGACTTTTAGTTTGCACAAGCTTGCTATCTGAGATGTTAAGGCCAGGGGGAGCTTGCATGTACACTTCCTCATTCAAATCACCATGGAGGAATGTTGTATTGACATCCAATTGGTGAATGAACCATTGTTTTGCAGCAACTATGGATAAGAGGAGTCTTAGAGTAGTCATCTTGATCAGGGCTGAAGGTATCCATATAGTCGAGACCTGCCACTTGGGTATACCCTTTAGCAACCAATTTGACTTTATGCCTCTCAATGCTCCCATCAGGATTAAATTTGACCTTAAACACCCATTTACACCCAATTGCCTTCTTACCAGGGGAAGGGCGTGAGGGACCAAGTCTTATTTGTTTCCAAAGCAGCTAACTCAGATGAAATTGCTTTTCTCCAACACTCTTGGGAAACAACCTCATTATAGCACTTGGGTTCAAGGTTAGTAGAAATAGCAAGAAATAATGCTTTTTGTTTGGATGATAAAGCAGCATATGAGATGTGATTTGAAATAGGATACATGCAAGATGATTGAAGTGGTGGAGAGCTAGAGGCCATCATACAATGAAAGTCCTGGTGGTATGAGGGGGCTTTCTTAATTCTAGTGGATTTTCTTAGGTTGCAATTTGTGACAGTAGGTGGTGAAGTTGTGACTGGTAAGGTTGGTTCAGTTTCAGATGTTGGTTTTGTGGGGATTGGTGTGTGTAGGGGTTGTAAATGGTGGGTTCTATCCTGATCCTATGAGTGGATTAGTGTTGGGTGCTGAGGGTTGTTGTGTGTGTGCAATTTCATCATATGAAAAGGGATCAAATAGGTGGAGTTGTAGTGAGGTAAGTTGCATTATGCTGTGTCAACATGTTCAGATGTATTGTAATTGCTGTATGGAAAAAAATTTCATAGAAGATTGCATTTCTAGACACAAGTAGTTCTCTTGTTTTTAAATCGAATAAGATGAAACCTTTTGTACCATCTTTGTATCCAAGGAATGCACATTTTCTTGCCCTCGGGTCTAACTTTGTCCTATTTGCTATTAAAGTTGATGCAAAGGCTAAGTATCCAAATACTTTCAAGTGTGTCAGATCAAGTAACTCATTGAACAGCTTTTGGTAAGAGGAGTTGTTGTTTAAGAGTTTGCTAGGTTGTCTGTTAATGAGATGCATAGAGTGAGCTACTGCATAGTGCCAAAAACATTTGGGAATATTTGAATGAAAACTTAGTGCTCTAGCAATTCCTCGGATGTGTTGGTGCTTTCTTTCCACAACTCCATTATGTTGAGGGGTTTCTACACATGATGTTTGGTGTATAATCTCTTTTGAAGAATAAAAATCTTTCATCAAGAACTCAGGGCCATTATCTAATCTGATACACTTGACAATTCTGTTAAATTGTATTTCAACGTATTATACAAACGATTTGACTAAGGGGGCATCAGATTTGGTTTTCATAAAATATATCCATGTGAATCTACTCATATCATCTACAATGGTTAAAAAGTACTTATGACCAGGGGTAGAAAGAGTAGAGATGGGACCCCATATATCAGAATCAAATCAAATGCATTAATAGAATATGTTACACTTCCAGCAAATGGCAATTTTCTTTGTTTTGCAAGATGACATGGCTCACAAGGCCTTGTATCTAGTTTTGAATCTATGAAAAGAAATTGTTTCTGCATTACAAGCATCTTATCATGAAAGATATGTCCTAATTGAGGTGCCAAGAGGCATGTTGTGGAATAGAAGGTGTTGTGGCAACCAAAATTTGTGTAGAGGGTGTCGAGGTTGGTCCTTTCATTGTGTAGAGGCCACTTCCTTTCCTAGCTATACCAATCATCTTCAAAGAAATAGGTTCCAGAATCTTACAGTGTTTTAGAAAACGAAAAGGACAATCCAAGGTATCTGTTAGTTTAGATATAGACATGAGATTAAAAGTAAAGGAGGGAATGAACAACACATTTGTAAGGTAAAGGTTTTCTGAAAAACAAATTGTGCCAGCAAATTCTACAGCTTGAAAACCATCAGGCATTTTAACTAAGATGGGATTAATACGATGATAAGACTGAAAATCTTCTAGAGAAAATGAAACATGATCTGTAGCACCACTATCTATGACCCATATATTGGTTTTATCAGCAGTGATGGATAAAAGGTGGGTAATACTTGGCTCAGTTGGTGTATGGTGATTGTTGAGTTCAATGGTTGACACATGGTTTGTGCTATGAGAATTAAGGTTGAGTCTCTTGGTGCTGAAGGAGAGCAATTAAAGCAAGTCGCTCTTAGAAGACAAATTGAGACTTGGAATGTCACTAGATTCCATTTGGTTTGAACTATTGAGTGCTCCACTGAGTTCTTCTTCATTTGCATCAATGGAAATGTTATTTGCAGTGGCCAATCTTTGTTGGCGAAGGTGTGGATATTTCTTGAAGCAAGAATCAACAAGGTGGCCTGTTCTTCCAGAATGAACATGAGGTTTTAGAAATCCCTCTACCACCTTGTCCACGAACTCTTCCTCCTCTGCCTCTCCCCGACCTCTAGATGAGGAGGAGGTTGAATTCCCATTATAGGATTCTGAATCTGTGAAGGGCCAGAGATTCTTAAAGATCCAAGTAAAGCTATCTTTCTTGTTAAATGAGCAACGAGAGAGCTGAATCTATCTGGTAAAAGTTTCATGAGCATTACCTGAGACCGCACTATGGAGTATTGTTCATTGAGGCCACGCAAGAAGCAAACAACATAATCTTCCTTCTTGTAATTTCTGACAATTGCTAAACCACAATTGCATGAACCAAGACATGAAACGCAAGCGGACAGGTTTGAAGTTCTCCAACTCTTCTCAGATTGACTTCAATCGAGTGAAATAACTTGTAATGCTCATATCACCTTGTTTGACAGCATATAATTCTTCATTCAATTCAGCTATCTTGTAAACATCACCTTGGTAGTATCTTCGCTTGAGATCTTTCCAAAGATCATATGCAGCATTGATCCATATGACACTCTATGAAATTTCTTGGCACAACGAGAGATTAATCCAAGAAATGATGAATGTGTTGCATTTATCCTATGCATCAAAAAGGGATCTTGTTTCTTAGGTAGGGAGATGGAACCATCGATGAAAGATAGCTTATTTTTACCTTTGAAAGAAAGCCACATCGATCGAGACTAGGTATTGTAATTACTGCCATTTAAGATCGAAGAAGTAAGAGGGATACCAGGGTTCTCATGGATGTATGTAGTATGGGCTTGATGGATCTTGCTGGGGGTTTGAGCTCCACATGAAATATGAGCTTGCAGGGCTGAAACTGGTTCAAGATGCTAAGAAGACCTTGAATGCCCATGGGAGAAGCATTCAAAGGTGTGTGTGGATTCATCATTGAAGCTTTGTCTCCATGATGTCAGGAAGCAATGCCTACATTGGAATGGCTCTAGATACCATGTGAAAAGAGAAGAATGGAAAGCATATTGCAGAATGCGGAGGAAAGCTTGTTGATTATGATGATTAATCTTGATTTACAAAATGAGCTAGGCTTGTGTTTATATACAAGGGGCTAAGTGCCTTCAACTACTAACTAACTATAACAGAAAAGGGAACTAACTATAATAGAAATGGTTAGCTATGCTGTACAAGTGAGTTTGCAAACTCTAATTCAGGTAACACACACCCTGCACATAGAGTGCATATTCTACACTTCAAAATTCATAGCTCGTTTAAAGATTTCAACAAAAAGATAAAGGGTAATTCAGGAAGCCAAAAGTGAGCTTGTCATCTAACCCGACTGCAAGTTGGGCCTTGGTGGGGGAAGGTGCGGCTATTGGTTACGCCTTGGTGTGGTTGACGCACACTATTGGCGGTGTGATGAGCTGGTGGCGTGTCCACGGTGGTGAACAACCACTAACATATGGTGAAGGGCAATGGATGTGAGAGAATGAGAAGAGTTGGGGAAGACATAAACGGATATAGATCTAATATATAAGGATAAAATAGTTATTTTGTTAATCTTTTTTATATTTTAAAATTTAAAATTTAAGAAGAGGGAAAGTTAATGTAATATAATTAAATAAATTAAAAAAGATCAGTATAATTTTGAAATCTAGAGGGGATTAAATGTAATTTCAATGGACCTCAAGGGAGATTGATATAATTACCCCTTTATTTTGTAATATAATCCAAACTTGTTTAAATTCTAGAGTAAAATTGCACCCATAAAAAAAACAAAAGAAAAGAAACAAATCAATAGGTGGAACAATAGCTTTGAAAGAGCCAAAGGCTATGTAACCTCAGAATACTTGAATGTTATTTCACAAATCTGCGCCAATAATTTTAATACATGAAAATAAATTTCCTATACAAAATCTATCATATAAGAAGCAACCCCGAAACAGGCTACAAAGAATGAATCCATGCATGGGAGGGACTGAGAGAGAGCAAACTCCCAGCAGAAAAAATATCCAGAACGAAAATTCAATATGCAAAGCATCCAACTAGAAAGAGTCACGTTCTTTGCAACTTGGATACAACCTGTAAACATGAAAGAGCAAAGGATTTTGTTTTTTTCTTTAAAAAATTACACAAAGCAAAAGATTCAATAAGATATGGTGAAAGAAATCAAGACTGTACGGTATTAATAATTGAAGAATGAATGGTAGAGCCCCAAAGTTTGCCAAAATGACGTGGTATATGGTTATTGTCTCTTGAATGAATACGTAGATTCCCACTTTATTTCATCTAACAATTATTATGACTACTATAAAATTCTGACAATATTTTGTTGACTGTGTAGTATTGCTCTTCAGTCTTCACCAATTATATTGTTAGTATAATGCATTTGCCTAGTTATCAATTTGACACAAAATTATTATTAACTTATAAAACATGCACAGTAATATAAGTCAATTCATCATACCAATAAAAATGGAGGTGACACATGTTCTAAGTGAAAGAGTTGATATATACTGAAAGACAAGATTGAGTCTTTGGATTTCTAGAAAATAATGAGTAACAGTACCTAAAAAATTAATAATCGAGTAGATAGCAATTATGAATCTATGATGGTATAATACAATGACATGGCAGAAGTGAACATAAAGTATTCCCTATCAGTAGACAGTGCATTAGAACAGCAATTTCTCATGGTTAATTTAATCTAAGAGGAATACGTCCTAATTCCTAATGATTAATTAATTCCTCAAGATACGTAAACATAATACATAAAGTTTATTCTATCACTAATGATTATTACCTTAGTTCAGTTATAAGTGTCTTTTTATTAGGGAAAAAGAAATTGTCCAATATTACCTGTTCTTTGATAGTTTTAAGGAAGTTTTAATTTTTTATTTTCATCTTTATTCTTACATAGATTCTCTCACACTTCTCATAACAATTATTGCAAGGACAACTTTGTCAACATAAACTGTTTTTTTTTTTATAGTTGTGCATTTTAAATAATTTCTTAATTTATGTGCTTAAAAAAGCCGTTTATTACTAGACGGAAGAAGTAATTAATTCCTCAAGATACGTAAACATAATTACATAGAATTTATGTAATACTCTCTTCCGTCCATGATATAAGTCGTTTAAGGTTATACGGGAATTAAAGTGATAATTCAATTTCATTTATCTTTTAAAAAAAATAAAAATAAAAGACGAAAATACTTTTTATCATTCACCATAAATTATTTCTCTATTAAATAATCATATTCACATCCATTCATTCTCACTCATCATAAATATAGAGGTAAAATGGGTAAAAAGTAATTGATATTTTCTTAAAATGTGAAAACGACTTATATTTTGGATAAGACAAAAAATCCAAAAATAATTTATATTATGAATGGAGGGAGTAAAATACATATATTTACCTCATGATAATATGACAAGTCCAAGGTACAAAGACCCGCCGAGAAATATAAATGATATCATCCCCCTGAAAGTGGAATGTATTACAGAAATGAGTAATGGTAGTTAAGCAATCAATATGTAACAAGAACATGAATCCAGTTTATCACCCCCAGTGATGAAGCATATATTATTCTTGCCATCCAACTACTTATTCATATACTTGTTCCCCTTATGCTATACTTTTATATTTAACCATCTCAAATTTTTTTAAAAGCTTGAAAAAATAAAAAAAGGTGGCGAAATGAAAACAAGCTTCATAAACAAAGGGATATTACTTATTAGAGTAGTATAATTTGTAACAAAGATATTCCAGATTTCAATTCCATTAAACCAGCTACTTTCAGTCCAAAATAAAATTATCTTCTTTGCATTCAAGTGTATCAGCATATAGCAAAACTCACCAAATAATTCCCCATCCCACACCATTACAGGGACATGGGCAAAGTTCAGCAAACTTCTCAGCATCACTAGAGTTGACTCTTCGAGATATTAAATCATCATAAATATCTACACAATGCGAATTGCAATCATATTATAATAGTGATGTCAAGATATTTGTTCTTTGAAGTGAAAGTAAACCTTATAGAGAAGGTGCTGAAGCTGAAAAGCATACCATAAACTGAAAACAAACTGTTCATCACTCCTGAAAACCAAATTGTAATTAGTTCCTGATATGTTTCACAATAAATGATGCAACTAACCGCCATGAAAAAATTCAAATGATTTACTGGGGATGAATGAAGCGACAAGAGCATACCGATAAAGAGAATGACATAGCGAAGGATATGAACTGTTGTTTTCTCTTGCAGAAACCAAATTACAGCAATAAAAATAATAAATCCTGTTGTACATTGATCAAGAAGAATAATGTGAGAAATCATGTCAATATATCATTTCCTTTTCCTTTTTATTTGAGAGTATCCTAGAAGTACTCACCAATGCAGAGTCCTCGGAGAGTCCACTTTTGGGTAGCAAGAGTAGAAAGGGAGAAAAATCAGAACCCAAAGAACTTAAATAGATTAGATAAAACGATTGCATTTCTGCATCTATGAACATCTTACATTTTTAGCAATAAAGAGCACAACAATCAGAGCAGCAATAAAGCAGCCAGCAGCAATTCTAGCAGTGAGAAGTTTTGTCGAAGCAAGTATCAACGCCATCCCCAAAATGATGAACCAAGATCTAGATGCAAAACCAATCAGAAATATGGATATAATTAGCACGTGGCACAAAAGGTAATAATCAGCATTAATTGAAATTTGAGGGACAAAAATGCATTACATCCAGCAGGCAAGATAATCCAGTATACGCCACCACGAGTCTGTGTTACCCCACCCTCATCTGAGTGAACCTGGATTCCGTCCACCTGTTGGCATCAAACAAGCAATGATTCAGTGTGCTGAAGAGAAACCAAAACAGTCTTAGCAGGATTAAAACTTAAGAAAACCAGAAGCAAGCCCCTCTATCCTTGGTTATCAAATCAAAACTTCAGTAAGCCTCAAATAGAGCATCACTTTCTAAGTCAACAGGATTAAAATAGTTGCTCTGGCAATCTGCCTGCCAAAATCAAAATTATGTTTGTCTAATTGGCTCCTACATGGCACAAATGCAATGATAGATTTTACCTCGTAGAAGACAGTTTAATTATCTATTGTTGTGTTAATAATTATATAGGGCTCATCTATAAACTAACAAGACAATCACACTATGAGAAAGAGAGTGCATGATTTAACAGTTTTACTTTAAAATTACTACCTAAGAGCACCAAAGCGAAACACTAGGATCATCATTGATAAGTAGCTCAATTGGTGAACTAAATTTAGTTAAATCAGGCCATGCCCTGATAATAACTCTTAATTGGTGAAATTAAAGAGCCTTCTCTGTTGGCATGCAACAAAATGAAATAGATAATTAGATGAACTTTCAAGGTTCAATATCTCCACTCAAATTGAGTTGCTACTGGCGTCATATTTGATGATACATAATCAATAAGAGCCATAATTGACCCCAGACATTCTGCAATTTCTTGCATTATAAATTGGAAGCCATAACATCTGTCTTTTCATATTACTTAGGGCACAGAATCAAAGTTGGCTACTTGTATCACCAAAGGGCATTAAGCTCCCATATTTGCAGTTTTACCTTGCCACAAGTGAGCTTGCAAGCAAGTGCATGACTCATTTCGTGCAGAAACACAGTGATGAGCTTAAAAGGTGTAAGCAGAAAGGTCCTCCATAGCTGTAACCAGCACAACAAAGTATTAGCATAAGAAGACCAGTAGTGCAGCCACAGAGATCAACATAAATATTTCACCAAAAAAATATCTTCGTGACATAAATATATATATTTAACCAATAACAAATAACAAATTAAATATGACGTAGCATATAAATGTATACTATCTGATAATAAACTAAAGACCTCCTTTTTGAAATGGTCCAATGTCAAATGCCAAGTCAACCCATTTTTCAGCTTACAAAACCACCTAGTACTTCTTCTGTTTAGCTCATCCAAGTAGAGCTACCTGAATTTGATCCAGTCACAACTAATTTGAGAAACAAGAAATGCAAAAAATGACAAATATCTCTTAATCCTGCTTCTATTGTGTTGCATGATTCCCATGAAAAAACCTTTCCCCAAGGCGAAATTCACAGGTTTCATGCAAATTGAACATGTACTAGCTAGAAAATTTTCACATGGCAGCATCATTTTTTGCACTCCAAATTCTTAAACACCCCAATTCCCCATTTTACCAATTATTTTGAAAGCAACTGTTTCCTCTCAGAATCTCTTCACTGCTATAAGGATTACAAAGGTAAAAGGTTCTTGTTCCTGCCCAAGTGTATTAAGCCCGATCAGGTGATAGGCTAAGGGTATTAGCTGCTATAGATGCTAAAGGCTAGATTGGTACAGTAGTCATGCTCAATTTATACACCAAATGAATTGGAACATAGTCAAATAAAAAGGTGCATTATGATAACCCAATTACCCACACAGCGTTTAGTTACATTCTAATTTATTTGTTTAAAAAAAAGGAGTAATTTTTAACCGTAAATTACTTATAATCTAAACTAAAGCCTCTAACTTTGACAACTGTTTTGAATTGGGGTGTGTTCTTCTTCCTTTCTGAGAAGAAAGAAAAGTGGGTTTGTGGCAGAGAGAGATGAGAGAGGGTACAAACCACGAAGATAACAACGGTGAAGGCAGCAACAGAACCAAGGAAGATCTTCTGGTCTTTTTGACAACAGTTCTTGAGCTCCCAGTTGGGCGTGTCCATTGTTGCCGTTCTTCACTGTTTCCAAACCTCAAAGGATGAAGAAAGGATTCAACTTTGTTCAAACTTCAAATAATGGTGTTGGTGTTGGTGTTTGATTGAAGGAAAAGCGTTTTGGTGGTTGCGAGAGTTGAGAGAAAATGGCAAAGAACGGAAAAGAAAGAGATTTGAACCAAAATTAATTTTGAAAAAATAATTAAAAGAAGAAGAAGAAGAAGAAATTAATTCAATAATAAGAAGACAAAACCAAAGTGGGTGTGTTTAGATTTTGATTGGGCAAATGGCTGCTAGAACAGGATGTGGGTTGCCTGTGTCCAACTCCAACGCGTAAAGTCAACCACGTCAAATGGACCAATCCTGTTCCTCTACCAACCTTTGTTTGAGATTTTTTTTTAAGGGTTTTTTCACTAAGAAAATAGTCAGTTTACGTTGGAAAAATGTGAGTTTTAAGCTTTCAAGTTGTGAAATTACTTTTATTGGAACTCTTAATTGGAAAAACCCATTTTGTATACGTGTATTTTTTTATTTTTTTATAACCAGGGCTATTGTTGGTCATTGCCACGGGTCAGGGATGTCAAAAATAGTAGGTTTTAAATTTTTTTTACTAGATCTCATGTTTTAAAAATATAAAATCTCTTCTTTCAAAAATTTTCTTTGAGCAATGTTGAGAAATGAGAAATATTTAGGTGCACCTGAAAGTAAGAAAAAATATTTATTTTATTCATTTATTAATTAACACATAAATTTTGTGGGTGATTATTATTTTATACTTTCCTTGTATTTTTAATATAATAGTTAATTTGTCAATAAATAAATACATGTAAATATTTTGTCTTGCTCTTTACCTAAGAATTTATTGAGAAATGTTAGTCTCGTCCAAATTCTTCTAAATATTACTACATTTATTTTTGAATAATTGTCTATTTTAAAAATTTTATTTATTCAGAAATAATTGTCCATTTAAAAAATTTAAGTAGCATCAATTTTTTTTTAATAATATCCATATTAAATACTATTAAAGGATGAGAGAGATATAGTAGAGTAAAGGAGAGAAAATTAGAATATTAAAAAGAAATAAGGATAATTTAATAAATTATTTTTAACTTTTTCTAACTTTAATATTTTTCAATTATTTCCTTAATTCCAGTGCACATTTATAATTGGACACTTATTCAAGAACGGACGGAATATCCTGATCAATAAGTGAGATAACAAATAGATAAAGTCAATGTCTTGGAATTTTAAAAAATAATCGGTTCCAATTTAATTTAGTAATTTGGAAGATATTTAGGAGAATAAATCATTTTTATTTTCTTTTTTTACCCTTTAATTCTCCTTAAGGTATTAGTTAAAAAAATCTTATTAAAGAGTATCTCTAGATATTATTTAAAGAATTTAATTTTTATATATTATGAATATAAATAAATTGTATAGGCATTCAATTATATAATATCACATTATAAACTTAATCATTCACTGCCTCAAAAGTCTTACAAATATAAACATGTGATTAAGTGACAATGTAAAACTCATTTATATTGTCAATGTATCAAAATCAAATTCTTATTTAAATATTAATTAAAATTGAAATCTACTTTTAATTAATATTAAAAAAACATTTTAGAAGATGTTGAAAAAAAGTCAAATGCATTTGGATTGGCTTTTAAAAAGTTATTTTTTCATTTTACAAAATGTCCCATAAAGTAATACAAACTTTTCTTCTCTTTCGGAATAACAATTCTGAGCAGGCATCTCGGCCATGTATCCTTCAAGGAGCTTTATACCTTTTTTTGCCCTTTTTGGTGGTCCTTGGAACTTGTAAGAAGTAAGGTGTTGGTATTTAATTTAGAATGAGTTATTAAATATTCATTCATTACTAATT
Organism: Dalbergia oliveri; assembly: GCA_030441495.1. NCBI lineage: Eukaryota > Viridiplantae > Streptophyta > Magnoliopsida > Fabales > Fabaceae > Dalbergia > Dalbergia oliveri. Next base: position 34,352,919 of record JAMLFY010000005.1, read on the forward strand.
TAATGCAGTTTATTTATTATTACTTTTTGTAAATTTTTTCTACATTATTCTTTATAATGTAACAAATGAAATATTTTTGTTATGAAAAGAAAAAATAGCCGTTTACTGAGTAAAGCTTTTACTTTGTCTTGTACTAAAATATATAAAAACTTTCACAATTCACGTATCATTCGAAATTTCGTTGAGTTTTTCATGCATCTGTATTCTTTATGTTTAGACCTATTCACATTTCAGTATCTTTGTCCATGTCTCAAAAGCGACTTGATCGAAATTTCCTCTACACATGCAGTTTTATTAGGTAAGGTAGGGACCTAGCTACATTTTTCTTTGTTCAATGATAAAGAAATAATACTTCGATTTTTCGTCTTTATAAACTAATTCTTGTTTAGACTATAATACGTAAGCGTTCATTCTTTTACTCATATAAATGAAGACAAGCTTTTCAACATGCAAAATAGTGCTTGCGTTATGTTATTTGTCCTCGTTATGTATGAGATATAATCTATATTTAATTCACTATTAAATAAAGTGTGGATCAAATTCAAATTAAGTCCATACATTTAATAATAAAAGAGATATGAGTTACAATATCTACACAATAAGTATAAACAACTTTTTCATAGTGCTTATTCATTATAATTATGTTTTTTGTCTTATACATGATGTATAAGGCAATGTTAACTTCTCTTTCAATATGACTATAACGTGAATCAATACGGTACCTTGTGTGATGTTAAAATAACACTGCTATAATGAATAAGCCAACTAAAATAGCAATACTCTATATATACACAAAAAAAAAAACTATTAACTAAGCTGATTGAAATATCTTACAACATTATTGAACTTCACTTAAGAACCTGCAATGAAACTCAAATCACATTGAGTATGAAAAGTTTACTCTATCATTCTTTTCACTCGGCAGTATTAACATTGGTGTGAATTGCTCTGTTTGAGACAAAGAAAATCATATTCTTCTTGCTTTTTTTAGGTGAACCTAGATATCCATCTGAAGCAACGATTAATTCTCTTAAAACGTAAAGCTTATAAATATGAGTTTTGCTCTAATTAAAACCATTTTCATATACACAAAAATCAAACTTCTGACTAGATACCTAAGAAACCCAACTAGTTATCCAATGTGTTAGGTCTCATTGTTTATATTCCTCTTGCTAGCTGCTAGCAAATAGCAATGTTTATGACCAGTCTCATCAAAATTTCATCTTTAACCACGGTTCACTCACTCACTCTTGCTGTCTCAACTTGTATGCTTTAGATATTAGACTTTCAAACACACACTTCCCAAATAAAGCCAATGCAAATTTACAGTTTTTTCAATTTAATGAATTTGTACTATTAGTATTCAAAGTTTATTAAACCCTGTTTGATAAACGCCAAATAATCCGATCTAAAGCAGGTCGGTTTATAATGAGAATAAAATTCTCCCAACATTAGAACTTTTTAATAGGCCTTACTTCAAACAATAATAACAAGTGTTGAACCACATGAAACAATCAACGACAGTCAATATGAGTTGGCTTGATTAATAAGGATTGAAACTTTTCAACTATGAAGCTCACGTTCTATGAAGCTTATGTTAAACTATCACTCCCAAAAAAATCATTCTTGGTTAAGCAATCAGTAGTTACCAGCCAATGAGCATTCCTACTTCTACCATGTATACATACAAAGCAGAAAGGGACAATAGAAGGGAGATGCACAAGTTGCAGACCTTAGTCCTCATAGTCATAAGGGGAATGGCGACTATATTTTTCCCTTCTATGAGAGTGTTCATCTCTTTCTCTTCTTTTGCGAGAATGTTTCTCTGATTCAGAACTCCTGTGTTTCTCTTTCTCGGATGAACTCCTACTATGGTAATGGTCACTCTTCTCTTCCCTCCTCTCCATAGAGTTCCTTCCACATGAGCGGTCTTCTCGGTGACTCGAACTCCTCCTGTGGTGCCCTTCATTGATGTCTGCTGAACTTCTGAGGTCACCTTCTGTCCGGTTTCTGTCCTTAGAACCCCTTCTATGAGAGTCTTCTTCCCTGTCTGAAAGGTCCCTTTCTCTTCTAGGGGGAGATGGGACCTGTACACAGGTATGAGTATGACTATGAACAAATAAGATTAACAAACAAATTGTAAATGTCAAAACTCTTATATGCAATATTAACTTTTGGTAAACTAATGATTTATCAAAAGCAACATTAAGCAAGCACAAGGACTAAGGTCTATAGTAACGAGAGATATGTTGAAAGGCATCTCAAAATGAGATGTGTTGAAAAGGTAAAATAACGACACCTGAAAGCGTGACATATATCTTCCCTCAGGCGGGGGTGGGATGCCAAGCTTCTTCAATTCCTCATATGGGATTGGTTTCCTGGTTGAATAGTAGAGAAAATAGAGAATCAATAGTCAATGAACAGAAGCTAAGCCAACAAAACTAAGAAAAATTCTTGTATGCACCAGGAGGAATAGCAATGATTTATGACCATGAAATATTTAACCCATGTGTAAGTATAAAATTCAGAAAATATGTGATGTATATAGTTGGTAAGAAAATCCTTCCTCCAATTGCTCAAAACTAACTTGTTGGGTCAAATCCAAGTAGGTATCATAAGCCATATAAAGCATCTAGCCAAATAGTACATGCAGATATGTCATGTTTTTCTCAGCAATACACTAACTAGATCCCTTTCACAAAACTTCTACAATGAAGAATTACACAAATAAGTTATTTCAGTTTTGAGAATCATAGCATCCACCCCAAAGACATTAAATTCTCTTATGATACGGTAACCTTCAACACAACTCTAAATAAAATTTAGTAAATAACAAAAAAAAAAAGTTGGTAAAAATATGGCCATTCTAGTATAAGGAAACCTATGTTTTGGATAATAATAATAATACTACGTGCACGCAGCGCACACGCACACACACACACACACACACACACACACATATATATATATATATAAATTTCTGAAGAAAGCCTCTGTTAATTAGGATGCCTATGTTTCTTAATTATACAATTATAATTTACAGTACGGATTATTTAAGTCATGCGCATAGCATGGTTTGAGAACTAGTTTATAAGCTATCTCAGAAATGAGCAAAAATCTAATTTGCAGATCTAAGAGGACTGAACACACACAGGGGTGCTCGAAAAGGTTTGGCTCTTCCCCCAAAACGAAGTTGTCCTGATTCCTTCTTGCCACTAAGACCACCACCTGTAAGAGAGAACACTGGCTCAGTGGATAGATACTATAAAATGTAAATACAACTTAAGGAATGTGACACTTCAACTGACCTAACCTTCTAGGAATCCATCCTGGCATCAACTGCTGTCTGTTATAATCGACTATGATTTCACAATCGTCAATAAAAGAATGATGAGCATCCTGCAAATGAGAAAATAATAGATATCAGAATCATTAACATTTCATAAAATAAGAGGGAATAAAGCTTTAACATGTTACAACACCATATATGCATGCCGCATCTCCCTTTCAGTTTCAAATTCGACAAAAGCATAACCCCGAGAAGCTCCTGTCACTGCAACCAAGAAAAAATAAATCCAATGTAAAAACTAAAAGCCCACATGTTATGAACAATATGGTTAAAAGAGTAATTATCAATTTATATCGTTCAAAGGAACAAGTGCATAACATTGCCAAACCATTGGCAGGGGTTTAACATGAAAAAGTGGCAATACAAGACGCTGTGTAAATAATCCAAAGAGAAATGCTATGTATGTTGGTAAACGAACATTTACACAAAGTTAGTAAAGATCCTTTTCCAATATGTGGATAAAAAAGAACAACGTAACAACAGAAGTAATATTATTACAAGTTCCTAGGTATTAATAGATTTACATGCACAATATTAATTCTATAACATGGAAAGCAAATTATACCCTTAGTTGTTAGAATCGTATTCAATACGAGTCATACAGCCAATGATACAGAATCAAGAGTGAATCGGAAATTGGACTAAATTGGACATGTATTGGAATGAATCGTGCCATTCATTGCCCCCGATTTGACTCGCCCGACACATGCAATTCAAGAGAAAACGGGCAGAAACGTGATTTTGGGCCTTTTCCCATTCAGAAGTTCTGGAATTGAAAGGCCAAGGGCCACCAACCGGCCATATAATTAATTGCAGAGGAAACAAAAATTGAGAAGAAGTGAGTGATTACACATGAGTTTACTTAAGATTAAGATTGGTGGCTTATGATGGTATTTTGGACTTTGGTATTAGTGGATGAATTTGATTTAGTACTTTACTTTTACTATTTCTACAATGATATACTGAAGTTTAAGTACTCATTTGTAGTTTTTTGAGCATACTTTATGTTTTAGGTATGTAGTTTTGTTATGCAGGCTTCTATTAATATGCTTCTGAATCGTATAATACGAAACGATTCACGATTCAAAAAATGATCAAACGATTCTCAATATGATTCATGATTTGACAACTTTAATGTGTAAAATAGATCTACAGAGAGCTAACTGATGAAAACAGACAACAAAATAGGGATTAGTAATTAAGATGGGCCGAAGAATCACACCGATGTCCCTAACCAAGCGTAAGTTCTTCACCCGACCATACTTACTCATAACCTGAAAAGACCAATACCACTCATTCCATTAGTACACAAGTTAACATGTCAGATAAGTTCACAATGCTGCGAAAATGAGGCAGCAAAAATAAGTGGCAGTATCCTCTAAATGTGGATCAAGATAATTGTTTTTTCTTTCCTTTCCCAGTCTCTTTCATTTGATCTTCGATATCCTCCATCAGTTCTGAATGCTCAAATCAACTAATGTTTTTTTGTCTATAATATTGAATATTGAATTCCATCAATCCAGGAACAAACTTGATGGAAATATAAATACCTGAGTTCCAGATACAACTTTCAAAATCATAATAAGCTCTATTCTACCTTGATAATCTCAGTCTGATCCAATTTCTTATTCAGTTAGTCCCCTTCTTCGGGAAAAATAAATCTAAATTAACAAAGTAAACGTACATTAGGAATAGTTCAGAATTTTCTTCTATATTATACTTTTAACACAGAAAAAAAAAAAATAGAACTTGACCTTGCGGACTGTGTCTTCAGAGGTGAGGCGAGAGAGGCGACCCACGAAGAGAGTGCAATAAGGGTCTCCAGTAGCCTTAGGATCACCAAAAGGGTCATCTGCAAAATTCAATTTTTCCAACTTGAAAACCAACAAAATCACGTTTTTTTATTTTTTATTTTTTTTAAAGAAGAAGAAGAAGAGGGGGGGGGGGATAATGAAATAACGGACAGAGGCCAATAGAGGAACAGAGGTGAGCACGATAAACGGCGTTGTCGTGAGGAACAACATCGGTGCCGTCGATGCTGCCAGCTTGAATGGGATGGTATGTGTCCGAATAGAAAACAGAGTTCAAGTTCCTCGCCCTCGTTTTCTCCATCACGAGATTGAAGGGAAGAATGAATAGAAGATTGCTGACAATTCACAAAACGCACAAAGACTTCAAATCTGTGAGTGTAACTGAAAGAGCCAAAAGTTGCTGCAGCTAGCTCGATCCTTCTCTCTTGTTTGCGCCTTTATCAGTCTTGTGTCTCATAAATTGGAAAGAAAAAAATTATACCTGTACTCACGAAAAATTGGATAGTCGGATCCACTTGCGTCTTATCTTTATCTTTATTTGAATAATTTGATGTATCTCTAACAATAATTGAAATATGATTGAAGTGTCTTATATATTATGAATGTAAATAATATATCTTAAGTGGAAAAGATATGTGTATCATATCATAATTTAGACATTTGGGGTTTAGAATTTAGATACCCTTTTTTAAGTGCAAATTAAGTTTATTTTTGGTAAAATTCATCCGCACATTTTTCTATTTGTAAACATTTTTTGAACTAGTTTTATAAATCATTATACAACCTTTCTTGAATTTGTAAAATCATTTCATCAACATCTTTCATAGCATTAAAGAGTACGTTTAGGAAAAGTTGGTGTTATTCAAACAAATAGAGATGAATCATGATAAATTTTATCAAAATTTTAAAAGAAATTAGTGTAATTTTTCATTTATTTCCAGGGATCGATATAGTAAAATAATTAATAGTAAATATAAATTTTTTTTACTTATTTTATATGGAACATAACTAATATGTAAAATGCTTACCCAAAATAATAACAATAATAACACAGCGTAAAATTATTAACTCATAATTTTGTGTATTATTTTTGAAAAAAAAATCTTTCAGAGTGATGTCCGGCTAATAGTGTTTTTATTATTATTTGCTTGACTTATTTCAAAATTTTTGTTAATTAATAAAAATAATTTTTAACTCTTAATAGCGTGGTGGTATTGTTTTTTCTCTATATTTATTGTTAATTTTATTAAGAGAAAATTATACTAACTTCCTCAAGATTTACTGTAATTACACTTAACACCCTATTTTGCAAAACTATTAATCCTCTTCTTTAAGTTCACTAAAATTATACCAACTTTCCTGTATATACTAGTTCATTAATTTAAATCACAAAAAATATAATATATGGTATATACATAATTATTAATGATAAAATTATAATATTTTAGCAATATTAGACATATATATTAACTAGAATACCTTTTTTATCATATATTATAATTATAAGTTTTTTCATGTGATAAAAAACACATTTTTTATCATAAATTATAATTACAAATTTCTTTTCATGTTATAAAAAATATTTTATTTAATTGATGTGCTAAATATTATCAAATTATTGTAATTTTTATTAATAATTATATATGTATTCAATATTATCTTTCTTTTCCACTTAAATTAATGAACATATTTATAAGGGAGGTAAATGTAATTTTAATAAACCTAAAGGAAGTTAATGATAGTTTTATAAAATAAAAAGGTATTGAGTATAATTACACCAAATCTCAAAGAATGTGAGTATAAATTACTCTTTTATTAATGTAATGAGTGTGTTAGTGGATTGATCTAGAGTCTAGACTAATTTATATATGAACAAAATATATTTCTTTTTTATTTTTTGTGTTGTCATCCTTTAAATGTTATTTAAATTAAGATAATTTTCATCATTTAAAACCTTACTAGCCTGTTTACAAGATTTAACCGACTCATACTGGGCCTTGAAACAATTAAATGACAGAATCAAGAACAATAACAAACACTTCTCATCATAAGAAACATAACAAACATTTTTTACACTACAAAGAATAAATTGAAATTTATTTGTAACTAAGAACAAACTCTCCACCAAGAAAGTTAAACAAATACACTAGCCTGTTCTTCACACATCAGGGATATAAATTGCTATTTTAGTTGCTTGTACAAAAGGTGCATATGAAGATTCTAGCTTGTCCACTCTTCAAGAGGCTTGTACCTTGCAACAAAACTATCCAATCATGAATATGAAGATTCAGGACTCACCATCCTGCTCCCTCTTTAACAAAGAAAATAATTACAATGGTCAAGTTTAAGCAACTAATATAGTAGTAAAAACTATGCACAACCACACACACATGGCTTCCTCTGAATTCAACATGGAAAAGTTCAAGCAAGGTCACATACACCAAGATGGACTTCAATTTTGCACAGTTATGACTGCATGTGTAGGTATCGTTGCTTCTAATCTTGTAAGTTCATTACCAATGCTTTCTTGTCGAGGTAAAAAGCAACCAGATCAAAGGTCACATGTCATCAGAAAAGCTTGATGGCTGATGCTGAAATAGTTAACATATGAAGCTCCAAAGATCATAGACATTTCATTAACTTCTGCATCTATTCATCTAATCGAAAAGATAAACTTTCATAGGACAATGAACCATTGTAAATGCTAGCATAGCATGGCCTAGCATGGCACATGACAAAAGACATTTACCCTGCAAGACCAGCCTTTGCTGAACACCAACACATATTTCTCAGACAAACAAAATACTGAATTTATCAACAACGCAAAGGATATAATGGAATGAAGCAACAATGAAATTTAGGAGATAAAAGTTCCTGCGATTAAAGACAAAAATGATATTCCATGATAACAAACAAGGGGTATAAGTCAACAAAATTGAAAAACAAGAAGAGTATCCTGAAATACTCTAATAGAAAAAAAATTTGGCCACAATAAGCAAATACAGCAAAAGCAGGCAGTCAGCATTTAAGCAGTTTAGTAACATAACAGACATCACTGGGTAGGCGAAAAATTGAGAGAAACTCTTAGTCTGAAATTTGTATTTGGCCTTTAAGCAAATTTAAAGCGGCACTCACTGTTTAAGGTGTTTTTTTGATTTCACGGGCGAAAAACTGAGGAAAAACTGGAAGTTTTCAGGGGGAGTGTTAATGGAATGTAGCTGAAAGTGACTTGGGATTCAAAACTTGAAAGGGTTCTATTCTCTGAAATGATAATTTGGAATTGGAAACTGGAATTTCTGAATATGTGAAGGAAAATAATGTTATCATGGAAAACTTGACTTGATAGAGAACAATCAAGAGAATTCAGGGGTTGATGGACAGCGAAACTTGATAATTGGGACCTAGAACTTGCATAGAGAACAATCGAGAAGGATAGGGCATAACCTTTATTTCCTTGATTTAATTTACAGCACTTTAGAAGATACAGTTCAAAATCCTAAACTGAAACTAGATGGTTAAGGGAGTAAAGTATGTTAAAATATTAAAATAAAGATATGACAACTATAAAACCCAAAACTGTTCCAACAAGTAAATATAATTTTTGTTCAAAACTAATTAGGTTCTGTTAATCTGCTCAGGCTCCTGAACTCTATCAGTCATCTCCAGTAATTGCTGTGCTATTTTTAACTTGCCACACTTTTCAAATGCATGCTTAAACGTGTCTCTAGCAGATTGTGTTACATGGATACCATTTTCAAGCATTGATTTCACTTTCTCATAAGCAGCATCTAGTTGACCATTCTTCAACACCTTCTGCAACTTCTGGTTCTCCAGTTTTCTTTGCAATTTATGACATAGATCCAACCGATCATGTTCGCGCAAAAGATTGTCTACTAAATTGTAAGTGTGAAAATGTGGAATCAAGCCCAAACCCAGCATTTCAACTAATAAGTCATAAGCAACTTTCCAGTTCTTCCCTTCACCATGAGCATGGATCAGAGCAGTATAGGTAAAATTATCAGGAAGGCATCTGTTCTTATTCATGATTTCAAAAACCCTTGTAGCATGACCCAAATTGCCCAACTTACACAGCATGGAAATAATAGAATTGTAAACAGCCAACTTTGGCTTTAAGCCACGGGCTAACATTCTCCCAAACAATTTACCAGCATCCTCCACACGCCGGTGTTCACACAACGCCTTCATGACAATCGAGTGTCCCTCTTGCACGCAAGTTAGCTTCCTCTCCTCAGCAACCCTCAACACTTCAACAGCTTCTTCCGTATTACCTAAGCGACAAAGCTCTGACATAAGCTTGACTACCACAAAAGCACTTGGCAACAAGCCAGAATTCAAAACTGCCCAAAACACTGCAACCGCTGGCTGAATTGCGCCGCTATTACCTCCCATGTTAGGAACCAAAATAGTATACGGCCTACAAGTATTCCTCACTCTTACCTTCTCAACAGACCCTTCTTTAGCACTCATTAAGCACAACTCCCCAATAAGTACATTCAATGCAGAACGAGTTGGAACCACACCAATCTCATCCATTCGGGCAAAAATCTCAATAGCTGCCTCTAACCTACCAACTTTACACAAACCAACAAGCATGTTACTACACGAATACGTATCAGGGGATTCGATCCTCCGAAAGATCGAAAGCGCAAGCTCAACCATCTCCTCAGAAGACTGCCTCTTGCACAACACATAAAGCATGTTATTGAACACAAGGTTATCAGGCCTACACCTAAACACAGTTTCCATTTCCTCAAACAGTGACAAAGCTTCCTTGATCCTCCCTTGCCTACCCAAAAACCTTATACAAATAGACAAAGCCCTAGAAGAAACTCTACCCTTATGCAATGACACAGTCATCAACAAACACTTCATGTCATCAAAGAGCTTCCTCCTACCCAAGAAATCAGCCATGTACTCAACCACAGAGTCATCAAACTGAAATTCCATCTGGGTCCCTGCCCATGAGAAGAAATTCAAGGTGTTGGCCCTACCCAGTTGCTTGTAACTCATCAAGACCCTAAGGACAAGATTGGAATTCAACACTCCCTTGTAAGAACCCAGGACAGTGTCAATGTCAGTGGTGCAAGAGACACGGTTGGAGAGCAAAGAGCAAATGGAAACAACAAGGGAAGAAGTGGTTGTTGTTTTGCGTGCGGGAACAATGGAATTCGAGGAAATGGATTGTGGGTATGAAGAAGAATGAAGAGAAGATGCAGAGAGGTTGAAAAGGTGATGAAAAAAAGTGATGGAGAAAACAGCAGTTCCATGATGTCTGGTTCTAGAAACACAGAGCATTATACAAAAAAGAGAAGTGGTTTTGAATGATTACCGTTTTCTGTTAAGAGGCACAGTAGCTTCAGTGTATTACATACAGACATCACAAGCCTCGTTCTTTCTCCGGTGAGGTGCTGAGGTTCCTAGGAAAAGGTGTGATTACTGATTAGGAAAATTGAAAAGGAAAATTAGGTTAGTGTTTTTAATTATTATTGGTGGTGAAAATGAAAATTACTGGGCCAGAGAGCATATCTCAACACCCAAGAATGGACCCAACTTACAATAGGTTTCGAGTATCAACTGTTAGCCCATCACGCTTCATGGTCCTCTTTCTCGAAGCTTTTCATTTCTTGGGCCTTTGACCCTTCTATCGATGAAAAAACATAAAACTTACCAAAGTTTGGTTGGTTTACAATAAAAAATAAATTTAGAAAAAAATAATAATATAAATAAATAAATATACACTTTGATCTCTTACATCAAATAAATACCTGTCATATTAATCCTTAGAAGTATCTTCCATCAAATAAGTTCAAAAAAATTAAACTATAACATCACTTTCATTCTTAAAAAATGCATGTGACATTGAATAGGTCTGAAAAGTGAAAAGTTTTATTTTATGGAAGAGAGATGGACCTATTTAACATTATTTGTAACTTTTAAGTACTTTGTCAACTAATCTTGTAGATAAATGCTAACTATATTCATAGGATATGGATGGAATGTGAGTTACATGATGTCCAATATCACACAAGTATAAATAACACATGAGCTTTTCATTTTTTATCATCAAAAAATGTTTTATTTTCCTTATCTCATACTTTCTGTGTAGTTTTATCCAAGGGCAGAGAGTTGGTCAAACCTTCAATCCTGATTGCTCAAAATGTAAGTCAAAAAATAAGCTTATTATCCATATTAATTGGCATGTCATGTCACACACAGAGGCCTTTATCAACATCAGTACCAACTCATGTATTGTTGCTTAGCAATAAGCTCTGTTCGTCTCTGATAGGACTTGGGAGCCTTACGTGTTAAGGCACTAAAACATTCTATAAGACACTGTTCGTTGTTATACACCCCATGACCCCATTTGCTGTATGCTTAAGAAGGCAATCCAATTGCCATATCTTTGCATTGAATAGTATAGTTTGAAGCTGAATTGAAGATTTAGGGACCCCTATGCTTCTAATTTAGCTATTCTTCTTATGACAAAAAGACAATCAGAGCTTTCAGATGTTGACTAGAGGATGCAATGTTTTCAATCCTACCTGTTAAACCCACCCTTAATTATTGTGTGTGACAATGACAAAATCAGCACCAATCTGCATGAAGAGCAGCTGGGCAGTGCAAAGATCCCTGGGGCCTTGATGGGGTTAATTTTGCGCATTATAATTATTGGTCCATCTGGATTGTGGCACAATAGATTGATTAATTACTCTCCATGTTACGAAATGATAGGTAGAGAGAGGAAAAAATTATCTGAAATAAGAGAATATATGTCTATTATTTTTATTATATATCTAACAATATCACTCTAGATTTCTATTTATAGATCATTGAGTATAGTACAATTGAAATTATTTATAGAATTATATTAATAATGATGTATTAATCAATCACATAAATATGATATCAAACATCCACATAATATTATTTGATTTAAGACATCACATTGGTTTTTTCTACTTTTGCTTCTTCTTCTTTTTTAATTTATATCACTTGCCAAGTGATAAGAGATGGAAATGAAAGCATTCTAAATTTCGAAAGGTGTGGCAAAGAGTTGACATGTATTATATGATGGTTCCTTTCTTTCTTTCTTTTTTCCTTTTTTTTAAGCCATTGACATTGAATTGATTGGCTGGGAAGGAGCGATAATTCATTAATTACTTATTTTGAACCTGTGATGGTTTGCTAATGTCTTGTATTGTGGATTAAAAAAGAAAAAAAAATTCATATGCGCGTTCAATCACCTCAAGTTTTCAACTATTATCCTTATATATCATTTGATTAATTTTGATCAGAAATCGTCAAATATATAAGAACAATTATGGGATGAATTGAAGCGACAAAAATTGTTTATTTTTTTAAAAACTGATACAAATGATATTAACTTATTCTATAAGAATTTTAACACACAAGTTTTAGCTATCCCGTATTTCCCTTATCCCTAGAATTATTTGAGTCACCTTTTCAGCAGGAAAAATGGGGGAAAAACCCATTGGTTGTTGATTAATGAACCTTTTTCTTAAAATTAATCACAGCCTATCTACGCAGTTGTATCCATTGATTTGGAAGACATTACAAATAGGCTTTTTTTCCCACTATTTTGGCACATACTTTTAGTGTATCGTATAGTGGTTTAGCAATCCATTATTCTTGGGGTATTCCAATTATAGTTGGTTTATAGTCTATTTATTCACTAATTGCAATGCTATGCAGCATACACAACCAAAAAGAACAAGCCAACTACAGAGAACAAAATCATCAAAGCTAATTCACAATACCATAGTCAAACTACAGATCAACCAACTCTGTAACGTGACTCATTCAAGATCATGATGGGAAATAATTTAATTATATAAGAGCTTTTTTAGTTTAACTACACACTATTCTATATACTCCTTTTACCTAATAAATCGCGATGACAGTAACTGCTATTATTATACATTACTATGCAAGAAGATATCATATGGCACTTGACAGCCAGATGAGCTTTAAAACATGTACCAAAACCTTATTTTTACAGCCCCAACTTATTCAATGTGCTGATAACGACCCGTCTTATCCTAAGTCTATGTGTGTTTGGATTGGTAAAGTTGGGTGGAGCGAAGCGGAGTGGAGCAAAGTGGTATTTTAACTGCTTTATTGTTTGAATTTATCAAACCAGAATGGAATAGAGTGAAAATAGATGGACTTCATTTTATTCACAATTTGCTTCCCCAAATTGGGAGGAATGGGAGGAAGTAAAATATCCAAACAATGGAACGAACCAACTATTTTACTCTCCTCTCCTCTCACTTTATTCTATTCCATTTTATTAAACTCTACCAATCCACTAATCCAAACGTACCAAATATTATATAAATATAAATTGAGTTTTTCTAACCAGGTTTCCATGGACGCTTATTAAGAAATTAAATATAGTCATTTTTGTATGAAAAATTAGTTTATGAAGTTTTCACAGTAATGACTGCATTTGAAAAGTTTAAAAAGTTACTATTATTTAATTTTTAACGAATATCCTAAAGGTACTTATTATAAAAATGGATATAAAATGAACATATTTTATATTTAAGGCATTTATATTATAATTATAATTAGTGAGACATAAAAATAAATTTTTCTTTAACAAGGTTGATATATAGTTTTCAACTTTTTATTAAAATATCCAAGTATGAGGAGTCAATTCTATACATACAAGTCAATTCTATACATACAAGAATATGTTGTTCTCTCTTTTATGACTCTTCCAACCAGCATGAGACAAATAAATAGGTGCTAAAAGAGAATGATGAGGGAAAGATGCCACGGTAAGAAAGAATCTAAGAGGTAACTAATGGGATAAGCTAGTACCTTTCTGAAGGACAATTTGTTAAGATACAAAGTAATGAAGCACGGGAATCACAAAGAAGGGTGATAGCTTTAACTTTTTTTTTTTTCCCTTAAGATGTATTTTGCAATATTTCTTAAAAAAGTAAGGAGTACCACACACCATGTTATCTCATGATAATATATTGGTAGGTCAATTCTATATAATACAACATAATTACAAATCAATGTATAAAAACTTGTAAATATTTGCATGAAAATCTTATAAACCAATGCACAAAAATTATAAAATAATGCACAAAAAGTTATATTATAAAAGAGAAAGTGGGTCTTCTATAATACATCAATATTATATTGGTATATAAATAATTACTCAAATCCTTACTATTAAATAATTTGGCATGTGATGCTCCATACTTCATGAGGTGCACCACAGTCTTCACCTTTTTCTTAATAAGTTAAAATTATAGGAGATATTATTCTCATAATTCTAATAGATAAAACATTAATAGTTACTCTTCCTCTCACCAAGTGATTTTTTTTTTTTTTGGTATTTGAACTCTATCATTACTTTTTTAGGAGACTAAGTTACTCCTCACTTGTCCAAGAAATTGTAGGTGGTAGCTTTAGTTTGATGGCTATGATTGTGGAGGACGATGAGCGCAATTAAACTTGGTTGAAAGCACAAGGTTCGGCCATAGAACGTAGTAGACATGGAGAAAGAGACATTGCAGGCTCTGGGCATAGGCCCCATTGAGAAGAGTACAAGATAGCGAGGATCCATTTCAGAAATTTGTGGACACACATCATCAACAACAGATCCACCGAGTATTGCCAAATTAATGTTATTGCTGAAAGTGAAAACAATCATTTCATATGTTATTTCTTACTCCACTTAATTGTAAAACCCTTTTAGATTAGGGTTTCTTCTATTCACCATTCACGTTTTCTATCCTAATCAATAATTAACACGATTTTTGGAGTATGTTTATGCATAAAGAATTAAAAAAAAAACTTTTCCCTCTCAATTGATTATAAGTGTACTTTACCCACAAAACTTTTCGAAACCCACAAATCAACCACCAAACATTCTTAAATATATATTAAATTTGCATCCATTGTTAATAGAACATAAGTGCATTATATCCCTAAATTTTAAGTTTATGTACTTTATGTTGGGAAGGAGAGCATAACATAGAGGAGATCTCAATCAATGGGCTATGTGTGAGAGAACAATAATTGCTGCAAATCGGGTACCATATTTTGGGCAAAAATCTTAAGACAATGATAGTTTAATTCTCTCATTATATATACTCTTTGTTTAATCTATTTTCAATGTTAGATTTCATCATCTTACACTTGTAAATCCAACATTCTCTCTCATGAAGTGTGGAACTGAGCCTATTATATTTCTATGCATTGTTTGAAAGACCTTTAACACATGGTTTCTAGATTGTTAGCAAGGTTGTCAAACTTAGAGTTTGCCTAAATTTATAAGAATGTTTTTTTTTAGTTTTCATTTTTTTTTTAAGTTTTTAGATTTTATTAAGAAAATCCTGAAAATTTGAAAATTATAAATTTCATTTTTAGTTTTTATTTTCAATTTTTATTTCTTCAAATTCCTTAAACTAAAAACTAAAAATGCAAAATAAAAGTTAAAACTAAAAGGACAAGACCTAAAAGTTTACTTATTTCAAAAATAAATTTATGATAAAAAAAGATACTTGAACATTTCAATTATCTCAATATCATAATGAAACAATACAATTCATCAAATATAAAATACAACATAAAATCACAATAAATGAAACGATCAAAACTTTGGAAAATGAAAAAATAAAATAATTTAAGTCAAAACATTTTAACTTCAATTTTGAATATCTAATTAAGAGGGCTGTGTGAAATTCCCAATGTTTTGTTGTCTAAGACCAAATTTTAACTAAAAGAGTAAACTCATGAGTCTATTCCTAGTTCACCTGAGTTTACTCAATTTTCAAGTTCAAATTTTCAAACAAGTTAATTTTATTTTGGAACTTAAATTTGAATTCAATAGCCATAATTGTATGAAGACTTTCGACACAATGGATCACACTCATGGATCCAGAAACCATGACACTATAATACTGTTGTAACAATATCTTATTAAAGACGTAGAAAAAAATAAACAAATCATAATTTTTTTAAAAATCATCAATATCCATTTATTAAAGTTTAATTAATTTAGCTCGAGTTAAGTGAATCAACAATAACAATAAGATTCTTTTGGTACTAGTTTTCTGGAAAATATCATACAAGCAGAATTTTGTAATCAAAATAACGTGACATAAATATTAATAGATGAATAAATTAATTATATTATTTTATTTCATCTAACAATTATCATAATTTCTATTATAGAATCCATAAATAGTTTTTTTTATATATTACATTACTCTATTTTTTTTATTATTCCCCTGACTGATATTATTTAAGAAAAATAAATGTTAAATCACTCAAAATAACTCGTGTAGATAATTATAGTCTAATCCAAAATCATGTGAATAACTACATAAAAGAAAGTGCATTAGTTTTTTTTTCCCCTCATTGGATACCAAAGGATGTATGGCTGTTGGCATGATTTCAGATTTTTGTTCCTAGCCTTCCCATATATCCTACCTGTGCTGTCCCTAAAAAGCTGCATAATTCACTCTTGGTCTAGGTAGTTAATTTAAATATTTTTTAAAATTGTTAACTACCCTCCACCCAAGCCTGCTTTTAGGTACATTTAGGTGCGTCAATCTCACAACAACAACATCACTCCCTGACATCGCCAACAAAGTCCCCTTTTTCGTTTTTTTTTTATTATTTCCAAAGGAAAATGTATTTTGTACCACGGGTGTGCAACTTGCTTGGATCAAACCCAACCCCCCTCTGATTTTTAGATCAAAATAATTTTTTATGCCCAGACCTAACTTAGTGGTATTCTGATTAATAACTTGGCCAAATTGAATCAGCCTAATTTTTGAATAACCTATAAAAATTTAGATATTATACACAATAAAATTATAAAATTTTACAAGACATATTTTAAAATAAATCATATAACTATAAAAATAGAGGGATGCTATATGTATGCATGGAGGAGATGCATTTCTTCAACTCACTATGCAATCCACCATTCAAAATTATTTAATTTTCTTAAAATATTTTTTCATTTAATCTAACTTAAAAGTAGTGACGCAACACATGAGTGTCAAACTATCATTTCTTATAAAAATAACATCAAGTTATTTAAAATATATTAATTGAATTATAAAGTTTTATAATTTATCGCTAATCATTATAAAAGGGTATAACTCTGAAAGAATAGCTTACCTTTGAGCCAAGTTGACCAACCTGAAACATAACTTTAATCTGACTAAAAAAATATACACGTTTAAATTTAACCCAAACCAATAAACTTTGATTGGGTTGGGCTAGTGGACTGAGCCAGATCATGAACACCCTCATTTTATACATACACTCAAATAAAAATGAAATAAATAAGTATAGATTTTCATCATGTAAGTGTTAAATATAAATATAAATGCACATGTTTATTTAAGGTCATATATCAATTTAACACTTATATAAGTAAATGTTATATTTATTTAACCAGTGATCATATTGATTATGATGTCTTAATTACCTATTCAAATAATAAAACTGATTTCCAAAAGTCTCACCCTTTTGGTTTTCCTTCAAACAACACCCACAAGGCATATCCTTTCCTCACCTCACACCCTTCTCCCCCTCCCTTTCTGATCCCATTTTGTCTACCTTGGACCACTGATAATAAATAAAGTTGCAAACTTGTTTTGCCACATTTCATAATAATTCACACTTCTTTATCATGGTATTCTCCTTTTGGGACCTTTGATATACTTCTTTTATTTGTACCCTTTGTTAGGTTTGAATCAATCAAATTTGACTAGTCTTCTAATAATAACTTTTGGCCGCATTTAAACCCCTCTACCCAAACCACTGTCCTGTGTCTCATCAAAAGCTCATTTTCTTGTGTGAGTTTTTTGCCATTTTAGGCTTCTGTGTCTGAGGTGAATTCCCCTTTAGTTCCCTCAAAAAGCTTTTGAATGAAAATAAAAATGGCAGTTGAACTTTGCTCAGAGAATTGTGGGGTTTCTTCATCAATTAGCCCAAGAATCTCATTCTCACATGACTTCTCCCAATCTGATGTCATACCTGTTGAGCAGCAACCCTTTGGATCAAACCCTTCATCTGAGTTGAATCCTAGCACTGACTTTGATTTTTGTGTCACTGAAAGCTTTGAGCTTGAGTCTTTTCCAGCAGATGAGTTTTTCTCAGATGGAAGGATCCTTCCCACTGAAGTAGAGAACCAAAGAACAAAAATGCTCCTTTGATGCAGAAGGGTCAATTAGTAGCACCACACCCTCCATTGTTCCCTCCTCCATATGTTAATCATTGCAATGGTTCCACTACTTTAAGAGCTTCAAGAAAGAGATCAGCTCCAAAGAGGGGAAATATTTCAATGATGAAGTGTGTGACAAGCAAAGTTCCAACAAGTCCTTTTGGAGCTTCAAAAGAAGTAGCAGTTGTGGAACTGGATACAGAAGGAGCTTATGCCCTTTGCCACTTTTATCAAGAAGCAATTCAACTGGATCCACCAGCCCAATTGTTAATAAGAGGAATTCATTGTCAAAGGAAGGTCCTAACAACAACAGCAAGCAAAATTCCCAGAAACATTCTTCTTCTTCCACAAGGTGTTGTTCTCCCTCCCTTGGGCCCAACATTTATCAAAAGCCTCCACTGAATAATTATAATAAGAATGGATCTTA
The DNA here is from genome assembly GCA_030441495.1 of Dalbergia oliveri. Taxonomy (NCBI): domain Eukaryota; kingdom Viridiplantae; phylum Streptophyta; class Magnoliopsida; order Fabales; family Fabaceae; genus Dalbergia; species Dalbergia oliveri. The sequence continues at coordinate 34,371,755 of JAMLFY010000005.1, forward strand.
TGGTAATAGTGTAAGAGTTAGTCCTGCTCTTAATGTTCATTCTGCAAACCTATTTGGTTTGGCCTCAATCTTCTCCAACAATAGAGATAAGAGCAAGAAGTAATTTGCATTAGGATTGTACTCCATATGCTATAACATGGCTTATTTTGGGGTCTATGACTCTATATATATAAATATATCTTTTTGAAATTTTATTACTATGCACTTTAATTTCCTGGATTTGCCAAGTGATTAGAAGAAAAATGAGGTATAGGTTATTAGATATTTGAAAGGTGAATGGTTTGCATCAAGAAGACAAAGTGATAAAAGGAGATATGTGTGAAGTTGATGGACAAGGATGATATAATGTTGGCACATGCTTTGGGGCACAAAATGACAGGTAACTGTTGTTATCATGGCTGTCCCTTGCCTGTGTTTTGTTCCTCTGCTTTTTCTTTTTTTCTTCGGAGTTTGGACTGTGTGTAAATACATTGATTTTTATTAGTACGTTTCTTTTCTTTTTTTGTTCTTCTGGATCTCTAACTATCAGATGCTAAATGAAGAAGTTGATTCTACAATTGTATGTTCAGAAGAGCTTGACTTGTTTCTCCTCTCTGCTATTGGTTGTTCTTGTTACATGGATTGTTGATTAATATATAATTCACACTTATATTCACTTCTTTGTTTAGAGTTCTACCCTCAAATATTTAATTTTCACGTATAAATAATATTATTTGTTCATTTCGTACAGTGCAAAGTTTCTGTTGGTTTGCGTGTAAGGATAACTAGACAAGTACTTTTCTTATTGCTAATACTTGAGTAGTTGACCATAAATCAATTTTATTAATCACTAGAATATGCCTAATTGAGATACAAGAGTTTTGTGAAGTTCCTTGTGAGCATATGAACAAAGTTACAAAGAGAAGCCTATAAATGAGAAAGCCTTTGCTTTTGGCTTGAAAATTAATTTTTGACACGTGAATGAAATTGTATTAGTAAAGAAGGTTGAACTTTTAATTTGACCCACACAATATAAAAAGTTAATTTAAATGGTTCTAATCTAAAAATTTCTCGATTTTTTTTTTTGGATAGGTACAAGTTTATTAATTTAAATTTTTGTACACTACTATATTTATATAAAAATAAATATGATCAATGTATAAGTGATTTTAGGGTAATTATTTTTTTTATGGTGTATGAATTAAAAATGCTTTATATATTACATTATGGGAAAAATTATATAATTATGGTGTGAAATCTTGTCAGAGATTTCGTTCAAAAAAATAATATTTTATTTGTGAAATATTGTCATTGATGACATTTAGATTAAAAAATTAATATTTTGATCACATTATTCAAAAAATAATATTTTATTCAAATAATAATAATATTTTATTAATGAAATCTCTTTCATTGGTGAGATTTCATTTGAAAAAAATTATATTTTATTAAATATGAATGATGGTTTCAAAAATTAGTAAAATTTTATCATTGATGAAATTTCACACATCATATTCATATAAATCACTAAATAAACTTATTTTATGATAAATTTTACCAACACAAACCATATAAAAAAAATGACCCGTGATTTTACATTGAAATAAAGTTAGTAAATTTTATCTTTATTTTGAGTGAGTATAAACATGAGTTGTCAAAGTTAGGGAGAGGAAGCGGATTCTCCATCCTCACCAAAGAATCCGAAACCGTAAAGGGAAATGAACTTGTAGCTGTAAGCTAGTGCGTAGGCTTTTTGGTGTTTGCTCCTTTTCCCAACGAGGGTGACTTCGAAAAAAGAGAGTTCACACTGCCCCTTTTGAAGTCTAGTGATGTGATAGATCTCATTGTAGGAGATACCTTCCTTATACCTAGGGGAAAATATTATTATTTTAATATTTCTAAAAATATATATTTAATTAAAATATTTATTTTATTATTATTAAATATAATAGATTGATACAGAAAATAAGAATTATTATTATATTTAATGATAATAAAATGAATATCTTAACTCTTAATTAATATTATTTTTAAGTGTTAGAATAATATTTGAGATGGGGTTGGGGAATTAGAAATCTAGTGATGGGGTGGATGTTGGTCTCTTTGAAATCGAGAGGTGATGGAAATCAAACGTGAAAATTCGTGCCGAAGTCTTTGATATGAAGTCTATTATCATGACTAGCTAGTAGAGAGGATGGTGTTTCGGTGAAATAATTGGTCACTTTGGTTCCTGCACTGATCTATTTCATTTGAATATTTTTATGAGTTTAAATTTTTTAGGAAGAAAAAATAAAAGGAAAAATTTATAAATTAAAATTTTAAAATTCAGGTCACTAGACAACAACTACCAACTCATCAAGAAATAATTATGGAATAGATTTGATCAATTTAAAGTTAGAAGGTTAATAAAATATAAAAGTGAGTTATATTAATTAATCTTGAATTATTTAGTAGGATCTATATATAATAAAAGTTATCAATCTAAAAATAATTAACTTCTTATTTTATATTTTATCAACTCTTTCACTTTAAATAAACCAAATCACGAGGAAATACTCCAATCTAAGTCCCTAGGAATTGAAATTAATTGTGTGCTACCTTGAAGAACCTTGGTGGTTTTAAACTGGTGCTACAATTGCGCTTGTGCTGTAATTATTGATTGATTATGCAAAAATGCGGTTGGTGCAGTTACAATTGTTATTGCGAAGCAGTTATAGAGAGTATATATCGTCATAGTAATATTGTGATTGCAATTGGATTATGTAAACTGTAAAAGGGAATTACTCACACACACAGATATATATATATATATATATATATAGAGGGTGATTGATGACCTTGAGCCACAAAGTGTCGAGGTCTCATAGCTCTCCTAGAAACTCCTGCATACATTATGAGTCCTATATTATTGAACAGGACACATCGATGGTGCACAATTAGCTTGGACCAAGTTTCTATGAATTAACTTTGATTGAGTCAATTTTTACCCTACCTATTCAGTTGTCATCCATACTCAAGTTGTTACTGTCTTGTCTCTATCTCAATCATTTTGCTGAGCCGGAAGTAGGAACATTGTACAACGGTTCATCATATACCCACCCAATTGTTGAAAAAGTTGAACTACAAATGAATGAACTGAAAGAACCAACCAAGGAAAGTGGACAAAGGGGGAAGATGTGAATGGCCCTTATCTTGAACCACTTTATATGTAATGACAAGTTGCTTGACGTTGATCTTCAGTACGACAGTACTGAAAGTTTGGTTCAAAAGTTTGTGGCCTGTGGTTCCAATCAATTAGCTTGGTACATATTAAATGTCACTTTTGGTTCATGATATACTCTATCAAATACCTTGGTTTCCTAATATATATTTCAATGCTATCTTTCGCACAGGTGAATTTTATTTGATATATGGATATATTACAATAAGAAATGCTCTGAGATTAATCTTGTAGATGTTTATATGATTAATAACATAATGATTATTAATCTTTCAAGTTAACTGGTGAACTTTTAGTTTACTTACATTCTACGAGGTTAGGTAATCTCAATATAGGAAGAATTTAAAGAAGAATTTAATAGAAGGAAGAATTCACTCAAAGAATTGCGAAAGTTATTCATACACATATATGTATATCAAGAATAGAATCTTCCTTATATCTCCTTTAAGAATTGATAAGTCACATTATCTTGGTACTTGAAAGATGGAATTGAATTTCTTTAAGAATTGGAATTCAATTCTTTGCTTTGAACCAATTTTGATTCAAGAATTACATGGGAATCAAAATTCAATTTCACAAACATCCCCCAAATAAATAAATAAAAAGTTCTGAATTGGTGATGGAATTTATATGAAAAAATGAAATTACTATATTAGCCTTACTTCCTCTATTGCATCATCCCTCCACTGCGAGGAAGTACATCACGATTCAGGGCCCTCTTCCAAAATAGTACAACAAGCCATTTTGTCTTTATCTAGCTCTCCCTCTTCAATCAGTGATTTTGAACAAGACCAAAGTTTCGATTCCATTTATTTCACCTTACTAACTTCCTAGCAGCACCCATTATTTGTTGGTTTGTTAGTTTGTTTATTGATGAAGGATAATATAGTAAAAATAAATAAATCAATTTATTTTTAGATAGATTCCAAATTAAGGAACTCAATTAATTCTGTTATTTATTAATTTATTCAAACATAAGAATTAATTTATTGATGAAATTCAATTTAATTTCATCACTTAAAAGCTTTCCAAACACCCTGTAAGAGTATTCAAAAGTGTTTTGTCTCATTTAGACACATATATAAAGAGGGAGTAGTGAGGGACCTGCCCTTTCATAAAAAGTTATCTTGTTCCACCCATCATAGATCAGCAATAAGGAGAGTGCATATACAAGCATACTAACATATATTTGGGTCCAAATCCCTATATGTGATTTCCAATGATCCATTTGATCATAGATGAAAATGATGATAATAATAATAGATCTCGTAAACCCATTATGAGATTTCCATTCAATCAATTTTATAAATAAAGCAATGAAAGTCTGGTAATTTTCAACACTCACAAGTTTGACAACCTTGATTGAGAAGCTCTATAAATCATTAGCTGAACTTACTAATATCACTCATTTATTTTATTACATTAATATTCGTTGACACATGTTTGAAAATCTGCTATCCGTGTTGGATTGTGTTAATTAATATTTTCTTTGTCTTTGAATAATTATCTATTTAAAAAAATTATCTAAAAATAATTATCTATTTAAAAAATATAAATAGCATTAATTATTTCTTTTCAATAATATTCTTATTAAATACTATTGAAGCAAGAGGAGATATAGTGGAGTAGAGGAGAGAAAGTTGTAATATTAAAAAGAAAAAAGAGCAATTCAGTTAATTACTTTTAACTTTTTCTACCTTTGATATTTTCTCAATCACTTTTTTAATTCCAGTATGTATTTAAAATTGAACAATTATTTAAGGACGGATGGAGTATATGTTGGAAAATGCTTTTTAAACACTAACTTTTGGACATGTGAATTGTTTGTAAATAAGTTTTATTTTAATCATATAATAAATATTAAATAGATTAAATACCCAAATTATTTTCGTAGAAATGTATTGGGGATAAATTAGTCGTTTATAATTTAAAAGTTTCAAATTGATCCTTCATATTTCAAAAAGAAAACAAATTGGTCCTTATGTACAGTATACAAAACCATACAAAAGACCAATTTGTACCCTTTTTTTTAAATATAAGTGACCATTTGAGACATTCAAATTTTGAGGGACTAATTGGTCCCCAACACATTTATCATGGATCAAATTGAATATTTTGTCTATTAAATATGATAGTAACTAATAATTAATTTGGAGATGTTATTAAGGATAAAAGTTGTTGTGAAATGGCAGCTCAAAAGGCAGGAACAAAGTAATGTAAAATAACATGCGAAAGCTTAAAGAAAAATAACACAAAATGATTAACGTAGTTCAGCTTAAAACTTACGTCCACGAGTAAATGCAACAACTGAATATTTCACTATAAAAATATGATAGAGATATAAAAGATGGATACACTCTACTCAACCCAAACCCCAAATAATAGGATACAAAGTGGTAAGATCTCACAAAACTAAGTTTCAAATACACCCAAAATAGCAGTATTTCTCATCAGTGTATACTTCAACTCACAAAAGAAAGAACTCACAAAGAACAAATAATCTACTCTATCACTAAAAGGAGGAGAGGACGGATTGTTGGTTGGTGTTGTGTTTGATGAACTAAACTCTATTTATAGAGCTTTGAACCAAATTATTTTCAACATTACATTACCTAATTTTGCCTAACTTCATCTAAATGTTTGAATTAGAAAAATTTAAGTCATCAAGGGTGATAAATGCTAGCCACCAAGTTAGAAAAAATACAAGCCATTAAATTTGACAAAAGTGTTATTAGACATACGGGTATTATACTAATTCAATATTCACATAATTAAAATTTATAATAAATTTCTTACGCACGATTTATTAGATATCGATTTTAAATATGTCTTGAGCCCATTCAAACACTCATCATACATGCCTTTGGTTCAGATAAAATGACATAAGAGTTAGTGAAAAAAAATTTTCAAAAAGAAAAAGTACATATGAGAAAAAATAAATGTAAATGATCGTATGTCTATCATTTTGCAGACTCACCTCACCCTTGCGTGTTTTACAAGGTTCTGAGCCCTTTCCTTGCAGAGAAAAGCTTCAAGTCATAAGATTTTAATCATGCACAGGGAATTGTCAAGAAGATAGAGATCAAGAACATGGAATGCACATCTTCCACGAGAAAGAACTCCCAATTGTCAATGGCACAAACTTTCTTGCCATTTGACAACAACTAAAGTGATCATTAATGATGTTAGTAGTTGAAACATAGTCGGCTGCAAAGACTGAAGTCAAGCATCGCAGTCGCATGGTATAGCCACCTCAAATAGCCTTTCTGTTTTGTTTGGAGGCAAGAAAAACAAAACGAAGAGAACAAAAAAACCATAATAAACATGATATCTAATAAACATTAATAATAAACTCTTAGGAGTTTTTTTTTTTAAACTTTATTGAAACTTTTAATTTGTTGATACTTAGTTTTAATTTTCTTGGTTGCATTTTTACATTCTTTAATTCAAGTTATTACATGATTACACTCAAGTTTAATCTTGATTTCTAGAGGTGTTTCCATTGGCTTTGTAGTTTTTCTTTTTAAGAATTAGGGAGACAACAAAGCTAGAAGTGCAAAAGAGCAAGGATTGAAGTTGAAGATGTGTCAGAACCTAAATTAGAGCATGAAAATCCATGTAGCATGAGTTATTGTCAGAGTTATGATCTTCTCACTTAAGCTACGCTAAAGCGTGGGTGCACAAACTTGATTTGTAGACTAGGCCTTTGTATTGATTCTAGTAGCTCATGATTGGCAAAAAAAAAAAACCTAGGAGAACGCATTTGGAAGGAGTGTGACATCATTAGCACCAAATTATTGGGGAAAAGGAGGTTATGGCATTGAGAAAAAAGGGTTGAAGCTTCAAGAACTAGCATGGGTGCACGAATCTGATATGTGGATTGGGCCTCTACTAATTCTGGTATCCCATGATTGGCAAAAAAAAAAAAAAACCTAGGAGAACACATTTGGAAAGAGTGTGACATCATTAGCACCAAATTGGGGAAAAGGAGGCTAGGGAATTGAGGATAAAGGGGTTGAAGATTCAAGAACTTGAGGAGGAGACTTATCTTGGATTGTTCTCCAACTACTTGTATATTTTTCTTTGTTCATAGATTCTTCTTATTCCCCTTCCTTTATGTTGCTTTTGTTTCATTTTTCATGACTTGTAACCAAACCTTCTTGCTAAGGGTGATTTATGGAGCCTATGTGTTTGATATTATATTAATAAGAATGAATTTATGTCTTGCTCTTATTTAATGATGAGCATTACATTTACATTTATTTATCTTGAATTGTTTAATCACTAATTTAGGATTGTTTGGGTTAATACAAATTTGAGAAAAGGAGTAACAATCATGCCTATGAATACAATGCCATGAATTAAATGACACCTAGAGATAGATAAACATGATTTATTTGGTATTTGAAGACTTGAGAACTAAATCACTCTAGTTGGAATTAAGCATGCTAATAAGAGTTTAGGTGTTTAACTCTAATTGAGTAGCATTAGATGATCTTGAGAAAGACTTTTAATGAACATAGGGATCATAACATCACTAGTTGACTTTGAACAAGGCATATTAGAATTTATATTTTATATTGTTTACACATAGTTGAAGTAAATCATCCTAGCTCTCTATCCTATTAACTCTTATGTCCCAATTACATCTTTTTAGCACTTTATTAGCCTTTAAATTCCTTTTGATATCATCTATTTTCAATTGTTCAACTTATTATCTAATTAACTAAAATCAATATTTGAATTGTCCCTATAAATACAACAACGCTATCTTTTATTTTATTACTTGTTGACTTAATATATATACTAGTGTCACTCTCTTTAGAGAACAATCAATATCTATGTTTGAATGAGAAAAAAAAAACACAGAAAGAAACTGGTTACTATGTGAAAAAATTAAGAAAGAAAAAAAAATAATCATAGACACTCTTTCATTTGTCTCGCTTTCAGGCATATTTCAATAATTTTCCAGTGACAATTAAAACTATTCACCCACACAACCAATATTTTTTCCTCACTTCTCTGGAAAAAAAATATTGTGGGGCCCAACATAAATGTTTTCTTTCCTCTCCTTTTTCTAGAAAAATGAACAAGAAAAAAAAAATACTTAGGGGCATTTGGTTTTTATTTTTATTTTCAATTTTTCAATTTCAGAGTTTTATGAAAAAAAATATTAAAAACTATGAAAATTACAAAACTCAATTTTCAACTTTTACATTTACAAAATTTTGAAAACTAGCAAATTGAAACTAAACGCACCATTAGTTTTCTCTTTTCTAGCCTCTCTTTCCTCTCATATTCCATTCATGCAAATGATGTGTTCAAATTATACATGTACTACAAATAAAATGACAGGGGTGTGATTATTTTCAAATAAGATTAAACCAGAAAAGTTAATATCATTAAAAAAAGTCTTAGTCTCACTTATTACAACTAAATGTTTGAATTTTCTAACAATTCAAAAGCATAATGTTCCAAAAGTTCTTATTTTTTAATGCATCTATTGCATTGGGAGGTTAAAAGCATAATTTTAAAATCCATTTTGGATCGGTTAGTTCAAATTAGAAAGGGACATCAAATCAATCTGATTCTCCATTTGAATTGGGCAAGCATTTGACTCGGTCAACAAAAGTCAAACCCGGTTGGGCAAAGGTATAAACCGGTCACTAGCGAATTGGCCTTGGAACCAAGCACACATGGAGTTGAAGAATTAATTTAAAAGCTCCTCATGTGTGGTTCAAACCCTGTCCAAGAGGGTAAGGTGTGCCAATTGCCTACCAACCACTAGGCTAGTTGCTTTATTATGATACAATGTCTAAAAAATTATATTAATTACATATGAGTTCAATTAGTGAGTGACCCAATAGTGCCTTAGTTGATTATTAGTTGGATTTTAAAACTATGGTTAAAAGACTCACTATCCTAATTCTAAATAAAAGTTACCACTTTTAAATCTCTAGTGAGTATTTTAAGACATTGGTTTAAAAAATCCTTAAATGTTTATATCTCTTTTTATATACTCCCTCTATTCAGAAGGATAGAGGGAGTAATGTCTATTTTTATTGTCAAATTCATATTGTTCAAAATGACAAGTAACATTTGGAGGATTTCCAAATATCTTAGGGTGTGTGTATATATATATATATATATATTCTTAAATGATATGATACAAAGTAACAATAATGTTACACAATTAAAAAAAAGTAGTGACCGTTAGACAGATAAAATATCTTTTTGGGTACAAAAAAAAATTAATATGACATAACATGTTTATTCACCAAAGGATTAATAATTATTTTTTTGGTTTCCTAGAATATCCCTCACCTTGAGAATGAGAGACTAATCTTAGAGGCATAGCACGTCTAAATGAAGACCCTCCCAATAATATTTTTTCCATACACATAAATTTGGGGATTCGAACCCTAAGACTTCATGATTAAGGGCCCTTCCACTTGAACCAACACTTGGTTGGTAAAGGATTAATAATTATGTTACAACTTTCTGACAACTAATTATGATAAAATTTCTATCAAGGCCATGAATTTAACAATAAGCGTTGAGTTATAAGTTTTTTTGTTTTTTGGTTGCTCGTTGAGTTATAAGTTAATTACAAAGCAATTAATTTAGTTTGACAGAAGAGAAATAAAGGCAGAAAAAAAGATCATATTCGGTGCCCTAGTTAAATAACTATGACTGAAAAGTTTTTGAAAACTTCAATATTTACATTCAGTGTATTGAAATTTTTTCCCCTCCATTTATATATAATTGTTCACTTTTAAAATTTTACTTTTTTATATATAATTATCCATTTAAAAAATCTAGAAGATATTTTTTTTCTTAGTTATATCCTTATCAAATAAATGAAAGAGAAAATAGTGGAAGAGAAAAAGAGATAGAACCATTATGTCAATTACACCAATATTCTTCAAATTTACAACAATATTGAAATTTGCATATAATCATAACATATGAAAGAACCATTATATATGTACTATAAGTTGTAGTTTTTGAATGGATCAAGGCTATGGTATGCTAAATAAAGTATGGTGTGTCATATACTAGGTATTTAGCCACAATTACATTGAGTGGCTAAATACATTAGTAAATAAATCTGGTTATATTTTTCAATATATAGTCACATTTTATAAATATTGCTAAATAATAATACAAAACCTAGCGAATGACAATTTGCACTTTTAAATTGTATTCAACTCGATTATCAAGAGAAAGAAAGTTTGTTAGATTAATTGAGAATTCCAAAACATATAGTATACCATATCTCAAGGGTACACATACATATTTATCCCAGAGTCTAGTATTCTGGTCTAGCAGAACTAGCCATTGGTCCAGCACACATGAATTCTGGTCTGGTGTGTACCGCATGCTGGTGGAAATGGAACCCCTTTACAATTTCAGGTACTCTCTTGAATTATTTTGTAGAAAGCAACGTAAAGGTGTGGGACACAAGGGATGGCCAACTTAGCGACCCATCAAAATCCAACTCCATGACTCAAACACCCCCACACCCCACAGGTTCTGGTTACCCAGCTTCAAGACCAACACCATGTGCTCTTTATTGATCTGCCAAGTACATGTGCATTATATCTCCTTTTTATTTTTTCCCCAATATATATAACTAGATCTTCATATATATATGAGCAAGAAACAATTGAATCTAATGTCACAAATTACAATGCTTAGCTTGTTGTAAAATGAAAAAGAGATTATGTGTTATTTTCGTTTGAAATTATATTAGATATATAATTTATTTTTATACTTGTATATTAGACATATACTTGTATGTGAGGCTTGATATTTGTTTTTATAATTTTTTGTTAATGTTAAGTGAAAATAGAATTTATTTAATAATAGTGCTCCATATAAAACCTTTTTCTAATATACTGCTCATTTTTTGTATTTGATACACGACTACAACAGTTTATTTTGCAGCACGTAACTTCTCAAGAAATTTAATCAGCTTTGAAACTGTGGAACAACTCTTAAATTTTACATAGAATTTCCAAATCTTTATAAATAATGTTCTTGAAGTAGTATAACCGTTTTCTACATTTAGTATAACTGTCATTTTTAACATGTTACCTATTTCTTGAAACAAAAATGTTATTCTAATACTTAAAAATAGATGTCTAATTAAGACACTAATTCTATTACTATTAGATGTAATGATAATCTCTACTATCTCTACTCATCTATCACATCAAATGATGATAAATTGTGTATCCCAATATATATATATATATATATATTGGATGTTAAAATAATATTACTTTTTTATTAAACAAGTCTTAAGATAGTTCTTGGTAAAATTTAATATCCTATTAACAATTTGTTACCAAAAAAAATTCAAGAAGATACTAAAGCAAACATTAATATACAAATGAGCTTGTTAATATTAAATTCTGAATTTTGAACCTAGCTTGGGGCAACGAATTGAGGCAGAAATCAATGAGTTGTTGTCCATATTGGGTTTGTACCATTGGAGAGCTTTTATTGGTGGTACAATTTCATGTGCGCATATGACAAACGCAGGAAGTGAGTTGTAAAGTCAGAGAAATGATGACAAAATTCTCTTATCTATATTCTTCGGGTATCTTATACATATATGCCATCAAGCGCCTGGATTACAGGGTCTTCATTGAAGCTATTAATTGCATGACTCATCAATTAATGGAAAGACCTCATTTCTTATAGAGAAATTAAGATAAGGCTCAGTATGCAACTTATCATGATACATGCGCATGCATGCCGGCCTCAGGTGCACTCAGAGAGAGAAAACAGAATGAATACTAGTTTTTTTTTTTTTTTTCCTGAGAATGTCAGGTGTGACTACGTGGTCTGGATCCATATGAGAAGACTTGATAATCAGTATGTAGTCATTCAGGGAATAGAAATTGGCCATCGACTTTTAAGAGACAAAACTCAGAAAGAGAGGTACAGATTCATCAATTCAATGGTGTGGCTCCTGTAGTCCCTCCAATAATATTGATAGAGAGTTATGTTATTTATATTCATTTTGTATAAGATATTATATCGATTTATATTATTATTATTTGATGAGATGTAAGGTCTTCAAGTATGATCACATTCCATCTAATAATAAATAAAGTATAAGTCGATAATCACACGCTATGAATACAAATAATATTTTCTAACGATAGATTTGATAGACGAGGGAATGGACTTTCTCTATAAATAGAAGTTTTAACATTTGATTGTGATATATCATACTAAAATTTTGTATTTATTTATTTATTGTGTGCTCTTTGTGAGTTTTTGTCTTTGCACGACATAGACTCAATTGTTAACATTGATCAAGTGCAGTAGTCCCAGGTAATTCGATTCTAATTTATCTTGGTAACTCCTACCCTCACAACCATGTCTACTTTGATGCTGCTGAATGCTTCTAGCCTTCCGTTCTTACATATGCCATTGCAGACTATGAGGGAACACCCAGGATAGCACATTCTTAATTAATTTTCTTTCCTCACTGCAATAAAGTTGTTCCTGTAGATGTTCCTGTCTCCTATCTCATTCAGAGACAGAAAAAGGGGCGTCTAGGTTGTGATGGACCTACCTCGCCCCCTACCCTGTTATTTTATTTATCGGGGATAAGGGTGTTGGTTATCATTAATATGGGTGATGAGCTTGGACTTAGGCTATCTTTGGGAGTTTAAAAGATGATAGAGGGAGTAGTTAATAAATAAATGGAATGGATAAGTATAGAATAAAATAGTTAATTATGAACCACTTTGTTATGTTATTTGAGAGTTTATAATATGAGTGAAATAAAATGGTGCATAAATTTTCTTATCTATTTTTATCCTTTTATTTTTATGAGTGTATTTAATATATAAGATATTATATAAAATGGTAAAACAGTAAGATCACACACTAAAAGCTTTGGCACATCCTTGTCCCCTCAATTTGGGGCACTTTTTCATTGTTCATGAAGGCTTTGAAGGTTTGGTTGTCCCTCCTCAACCATGCCTTGCCCTCTCTCCGAAGCACTCCCCACACAAATTATTAGAATTTGTCCATGTCATTCCTTGTCACCTTCTCCTCCACCATCCTCCCAAATAGACCATAGGTAAGGAATCTAGACCACATGCGAGCCCCTTAGCCTCGAGCTCCATTATAGTGAATAACCTATGAAAATTTCTAAAATTGAGTAAGGAAAGACGAAGAATTGTGGGATTGAGAAACTAAAAGGAACACAAGCCCCCCAACCTCGAACTCTTAAAGAGTGAAGGGGCTATAAAATGTCTAAGGTTGAGTGAAAAAGGATAGAGAATTGGGGGATGGGGAAGCCGACCAGATTAAAAGATATTTGGATCATTTACAGTTTCAAAAAAACTGTATCAAATCTCATAAAATAAAAATGTCTTATTTTATTATAGTATATAAATGATAAAATTTACGTTACACATGGAAGGATCCAGTGTAAATCTCAGCCTTTAAATTGTTTTCAAGTGTACTTTTATATATTTTTTAAAATAAAAGATCAATGAAAGAGATGCATACTTGACACTCTCATGTATATTTTACAAATAAGAGGGTCGATACCCAAAATTTACAAATCACGTGAACCCTTGGATGCAACACTATACCCGTACAATTACTTTTTCAACTTCAGATAATCCAATTCCATAATAGGAAGTGGGAAGTGTATGGTGTATACTTAAAGTTCTCCTTACAGAATATTTTGACTACTGCGATAATTTCCTTAATCACTCTCTTTATCGTCCTTTTCTTTTCTTTTTTTTCATTTCATATAAAAGTACATGGTTCTTTTTCCCATCTTCCATTATTCTTGTAAACATTCATGATGATATTTTTTCTAGAAAAATCACATGTAACCTTTAACCTGTTATGCACAGGTAAGCCAAATTTGGCATCCTATACGTACCCAAATTGTATATGTGGTGTGGATGTGCGTATGATGCGGCTGAATTCAGAATTCCATACTTTTGATTTTCTCATTCTGACTCTCTTTTTGTTTCATGTCTGGAATATATAAGAAAGTCTGAAGTCCAAAAAGCGCGGTGGAATTTGACCTTTTCTGGATGAATGCCATCACAAATCCGAAATGGATTTACCTTTATTTCTTTGCAAAATTTAATTTGTTTGAAAACCTTTATCTAAAACTACGTAAGGGCTGGTTATTTTATTAAAAACAGTTTTCAGTTTTGAGATTTGTGAAGGAAAAAGCTGAAAAATTGAAAATTTAAAATTTTAATTTTTACTTTTTTCAATTTTTCTTCAAATTTAGAAAACTGAAACTTTTGCAAAGCAACAGCTTTACATTCTCATGTACTGTGTTTGCTTTGGTTTGGTGTTTAGGGTAGACATAGGTTTAAGCATGTCCATATATATGTCGTCATTAGAGTTTCTGCTTCAAAAATATTAATTGATCATTTTATGAATCTAGCATTGCAAATGCTTGAAAAAATACGTAACAGGTCTTTTATGAATCAATGGTTAAATCCACTGCAAATTTCGGATATATTTATTTTGTAATTAGATTGCGTTATATATAATATTATCTTTGGCAAAGTTATTGGTTTTGATAATATATATATAATTATTGTACACTCTAGATATTTTTTTAATTGAATGTGGTTTCATTATCAACAACTTGGACTAAAATTTAGTTTAGGTTTGCATTAATTAAGGTTTTTAGTGTTATGTTATTACTTGTAACTCTAATGGTTTGTTTGAATTATAAGAGAAAATGAGACGAAAGAAAATAAAGAAAAGAGAAAAGATAAAGAAAAATATGTTTTCTTTTTGTTGTTTGATTGAAGAGAAAGGGAAAGAAAAGTAATGATATGGAAATGACTTTTATGATAAAGTTTTGGTTGCAAAAAGACTTGATTTATGAGGACAAAATTGGACAATCATGGGATAACGTTGTCTCCTCCCATTTTCTTGTCAGTTTAGCAGAGAAAATTTTCAATTTGGGTTCCATGGCTTTTTTTTCTCTTCTCTTTACCTGTCGTTGCTCATCCAAAGGAGGGAAATCTCTTGCCATTTTCATCTCATTCCTTTTCTCTCCTTCTATTTTCTACTATTCCAAATGAAGGGTAAGAGTTCAATTTTAATATTACTATTGTCATTCAATCAAATTCTTTCATTCATATGACCTTTTATATATAAAGAGTGTGAAAATTAATATTCATATTTATTAATGTAATAATACATAAATAAATGATAATATGAAATATTTTTAATACTATTAATGTCTTAAAATTAAACACTAAATTTAAATATTTTCTCAACAAAGATTGGAGCTGAGAATAAGTAAATTAGCTTAGTTCTTTTAAAAACGAGTTGAATTCTATCTTGATTAAAGATTAAAAAAAATAAGCTTTTAAATATTTTGTTAATGATATCTTAAAATTTATATTTCAATATGAATTGTTTCATTATCAATATAATACTCCAACCCAACCATCACTACAAACAAATTTAAACAAAAAAAACACCCAGTTTTGGGTCCATGTGAAAAGTGTTATTTGTATATATATAGACAACATTTTTTTAAATTTGTTATCTTTGATATAGCAAATGCTTCATTTTTTTATATTAAGACCTCACTTTTTGAATAGTTATTATATTATATGTGACAAATTATTAAAGGTAACTTTCTTTTAACAAAGGGTCCATTTTTAAATGAATGCATCATTTTTCATAGAATTGTTATAATAAATATGGTCAATTGTGTAAGAAAATATTTTTAGATATCAAATATAGCATGTTTTGAAAAAATATAGCTTGTGTGTGCAAAAAATAACATTTTTCATATGTTTCAAAAAATAAGTGTAGCCAAATTTCTTGTGGTGCGCCAATGATATTTTTCGCTTTGTGTTTATGTTTGATAGGCTTCTCCGGCTCTTTGTTGCTGGCTGACTCCTCTAGCTTTCGTTTCGTGAGGAGTTGGCCCGTCTTTTCTCTAAACACTTAAAATAACAAAATCTAAGTATGTCAACCTCCTTTGCATTTGTTTATAGTTGTGTACAATCAACATAATCAAATCTCAGAAAAGATAAATCCTTTCGTATATAGCACAAACTACTGGTATGGGAAAGGTACTAATCTTTTGGTATAAACAATGAAAGATTCGTTGAGAACGATTATTGGTCAAGAATCACCTTTAGGCTTTTTACACACGCTCTTCCCGGCACTCATGTCATGTGACCACAGTTCTCCATCACTTTACATTGATATTCACATTATTTTACCTTGGTTACAGTTTTTGTCAATTTTCCAGAGGGTCCACACAAATTCACGTGTACCTTAAGCTTTTATTTTATTATGATAGTGAACAGAAGCTATAAACTTTTTTTTTTTTTAGCTATAAACTTTCTTTTTCTTATAAAAATATATGTCATTTCAAAGTGTATGGTCAAAAGTCAAAACACACGTTGAAGAACTGAAAGTATATTTGCTATTAATTTTATTAAATAATTTTCAATTATTATAATATTTTTATTTAATAATTTTATTTTAATCTATTAACACATAAGTTAAGGAGATACAGTAATTAATGTCATTCAAGGTAAACAAGATATTTTATATATTTGAGTTTCTTAATTATTATTTTAAGAATACTGATTAATGTTTCCAAAAATTAAATAAAAAATTGCATGAATTTGTTTTCATTAGTCTTCTTTATGCAGAGTATATGTACAATTTTGTAGTTAAGACCTTAACTAGTGTACTTAGGTCTTTATTTTAATTATTATAGTTTATGTTTTGCAGATAAAAAATAATTATCAATTACCTGATATATATATATATATATATATATATATATGGAAAGTATAATTACAGACGTTCTTTCTTTATTAGTGTATTACAATCAAAATTCAAAGAAATTTCAAAAACAGAGAAAGTGGATATTATAACCCCAAAAGGTGGAAGATATTTCATTATGAATTATTATTACCCTTTTTTCCTGATGCAAACCAAACAAGTAATGAGCAAAAGGTAGAGAGGAAGGAAAAGTTTTGCATGATTAATATCCTTTTCGAGCATTATGCCATTCCACAGTTTCAACGTGATTGCACCAGTGATTTTGCTGTTTCAATCCAAAACAATAATGTATTATCTCTATTTCTTAATAATAGATATGGTAAAATAACATGTTATTTTAATATATTAAAAAATTAATATATGATGCATAATATTTTATTATGACTATTATTAAGTAACCGACATTGCAACTTCACAAATCACAGGCCATTGACAGCGCGTGAGCCCCAAAAATTCATGCACATTTCTTTTCACAAAGATTATCATACCTTGGCAAAGATTATACTGTACCACCCGCTTGGATTTACTTATATAATTTTGGATTTTGCTAGGCATTGGTAAAAGAAGTAGACGAGATTTATTTTTTTTGGGTTAACAGAAGTGAAATTTTTTTATTATTTCAATGTCAATGTATTTTTTTTCATCAAAATTGTTTCCTTCTACATTTTTTAATTAGTGTCTTTGAAACATCATTAAGCAGATTCTTATAATTTTACACTGAATATAATAGTTAAATGAAATTATATTAAACAAAAGGCCAAAGCTTCTAATTACAAATAAAGTTTATTCATTTATAAGTGATTGCTCATAATGAAAGTAGGTCAAGATTTTAGATGAATTTTGTTATAATGCCAAAAGTTAGAATCTTAAAATTGTCCTATATGAAAAAAAAAAATTCAATTTTCAAAACAATTGCTTGATTATTATCCTTATTTAGTTTTCAAGATATCTACCGATCAAATACAATGACTAATCCTTTTACATACTGGAGATTCATTTAAGGGATAGACAACCATATGTTTTAAAATTGCTCTATTCCAAATAAAGAAATCCAATCATCGATACTTGGTTAAAAAGAAAAAGATTATTATTCCTATTTGAAATTTATGTGAGTAATTTTAAGATTAAAAAATAGAATTTATTTAAGTCATTGATAAGTCTTATATAAAAATCACAGTTTTTGTTATTGAAAGTTGAATGATCGTATCAAAGACAAATTATATTGTAAGAAAAAAAGACAAATTATATTTATATTATTGAGGATTTATATGTTAAAATTGTTATTATTATTATTTTGAAGAAAATTTAACTCAAATACTATTTTTATATTATTACACATCGTTTGATATATCATTTTTAAAATAATCATTATAAAAATAATAATTTTTAATAATATTGTATTTAAAAATTTAATTTTGACCCACAAATACAAGTAACAATTTCATGCAATTGCATATTACTATATCAATAAGTATGTTTTTTTCTCAAATGTATTATTTGAAATGTCTTACAAATGAAATGTTCTATTATGGACACATGTGCATTAAAATATGTAATAAATATCAATATAACATAATATTAACATTAATAAAATTGATATTTTATAATAAATCACATTTTTCTAAATTACTAGATATTGAAAAATTATAAAAAAATAACAAGTTTAGTTGGATTATTTCCCAAAATATATTCATATCTCAAGTGAGTCTTTTAAACACAAATCTATATTTCAGTTTTAAAAAAGTTTCACATCAAACACATTTAATTCATGTACAAGGAAAACAATACATATGCGAGCCTATAAAACACAATTTTTAAAATAATAGTCTCAGAAGAACTGAAATTATAATATATTACTCTTAAATTGAGGAAAAAACGACTTTTAATACATGAATCTATCAGTAATGCGTATATGATTTTTTTGTTAAATATTAATATATTTAATGTGAAATATCTTAAAGATTATAATGTACATATTTAATTTTTAAAAAAATCAAAACAAATTTTTTTAAGAAATAAAGTTTAAATTTACTTACAAAACAATGTGAGAACAATTTTTTTTTATTAATAAAGATTAGAGTCAAGGAAAAACTCGCCTTACTCCAGAATTATGACGTACTTTTACACCCATCAAATACTTAGTATTTGCAAATCACTCGAAAATCTGGGACAACTTTATTCTTTTATTCTTAAAATGAGTTTAATGTTACATAAGATTACTTACTCGAATCTCGAATGCTTCCAAGATCCAATATTTTATACAATAGCAGACAAACGTAGACACAACGTTACCGAATAAACCAAACCTCAGTTCTCGTTTGCTGTCCCCATAGCAACACATTTACACACTTCACTCACTAATAAAAAAACAAATAAACCAAACAATTTGGTTATTAGTATTTCTTTGTTCGCAGCTTCCGCTGTGAGTTGACCAATGCTTCTTGCATGCGCGTGGGGGCGTTTTCACTCGTCTCATTCTCCCTTATCCTACGCACTCCACCTTCATCATCACAACAACAACAACAACAACAAAAACACAGATTGTGGAACAACCAACAACAAGCTTTGTAGTATTATAGCATTGTTCTTCAAGTGTTGTTTTTTTTTATCCTTTTATCTGATCCTTATCATTCGGTAACGTTGCTTCGTGTGTGTGTGTGTATGTGTGTTGGTTTGATGGGTACGTCGTTGTTTTGCTGCATCAGTGGTTGCTTTCTGATTCAGTGTTTCCGTGTGTAGTAAGCACAGTGAGATAGGGTTTGTTCCCCCATGTCTTTTTGTGGTGGTGACCGGTGTGTGACATCATTGTACCTTGTTTCATTCTGAAGAGGCTTTTCTGGGGTGCCATGGTTTCTACATGGGTACCATTTGGGGGAAGAAAAAATGATTTTTTATTTTTTATTTTTTGGGTTTTGCTGAGTGAGGGAATGTGAAGTTTCTCTTAGTGGAGAGAGTTTTCAAGAGTTGAAAAAAAAATGTATTTTTTTTTCATGGGTTTGTTAGTGAGTGAATGTGGAGTTTCTCTTGGTGGAGAGAGAGATTTTAAGTGTTGAAAAGTTGGATTCATTTATTTTTAGTTTGTTGGTGAGGGAATGTGAAATTTCTCTTGGTGGTGAGTTATAAAGGGTTGGAAAATTTGGATTTTTTGTTTTCATTTTTATTTTAGGTGTCGGTGAGGGAATGTGAAGTCTCTCTTGGTGGGGAGAGAGAGAGAGAGGGATTTTGAGTGCTGGATTTTTCTCACCGTGTGGAGAGAAGCCTAATCTATTGTTGAGGGAAGCTGGTTTTGACTTGTTTTTTTGTTTGGAGTAGTGTTGTCTTTTGGAGGGTGTGTTTGGCAAGTGTTGCAGAAATGAATGACTGTACGGGGAAGAATTCCTCATGTTTGGCCATCACAGAGAATAAGCCACAGAAACCTGGTGGTTGTGTTGGCATTTTCATTCAGCTCTTTGAATGGAAGAGGAAACTCGCCAAGAAAAAGTTTTTCTCTAAGAAGCTTCTGCCTCCTGGTTAGTTAGTTTGTTTGTGTCCTCATATCATATATTTTGACTTGCATTCTTCTGTTACTGGCACACACACAAACACAGGAACCTAAGATTCTTCCTTGGTTTGTGCAAACTGATGTAGTTGTTTTGACCCTTTTGTTGTTTTGTTGAGTGTATCAGCCCGTGCTAAGAAGTTTAGGGGAGATGAAAAAATGCCAAATTCCAAGCTCCACTTGGTAAGGTTTCACTTTATGCTTTGAGGGCTTGTGTTAGTGCTTGTGATTTGGTTGTCTTTGATGTTTATCACTTACTTTGTTGGGTTATATTGTGGCTATGTTTCAATTATAGATTGCTAATGAGAATAGCGGAGGTTTCCCAAGTGCCAAGAAAGGTGGGAATTGTGGTTTACATGTGGTGCCGAAGAGTGAAATGGGAGTTCCGGGTCTGGTAGCTAGGTTGATGGGCCTAGAATCTATTCCGGCTGCAAAGCAAGATAAGTCTAAGAAGGCTTCACATTCTGATAGTTGTGGTTATGAGGAGGAGTCTAAGGGTAATTGTGAGTTCAATAGGCAGGTTGTGGATTTGGAAATAGGAGTTGCGAAGCAAGATTCAAGACCTCAGAAGATTCAGAAAACTGGGATGTATGAGAGAAGGGCAATGATTAGGTCTGGAGCAGAGGCACTGCAAATTAAGAGTGTTTTGTCAGGAGCAAGAAAGTATAATCATCATCATCATCACCACCCAAAGCTTGCTTCTCCTTTGAAAACTCCAAGAATTACTCCAGGGAAGAGTGCCTCTCGAAGCTCTAGGTTGATAGGAGCAGCTACTAGAATTTTGGAACCTCGATTGCTGGCTAGAAGCCGAGCTAAAGGTTCTCTTACATATCATGCTTCCATGTGTCCTCCTAAAACTGGCGTTATGACAAATTCTGGGGGAACTAGGTCGGCAGTTATACAAAATCAACCTGATTATGACGCCTGCGCAGCCAAGTCTTGATGGGGCAGACTTCTTGCGAAAATTGTGGCAATTTAATTGATGTTGTTGACCGCAAGCCGGATGCTGGGGGACAGGCAGATTTTCCTTCACCTATTGTTTCGGATGTGATCACTGCAACCTCTACAGTATCAGCACAGAAGAAGGGAAGGTTATTTGCTCCCTCTCATGAACAAGAAAGAGATGTAGTTCTTCTAAAAAGTCAGGAAAAGCTCATTTCTCATGTTACTGAAAAAGAGGGAAAAAATAATGCACAGCAGTCTTGTAATGAGCAAACTGCCAAGAGAATGCCAGTGCCCCGTGAAGGTCCAGATACCTGGAATTCATCAAGCCAATCCTTTAGTACCCTAGAGGGTGATGCATCTTCTTTTGCATTAAAGCACAAAACTCAAACACAAGAGCGAATGTTAGGCAGTGAAAGAATTTCATCTGGGTCTATGGTGAGTAATGCACGAGTAAAGAGAGTATCATCATCTATGAGCACTGTGAATGGGACAAAAGACTTTGTCACTTTGAATAGAAGCCTAAGTGGTCAAATGAGGACGTGGTCACCTACCAAAGTGGATAGTTCGAAATATGACCTAGAGAAAAAACCAAGTCATAGACAGAATAAATCCTTGTCTGATGTAAGGACATTAGAGGAAAAGAATGACCTCAATTGTCACCCAAGGTGAAGGTATGACTTCCGTTAATTCAGTTGGAGCGAAACGGAGAAATCTTCGTGGCAATGCACTGGGTGGGAAAAGAAGGGACTTGGTTGCTTCCTCCTTTCACAGTTCTAATGTCAAAAATAAACAATGTGGTCAAGGAAAAACAGTTAAGGTTAATGACAATAAGATCAATGAGGTAGTTTCATTCACATTCAATTCCCCATTGAAGCAAAAGATAGGAATACCTACTGAGAAGGAAGAGGTAAGCAGCAATAATGAGAGAAAGACATGTTTCCAAAGACCCTCACCCTTGAGAGTTGATGCTTTAGGTGCCTTTCTAGAACAAAAATTGAAGGAATTAACCTCTCAAGAAGATGAGTTGGCTACAGGTGATCAGCCTAAAAAGTCAACTGCCATGATTCTTCAAGAGCTGATATCTGCTCTAAGTTCTGGGAATCTGATTTGTCATGATGGTCATATGTTCAATGAAAATGACGGTTTCCATGTAAGTGTTCTCTTTATAAATTTTCTTACTACACCCAAACTAAGCTTCTTCTCTTATCATTTTGCTTTTGCTATCCTCGTGTTCATTGTAGTAATTGTTGTCTGGATGACTAACTTGCTATAGATTGGATATTGGTTGAGTCTGAAGTTTTTTTTTTATTTCTTTTGGAGGCCACAGAAGTTGTTCTTTTTATTTCTTCCCTTGTTTTTGCATAGTATGCTCTTGCTGCTGTTTTTTTATAGGTGGCAATGGCGGAATTTTGTATACTATTAGGAAAAAATAATCACATTTTAAATGTTTACGACAACTGATCCTCTGGCATCTTGTTATCTCACTAGCTTATATCATTGTTTACTTTAAACTTTGTCCTCTTGTTTTACTTAATTTATTTCATTCTATTCCAATGAATCGTATTTTGGATATTAAAAATCGTATATATGCACAACTATGACATATGCCTAGAGCTTTTGGAGCATTTTTCATAACTTTCTATACACCTGGTCCCATCTCATGGATAATGAGTGTCTTCGGTTGCCAATTTCCACATTTTGAATGCATATCAGTTGGCTATCAATTATGCACCAAATAAAATGGAATAGTATTTCCTAAAATGAGTGCATTTAATTAGAGCTATTTGAGCTTTGTTAATCCTCAGTTTCAGTATGGCCATGTTATCTGTAATATGACATTAACATTGTACTGTAATTGGTGGAAAAGTGCATTATGACAATTCTACCTGACTTTATCTTTTGATTCTTCTCTTTATCAGTATGGGGCAAAACAGGAAAGGTTATCAGGAACCTCTGGCAGT
This sequence comes from Dalbergia oliveri, assembly GCA_030441495.1. Lineage (NCBI taxonomy): Eukaryota > Viridiplantae > Streptophyta > Magnoliopsida > Fabales > Fabaceae > Dalbergia > Dalbergia oliveri. The sequence goes on from JAMLFY010000005.1 coordinate 34,395,234, forward strand.
GGTAATCATCTCAGTCCTGGATCTGTTCTCGAAGCTTCCTTTTCTTCCAGTAGTTTGGATGAAAGCTCAGGTAAATGGAATTTCAAAAAAATTGATGAGTACCAAAAGAAAAAGGAGCTTTTTAATGTCAACTTTTTCAATTGCTCCGTTTTGTGGGCCAAGTTCTATTGTTGATGCCTGTGATCTTTGATTTCATTTCAGGGAATGGTTTTCACTCTGACTCCATGAACTACTCTTATTTTCATCTGGAACATGACACTGAGCTCTTAGATTCTGCAACATCATTTAATAAAGGGAGGATAGTTTGTGAGATACTGACGGATCTCGTCAACCAAATTCCTGCAGCATTACAAAGTTTATATTCTTTCGAGACGAGCTTGCCAAGATGCAAGCTTAGTTATATGAAAGATGTTATCTTGAATGCTGAGTTGGTGCTTGGAATTGACGCTGACTACAGTGAGGATGAAGAGCCGCAACTTCTAATTAATCGGTTTCTAGTCTATGACCTGGACACTATGGCGAGTGATACAATGTGGAAAGATTTTAATGTCTTTGTGGATTGTGTGGATTCTAGACAGACAAAAGAACTCAAGGGGTTTATCTTTGATTGTGTTATAGAATATCTAGAAACAAATTGCTGCCAATATTTTAATTGCAGATTCAAGGCGTGGTGGATGAAGTTGCCGCAATGCTGGAAAGCTGAGATGTTGGCTCAAGAGGTCAAGATGGAGATCAAGAAATGGGCATGCATGGTTGGGATGGTACCTGATGAAATAATAGAATGGGAGATGAGCCATTCCCTGGGGAAATGGGTTGACTTTGATATTGAAGCATTTGAGGCTGGTGTTGACATAGGTGGTGACATATTTCAAATTTTGGTTGATGAAATTGTTGAAGACCTTGTAGGTTGCAAACAAGGCTGATCATGCAATGTATCCCACTAGGCATTTTTAGGAATTAAGGTGTATTTTTGTACAAAATGGGATTCTGGTATTTCTAATGGAAGCCTTTTGGGGCTCTCAAGATTAGTGTACAAATAAAAGACCATGGACGGTGCTTATTTATTTCATGTGTGTTATTTGCGCAGAATGCAATTATTTATTGCTTTGAAAACTAACCGAAGCTGATTAGTAAGAAGGTCAAAGCCTATTTTTGGTGTCAGCATTTTCATAGAAATAAATAAACCAGCAAAATCAATTTTAACGCTGAGATTCCAACTTGAAATATCATTAAAAGAAAAGAACATTTTCATCTTCTAAGCTATGAAGCACTGATACAACATGGGACAAGAGTATGACAAGACATGATACAGCAGACATGGAATATAGGACATAATACTGTTAGGCACATTGTGCAATAAAAATAAAAATACAAATTGAAGTGCTCCAATGGTTGAAAAACACCTCAACCAAAATACAAAAATTAAAATATCCATACAAGTTTTTACTCACCAAGTTAAAAACAAATATTGCACATAATGAAGATAGAGTTTATCGACGTATTCACTCGAGTTAAAACTATGTCAGAGCGTGTTGGGGGTTCTTGAGATGAGATGAAACGGCATAATGAGACATGCCTTTGACACGTGTGTATGTAAATCAAAGTGTTAATGTCAAAAAGTATTTGAAATGGATACGGTAAAGTTTTAGCAAGAACGGATCCACGTTTAAAATAGTGGCGGCTCATACCCAACAAAATTTTTACTTATGATATGAATATGTATATTTTTATCCCATATATTAATTTTGATATCACCCTAACTCTAAACATGACAAAATAAAAAAAAAATAGCATATCCCACTTACTAATATGCATACCTATTATTTTTGCCCCCCATTCTCAAAGTTTTTGGATTCATCATTGGTTTTAGAGTATCCATACTTTATAGTTTGTAAGTAGCGGTGAGTGGTTTGGTGTGGGAACAAGAAGCAAGTTCTACGTTATACTCATTTAATGTATTTTGATAAACGAATTCTTTATTGCCTATGATAGCTCATACTAGTGTCATCATGGTGATCAATACTCAGATCTTAGATACATCCTTGCTAAATACAACTTACATAATACTGTAAGCTTCTTAAAAATAAAATGATAACAAAAATAGAAAGAATGAGAAAAAAAGAAATAAAACAGTGAGCCTCTCTCAAAGCCACAAATTCAAGCAACAATGAAACAAATTAGAAGATGTAAAAGCAACTTTCTTCTCCACAGCCACCTCCCATGATGGTTTTAAATTGCAGTCAGCAACCGCAGTAGCAGCCACAATATTATTGTCGCGGTTAACACCACAACCACATTGCAAGAACAATTGTAGCTGTATATTAAAAAAAAAAAGAATAACTTTACCAGACTGCGACCACAACCGTAATTTAAAACCACTCAGAACTGTCTATACCCAAAGACATTTCTTCCCACCACCCTGCTATTCCTTCCAACTCCACCACCTCCTCCTCCTCTAGCTTCACCATTGATGGCATTAGCAGTAGCAGAAGAGAAGCTCTTGAGTTCATCAATGGTGGCATAGCTCTTCCTCGCCATCAGGACCCTCGAGTTCCTCTGCTTCTTCTCCCCTGCGTTCGCTGACTTACTCCCTCTCGAGCTCGACAGCACCCCGCTTTTCGATAAGCTCTTCGACGATGATGGCGGGGTCAGCTCCATCACAGAAGGCAGCAAATTCGACGGTTTCCGATTCTCCTTCCTCAACACAGCAGAGAAATCAGGAACAGATTGAGCAAGAACAGAGTACCCTGTTTTTCTCCCTGAGGAGGATGAAAAACCGCCCTGAAACTTGACCTGTTTTCTTGGTGGTGGGGTTGGTAGTTTTGGTTCAAGTTCCTCACTTTCTTCTTCTTCCTCTTCTTGTTGTTGTTGTTGTTGTTGCCTTAGATACTTCATTCTCAGCTTCTTCTCTCTCAACTCAGCGTATGCTTCGTATCTGGGTCCTCTCTCAATGATGTCCATGGTGATGAAGCTTTTTCGTGTTGTGTGAGTGAGACTCAGGGGGAAGAACAGAACAGAGTGGTGTGAGAGAGCGAAACAGAGGAATTTGCAGATAGACGTTTGTTCTGTTTTTTTTTTTTTTGTGCTGATTGATTAAGAACAATAGCTTCTTTTTTTTTTTTTTTGCTGCTTCTTGGGGTTCTCTCAACTTTTCAGTGCTTTTATCTGATAAAAATAATAAAATATTTGATTTTGCAACGGTCTAATAAATCTACGTAGAGAGAGAGTGTGTGTATGTGTGAGAGAGATACGTTTTTATTTTATAACGTTGTAAATGCGAAGGGTCCCATTTTTCTAGTGGCATTGAAGAGTCTAAGTTCTGAAGTGCAGGTTGGATTCTACTATATTAAAATCTCAATTATTATCATTGCTAAATATATGTAGTATAGGTAAAGAACAATGTTCATCACAAAAAAAAAGGGTTAAAGAACAAGCTTAGAGAAATAATGTAGTATTTATGAAAAGTATATTTGATTTTTTTTTTCTCTCTTCATGAAGCAGTGGTCTTATATGCTATGAACCCAACGGTGCTTTTTTGAAAAATTAATTAACTTCAAATCATAAATAAAGTCATTATATGTGTTGCCTATTCATTATTAGATATTATCATGGTGTGAAATTATCTCAACTACTTAACTTTTGCAGTTTGAAACTTAGAATTTTTGTCCGGTGAACTAAATGGTCCTCTAGCTATTTTAAGATGAAAATGAGACGAGGTTGAGATTTTTAAGAATTAATTTTTTTCCCCAACCATGTGTATCTTTAGGCTTTTTAAGCATGAAATTAATTTTTATATCAACTCTATTCGAATAGCAGTTTGTTACAAGCAGAAAGAGTCGACTTAAATATGTTTTTTAATCCCTGTAAATACAAATTATTTTTACTTTAATCCCTTTAATTTTTTTCAAAAAACTGTTGGTTCCTCTATTTTTAATATTGATTTTTGGATGGGGTCCGTTTATCCAATAAGTCTTGTACACTACACCATTTAATAACTTTCGTAGAAATTGAATTTAATTGATTCAACTGTTGAATTATGTGATATTATATTGATAATTAAACACGTCAAATTTAAGAAAATCGACAACAATAAGCATATATTTTGATGATTATATTTACTTATATTTTGAAAAATATATTATTTATCACAATAAAATGACATGATGAAATATCAAATCATTTATAGAATATATGAAATTTAATATATTTGATCTACTTAATAAGAATTTTGAATTCAATAATTGAATTGATAAAATTTTATACCCATAGAAAGTTATTAAAAGGTGTAAGTATGTCAAGATTTATAAGCGGTGCAAACGGACCCCCACCTTTTATTTTTTATTCATACTAGTAGCTAGCAATATTAAGTAGCTATGTTTATAAGGACTTTTTTTTAAAAAAAAATCTATAATAACCAAAATTTTAAACACCAGGACCAAACTACAATAATGAAAAAGAATAGAGCAAAAGTCAATTTTTTTAAGAAAAAAAGGAGTAAGTTATATTTATGAAGACAAAAAACATATTCAGGTGAAAGAGTTTTCCTGAATATACTTCACATGGATATAATTCAAATTTGAAGAAGTTCCCGGTCTCTTTTACTCAGACCAATATACATTGATTAATTTTTAAGCCTTATTTTCAAAATAATTGGTCAATTGTTTATTGTCTACAAACTAATTGTCCAAAAAGATAAAATTAAGAATATGCTAAACTAATGATTGCGCAGATACGGGTGAAAATGACTTTTTTTTTTTATTTTCGCCATCATATTCAGTTTCACAAATCACCAATTCAATGGTCAGTTTAGAATATCCTTACTCAAATATCAATTGCTGCACTTGAACAATAGATAAACATTGTTGATAAATATTACCACTTGTGCTTTTGCATCCTCTCAAACTGTGACCCCTCAAAAGGAAAAAAGTTACGACGTGCCAATGCACAAATCTTGCTTCCTCCAAAGTTACCAATTCTGTAAACTGGTCCTATCAACAACTTATTGGTCTTGCCATGAATCAGTCGTATGCTAGAACCAGAACATGAGCACGAGTGAGCTTTACATATGTACATGTCAGGACATGTTTTTTTGAGATAAAACTGATGGCATACACTTCATGGATTTAATTCTCCGCCCCAGACTAACTGTTTTTTTTAGTACATTACGCAACTATATAATCATTTCTCTTAAGATTTTGAAAAATTAAACTTTATGGTACTTGTATTTTTGCCCTAAGTTGAATCTATAGACATGGTGGTTAAAACCATTGAGCACTAAGGTCCTTACTGCTTCAACTCCTTGCTCCAATGAATCATCAATCTGTCATAAAAAACATTACTGCCATCAAATTTCAAATATGAAAACAACAAAATAAAATAGGAATAACATTTGTAACAAATAATAAAATTGTGACACAAATTCTGGGATTGTTACTCTTACTATTGCTTTTGAAGGTTACACTATCTGTCCAAATTTGTTACGATCCATCTATAATCTATTAATATTAACTACTGTTAAGTTCAACAATCAAAATAAGTTCTTAACTGTTCCTAAACTGATAGGATATATTGACAACCATAAGAAACGGGTAAATTGCAAAGTATTTCACAAGTATAAACAGAAAAATGATGTGCAACAATAAAGGAACTGAAACAATTCACACTAGGCTGAAGGCTAGAAAGTATAACCTGCTTTCGCTGAGTGAACTGAACTTCTGCAGAAGAAAAGCTTTCATATCCATACTTCCAGGAGGATTTCCAATTCCTACAAACACAATTTTTAAATATACTACTGCTGAAACAACTAGACACCATGTCAACTTATCAAGTGATATTAGAGAAGGAGCTAACCGATGGAAAGCCGAGGAAATCAGGGAACCATCCAGATGGCCAATTACATTTTTCAATCTGTAGCAATCAAAACACCAGTTATGGAATTCATGATTTCCCAATACAAGAGGACATGTACACAGAAATGTGCCGCCACTTCTCAAGTAAGTTTTTTTTTTTAAAAAAAGGTTTACAAGATTGGGTGGCAGTCTTATCCATAAAATCATCTCAGCGATGAAATAATTTAGAACATATCTTCACCACCAAAATGTATTGAAGAACAACTTAAAACAAAAAATTGAGAGTTATATGCTACCAAGATTCAAATCATTATTCTGGTCCAAAGAAGGTGGAGAATTGATGCTAGATGACAGTTAGAGTCAATCAAGTTGAAATTCAAACAGAAGAATCCTACTTTGGAGTTGAAGGCTTGAAGGAACTAGTGATAAAGCTATGCCCAATAAGCACTGTCACCATTAAGAGTTAAGAAAACTTCAATTAGTCTTCCATCCACCTTATTTGCTAGCATTAATGAATCCTAAAACTGTAACTGGAACCTTTGACATCTCGATTCATTTCTTACTTATATCAATAAATTTTGAGAATGTTTGTTTATCATCTTACTATTAATAATTAGCATTTGCTATACTATCAATTCTTACTATTGAAATCATACTTTATTCTAATGTATCGAAAATCTTCATGATCACAAATTTATAAACCATGTTATGGGAAATCCAACAAGCATTACCCATTGTGATGCCCATGTCCTCCTTTAGGCTGAAGCCTTAAAACACCATTTGGAAGACTCATTTCATCATAAACCTACATAATACATAAATATAACCACCAACTTACCGCCAAAAGAAAATTTCAACAAACTCATAAATTGTCACAAACTGCTTTTAACTAGAATTAAAGTGAGAAATACATACTAGGAGAATATGACGCAAGGGTACTTGATAATATGCAGCAAGTGGCCCGACCTTTAAGAAAATTTGGAAAAAAAAATTTAATAAAATCAGGGATTAAGACAGGAAGTAATCCATAACTTTTCTGTAGACATGTGAGGGCAAAAAGATCTAGCATCAACAGTTCAAATAAGCATTGAATCTGATATTTGATTCATAACCAGTTTCAACAAGAGTGTGTATAGGTGCATTATAAAAAATATAGCTATTATGTGCGATAAAACTAACCGATTCCCACAAAAATTCATGTATGTTTGGGGTTTTGCCAGCAAAATTGGTACTTCTCCAATAGAACCTGTAGTACAGATAAAAGTAGAAAATATAAGTTAATGTTAAATTTACCATGAAAATGAAGTTAGTAACTGAGAGGCAAAACGAGGGGAAGATATTTAAAAAAAGAAAAACAAAATCAGTTCTAGCTGATGATGCACCTATCCCAATCAATGCCTTTGACTGTACTGTGTTCATCCGAATCCCTTCTGCTTGAGAAATGCTATCAATTATTTCAAATCCAACCTAAATAGAGAGAAAAACCACAAGATTCACACCACACACAGGAAAATTACTTATCCAAAGCACTTTCACAAAAGAGTTAGTGAATAATTAATTACATTGTGCCTAGTGCCATGGTATTTACTTCCAGGGTTACCCAAGCCAACGATGAGCCAAGGAGTATATTCCACTTTAGCTCCATTTTTTGCCCCTGGTACTGAACAACGAACAGAAAACCTTGTTCTAACTGAAGTCTTTGTCGAATAATGAGGGCAATGAAGGTTACCGGGATAGCTCAAACAAAAGCCTGGGGCGGGTGCTGCATGCAACATTGATATACTGAAAAATAAAAAAAAGGATATACAATCAATAACATTTTATTTATTTTTTTGGGTTAAGAATTAACCAGACAATTTCAAAACGGGATGGTGATTAAATGAAGTTAAAAGGAAATCAAAATAGTTACTTCTGAAATATTGTCATCTTTCAGCTAGACATTTTATCAAACAGTTTGAAGACATAGTAAGGCCTCTGAGTTGTTAACTCCTATTCTCCTAAGCTATAAGATACCCCTTTCCAGCTAAATCCATTTCCTAAGAACTAACCTTCAACAAGCCTTGTTTAGTAAAAACTCTAGCCTTTGTCTTTATCAGGTATAAAGCTACTAACTTTAAAAAAAAAGCTCAGATACCCTTCTTCAAGTTCCCGAAGAAATTGGAAACAGAAAAAAGGCTCATATAAAATTAATTATTAAAGTAAGATTTTAATCTAGCCCACCACTGTTTTCATACTACATATAAATCTACAATGGGTTCACAAAGAATTTTAGTCAATGCCAAATTATTCCTAATGCCAACCCCGCTTGATTATTTTAATACTAAATTCCAATATCTCATAGCAAGATAACATCCACTATTGCCCAAACCTGATGGAGCAGCGGCCACGGTGACAGAAGGAAGGCAGCGGCAAGACGACCTGAGACGGACACCGGTAGTGAGCGGAGAAGACGTTCTTAATTTAAAATATTTTATTTCATCAATAACATAAAACTTATACACTATTACTATTTTAAATACTTCATCCACCTTACAATAATTATTCATTTAAAAATTTTACTTTTTCTATAAATAATTATTTATTTTAAAAATTTAAATAAAATTAATTATTATTTATCAATAATATTCTTATTAAATATTATTGACTCATTAACGAAGGAAGAAAGAAAAAATTGAGATATTATAGAAAAACAAGAGCAATTTAACAAATTAGTCTTAATTCTTACTGACATTGATATTTTACTAATTATTTTCTTAATTTTAATGAGAATATATAATTGAATAATTACGATCATGTAATCCATATGTAGTAAATAAACTAGAGTTGTGTGTTTTCTATATAAGCAACCTGACAACTCAATGAGGCAGTAACTTTCCTTAAATAAAGAGTTTATTCATGAAATGTAAGATGACATGGTATCATAGAATATAAATATAATATTTTTCCAATAAAATAGGTATGTTGCCATTGAATTCGAAACTTGAACAGCTACATAGGATAAACAAACAAAAGAGACACAATTGTTGTCTTATTGAAGGGAGCAGAGGAGATAAATGCAACATACCACAAAGAATGATATGCAGAGCCAGGTAACCAGTACCAGAGAGAGACCAATGGAGAAGAAGAAGGAAGGATGAACCCTTTGTTTGTTATTTTAGATTTTTGTTTTAATGATTTTCTCAGCCAATGGGCTCTATTGGGTTTGGGGCAAATATGCATCGCCAACCACACGGCTTCTGATACATGTGGGCCTTTAATTCGAGACTTGGCCCAGTTTTGATTTTCTTAAACAAACAAAAGATGAAATAAAATAAATCTAGTTCATTCATTTGATATTAAAAAAAAAAGAGAGTCCTTCATTCTAGCAATTACTTAACTAATATTTCATTTGCACACGATGCTGATTCTAATTTGGGTCAGAAAATTTTTCATATTTAGTTTTTAATTGATTAACTAGTTCAAAACTTTCCTACCTAATTGTAAATATAAACAGAAATCACGCGTTGAAATTAGAGTAGTTAGTTAGCCTGCTGACTCATCAATAGTTTGTTATTCTAGTCTTAGCCAAGCGTGTTGAGTAAGCTACTCACCGCACATATATAAAATCTGCTATCTCTCACTCTCTGTAAGAGAGATCATTTTGTAATATTCCTCAATATCAATACTATCAATTCTCTTCGCAATTGTCTCTTCTTCTTCCTTTTCACATGGTATCAGAGCCAGGTTCATCATAGATACTAGAACCTTCTTCCTTATGCTTCCTCACATCTATCCATGGCGGCTCCAACTTCTTCAACTACAGAACCAATTCAATCAATGCCTAATATCGTGCCTCCACTACCTGCTCAAATCTCTTCTCAAGCTTGTGTCAATTTCAATCCTAATATCAGCATAAAGCTGAATGACAAGAATTATATGCTGTGGGAGCAGCAAATCAGTTTTGCCATCAGAGGCAATCGATTACAACATTTCATTGATGGATCTGTTGATCCTCCACCTCAATTTCTTTCAGCTGCAGATGCTACCGCTGGCATTGAGAATCCAGCCTTCACTCAGTAGGAACAGCAAGACAAACTCCTCGCAACCTGGCTTCTATCCATACTCGGAGACTTCATGTTTGCAAAACTTCTTCTTAGATCTTGGAGCATATCCGATCTACTGTGCTACCAATGCATGAGCCAAGGTGAGCCAATTTAGGCACGAACTTAAGCATGTTAAGAAAGAAAATCTACTTATGAATGAATATCTCCTTCGTATTAAGTGTCTAGTTGATGCTTTAGCTTCGATAGGTTATCCAATTATGTTACAAGATCATAAAACATAATAATTGAAAAGCATTTAAAGAGACTTGATATCAATAAGTATGATCTTTATATGTCACGAAGCACCTAAGAAGTCATTCTGTTCTTTGTTCCAAAATTAAAATTATAATTAGCCAACATGTTCACTCGTAAAACTATACACACATATAAACCACATGCTCTAACAAACAAAAGCACAACATCGGTACACCTTTAGCAGCTCAAGTTAATAGGGTTACAATAAAATCTTGAAGAACCTAAGAAATTCTATTTCTAAAACCTTAATTTCCATTTAATACACATATATTACTCATTTACACTTCCTAGTTCATGAAACTTAACGCTAACCAACTGTGTGCATGTTTCAATTAACAAGACTCTCTATGGTGAATGTCTAGCATGGGGGGAGGGGAGTTCTTTTACCTTACACTTAAAATATTTGGCAAAACAATATGTAATCCTATCATTCTCTCTTTTAAAATCCTTAATCACCACAATGAAATCAATGGTTCATACACGCACTAATAAAGTTTCTAATAACTTATCCATGTTAGCTCTAATCACACATGCATTAAAGCATTCATGCTTCCAACATTTTCATATTATGCATACAACCATAAAAGAACGATAAGCGCAGTCAAAGAGATCAAGAACAACCAATATACATAGCGATCCAAGTCAAAACAACGTCACAATACACATTGAAAACTAATCAAACTATCTATGTCATATTGTTAACCTATTTCACATACATGCTATACTCATATCCCATAGTTGCACAATTCCAACATAAATAATATCACAATACATAGGATAGGAAGATGAATTAAAGGTCCAAGAAACGATAAAGACTCTTATTGGACTTAGACACGACTAATTCTTCCTAAAGGCCCCAAACGGCATCTCGTTAGTGCAAATGGGGCGTTTCATTCACATAAACGTCATGCCATTTGTGGACACTTGCTCCGGTACTATCAGGGAAACCTAATGCTCTGATACCACTTTGTTATGACCCGATTTAGGTATGTGATCGGCACGTGAGAAGTTCCATTCCCATGTAAGCCTCGTGACCTGAATGCTCTTATATGCACAACTGATTATAAAATTATTTAAAATATATTTTCATTTTCTACATACAAATCACCTACTCTTTTACATTAAAATAGTCAAAATTGAAGTTTCACAAGTTGGTTTTAACATCTAAAATCATAATGCCAACAATATATGAATAAAGTCCATCTTCTACAAAAGAGCCACGAGTGGTAAAGTCATATATATGTACCAAAATAACATAATAATAATGATATACATGAAGTACAAAATATGCTCTACGGTAGGGACCTTGCTTATAATGTCCTGGAGCACTCTAACGAATAAGAATGCATGTTTCACCCAAGTGAAGTTTACTGCTGACACTCTATTGTGGCTAAGAGGAAAAAAAGGCAAAGTAGAATTTGTAGTCATTGTTCTCTAAAAATAAGAGAAAGGAGAGGCGTGAGTTTTGATACCAAAACTAGTGAGTACCCTCACCTGAAACCCCCTTTTCATGGGACACTAAGGAAACAATGCATAGAAATCATAATGATAATAGTAAAACACAAAAGTCATGCATAATTACATATACATACATATACATAAATTGAATCATCATTTTGTTAAATCATAGAAAAACATTTTTTTCCTCAAGTTAATGTTATGCTAGGAATCATATAAATTTATAGTGTCATAGCCCTAGAGAAACAGTAATCTCTCTTTGGTTAGCACAATGTTTGTGACGTAACAAAACTTTAAGTATTAATCTCGATCACATCTGTGCGTTACATATCGCCGTAAGTGTGACAATAAATTTGTAATACCCAGTGTACATGTGTCAGGAGATAAGTTCTCTGCGGCATCAGGGTTTCCGGATCCATAAGGTCCTAAACCTCACTAAGCCTGGACTACACGTCCTTGGAGGGCTATATGTTAGAATGACATTCTTGGGATCAAAAGTCCCGTAATTATTCCTAGAGGAAAAATGAGTTGAAGAGTGATTTTTAATGAATTTTATAAAACCTTTAAATGTTTCATTTTGAGCCCTCAAGTTTAAAAAATTTTGAAAACTTCTGGATTTGAACTAAAACCCAAAATTTGGATTTTGAAATGGTTAGGATTTTGATTTTTTTGATATTTTATTTGAATCCAAATAGGGGGATATTTCCTTGTTTCCATTTATGTTTTAAAGTTAATTAACTTAAAATTAATAAATATGAATAAGTGAAATGAGTATTAGACAACCAAATGGCATATGACAGAAGAAATGCTAGCTTGGGGTTCCTGTTACGGCTATAGCGGTCCGCGGTCACAGAAGGGGGTTCACCTTTCAGTGGTCTGAGGACCACTATAGTGGTCATAAGTGCATAGTGGGGGCGTGGTATGCGGCCTGACCACTATAGCACAGCTGAACAGGACCCAGAAACGATGTCGTTTTATTTTTTGACCCAAATTAAAAACCCCATTGGGCTCCTTCCCTTGGAGAAGCGGAATCGAACCAGAACCCTTTCCCCATTTTTCATCCCATTTTCTCTCAAATCCTCTCAGTTCATCATCTCTAAGCTTTAAGATGAGTATATGTTGTTAGATTATGTCTCTCTCTCTCGTTCTCCATGATCTTGAGTTAGGGTTTGTTATTTCTTTCATTGTTGTTAAGTGGAGGTGTTCCTCCAAAGTTGTTAGGGTATGTTTAGAGTAATCTAGAGCTTCCTATAGGTTGTATATAAGTTTCGTTATTTCAATGGAAGACATTGGTGTCATTCCTCCTCGGAGTCTCCATGATGTTTGTGCTTCACCATTCTTCCCTCAGGTGAGTGGGTTTGATCTCATGGCCTTAGTTTAGTCATTATATTATTATTTTATTGCATTATAGAGTATTTAGAGACTTGAAAAATGAATTTCTTGCATGATGGTTGTTTAGCATGAAAGAATGAGTTTTTCAAAACCATAGGACCATGATTGCTATGTTGAGTGTATGGAAAATGTTTTATATACTAATGAAATGGTTGTTAGAGGAATATATGATTTTATCTAGTTGCTATTTTAACAAATATGTTTTAAGAGTTGTGAGATTATTACGTATATACTCCAAACTTTGGATTTTAGAAAGCTTTTAGAACGTTAAGTTGATTTATCATAAAATTATATGAAAGAATTTTGAGCCTAGAGTAGAGTATGGAACAGAGTTTTAGAGAAAAGAAATTCAGCTATTATGATTATGAACCCTAGTGTTTGAACTATGATTTTAGATTTATTAAGTATATGAAAAGATATGTTAGTTTAAGTTTTGAACTTAGAAATTTAGCATATGGTACAAAGAAGTATAGAATTTAGAATGATTCATAGCAACTACCAGATACATACTCCGTGGGTTTGAAATTGAAATGCCCAAAGCGGGTAATCCCTTGGACATAATTTCATAGCAACGGTTATGCTAAAGTTAGATTGTTAGAGTTGTATGAATCCAGAACTCTTAGAGAGTACTAATAATTTATGGGGCTTTGCTTTGCCAAGGACAAAGTACCCATCCTTCAGTATTTATGGGGCTCTGCTTCGCAGGGATAGTACCCATCTTAGTATTTTTGGGCTCTGCTTTGCTAGGATAGAATACCCTTCTTCAGTATTTATGGGGCTTTGCTTTGCTAGGAGGAGATCCTCAGTATTTATGGGCTCTTCGCAGCATCTTATTTATGGGCTCTACTTCGGGGACGGAGTACCCTCTTTCAATATTTATGTGGCTCTACTTCGCCACTAATAGTGTACCCATTTTACAACTTTAGTTATTATATATATATATTTATTCAGCTTAGCAAATCCTGTTTCTCAGCTCTCCTGACCATCAGTCACTGATTTCATGTTTGATTATGAATATAGAAATGCTTGTTTATGAATCTATAGAATGAAAAGTGTTTTTTCTAGCTAGCTATGTATGTAAATATCAAATGATTTATACTATTGCATGTATATTGCATTATATGTATATGTTCTTTGGTTGTCCTATGTAGGTGATGGGTGAAAGTCCATTTCGTCTGTTGACTCACCCCTCTTCCTTCCTCTCATAGTTCAGGTACATATGTTGCTCGGCCTCCTGTTTGGCGGCAGATTGTTCTCGTGGTGAGTCTTACTTTTGAGTAAGGCTTAGTTCAAAGTCTTGTTAGACAGAGTGCTCCAAGTGAATATGCAGGTAGGATCGAGCCATGCATAGATTTTAGATTATATATTTAATTTCAGTATTTGTACAATTATGTCTATGTTTTCAGTTTACAAGTATGAATTGAAATTGTAAAGTTTGATTAAAGATACGTGCAAGCTAGAGATGAAATTATGATTCAATTCATAAGTTAAATTAATTTTAGAGCTTCACATATCAAGTATTTCAGTTATATAATTTCAAATATAAAGTTTAAATAGAGATTTAGATGAAACCATGTTTTCAAAAAAAAAGTATATTATTTTATGCATTTAGAGACACGTACCCAGAAGGCTTACGTGGAATGAGATTCCTCACATGCCGGTCACATTCCCAAGTCGGGTGTAACAAAATTCTAGAGTCTCTAGCCTGGGCTACTTGGTACCAAGGTTAATGGATCAATTTCAGTCGTTAAATCATCATTGTTTCTTTATAGCTACCTTTTTAAACTAGCTAAGTAAATCCATTTAAATCTAGAAACCCTTAAAAACCTTTTTTATTCTTTGTGAACTTTAAATCTTCTGATTCTAGTCTAATCTTAGCATAATTGTGGCTATGAAATCATATCCAAAGGATCACCTTTTGTAGACATTGTGATTTCTAAATCCACAGAATATATGTAATCATCAACTGTTAAAATCTCATGAAGATTCATGCTCTAAACCTTTTAATTAATCACCCAAACCATCGTTTAAAGTGTAAGCTGTTCATAACTAGAGAACTTAATATCATATTTTCAAAATAGCAAAGTTTTAAAATCACAATTCTATTCCCATTTCTAAACTACATATCTGGTTATAAAACTATATCACATGCATCAACTAATTTCAGAATTCATTGAAATAATCATAAAAGCCTTTAATAGTTAATATATCATCAATTCTACATAAAATCAATATAACAAATATGGTCCCATGAGTTTTATCAAAAACAAGTTTCATGCTCTAAAATCAGCAATTCAAAACATACAAACCAAAGTAACCTCAAATTTCCTTGCAAAAATCTCTAAACTCAAGCAATAAATGATATCTTTATGAAAATAATTCTAATGCGCAATATAGAGATCACAAATACAAACCCACTCACCTGGAAGATGGAATAGCTAGAATCAACACCAACAACACACTAGGAGTAGGAATGACATTGATATTCTGCTATAACAACCATAATATAACCTCTAAAGCCTTTAACTAACTCAATCTTAACTCTAATAATGGTAGAAGAGCATCATGGCATGAAAACCATAAGAACACAAGGCCAAAACCCCAAGAGCATGAGAGATTGAAGGAATAAAAGAAGAAAAACCACTAGAATGATATACCTTTAAGCTTAGAATATGAAAAACCCAAGTTAAACTTGAAGAAATTGGAAGAAAATGGAGTTTCTAGAGTGAAACAGGGTTAGGAGGCTGTGTTTTCGTATTTGAGAAGGGGAGAAGTGTTGAGAGTGTTATGGAACCAGAAATGGAGGTTTTTTAACACTATTGACCGAGCGCGCCAACGCTTAGAGAGCATAAAATCGTCCCCGCACCGCCTTCCTGCTCCTGACCGTTCAGCGTTCTCAGAATGGTCTTTCATTTATTTACATTTCTTAATTTTAATCCATTAACTTTAAAACATAAATGTAAATAAGGAAATACCCTTCATTTGAATTCAAATAAAATATCATAAAAATAAAAATCCCAACAAATCAAAATCTAATTTTTAGGTTTTAGTTCAAATTAGGAATTTGAAGATTTTATAAACATTTGGACTAAAAATGAAATGTTTAAAGATTTCATAAAATTCAATAAAAATCACTCTTTAACTTATTTTTTTTAGGGAACAATTACTAGGACTTTTGGTCCCAAGAAAGTGGTTCTATCATATAGCCCTCCAAGAGCGTGTAGGTTCAAGACTTCATGAAATTAGGACCCTGAACAACAAATAAGGGTAGTTGACACCCTTTTTGATTCGTGATAACTCCCTTAGGAGTTATGTTTTTCTTTAGTTTTCTTAGAACATTTAGTTTGGTGATAGTTAGTTTTATTTTTTCTCGTTGCTCTTTTCTAGTTGCTCTTTTTATAACATTTGATCTAAATTCTTGTATGATTACACTCACGCTTAACCTTGCACTCTAGTTTGTTTTCTTTTGATTTTGTAGCTTTTTGGAAAAAGAATTAGGGTAGCATTTGAGCTAGGAGTGTAAAGGAGCAAGAAGTGAAGCTGAAAGGATGTCAGAAATCCATGTTGGAGCATAAAAATCCATGCTGAAGCATGGGTCTTGAAACTGAAGCCACGCTCCACATTGGCTGTTGTCAGAATCCTCATAATTTCACTTAAGCCACGACGCGCCAGCGTGGGCATGGGCGCTAGCGTGGGTGCATGAATTGACATGTGGGACTGGGTCTCTGTCCTGACTCTGGAAGCCCATGTTTGGCACAAAAACCTAGGCCAACACGTTGGAAAGAGTATAGATTAGAATACCAAATTGGGAAAGAGAGGCTAGAGCTTGGGAGCACAAGGGATTGGAGCTTCAAGAGCTTGAAGAGGAGACTCTTTTGGTTTATCTTCAACTTCTTGTGTATTTTTCTTTGTTCATGGCTTCTCTTTATCTTTCTTTCATTTTTGTTATTTTTATTTCATTTTCCATTATGTGTAACTAAACCCTTTGCCAAGGGTGATTTATGGAGACTATGTGTTTGACATTATGCTAATGTGAATGAATTTATGTTTTGTTCTCATTTGATAGTGAGCATTGTATTTGAGTTTATTTATCTTGAATTGTTTGATCACCAATTTAGGATTGTAGAGGTTTTCACAAATTTGAGAAAAGGAGTAAGAGCCATGCCTATGAATGCAATACCATGAGTTGAATGACACCTAGAGATAGATAAACATGATTCATGTGGTATTAAAGGGTTTGAGAACTACTTATAGACTTAAGTATGCTAAGAGAGATTAGGTGCTTAACTTTACTTGAGTGACATTAGATGACCTTGAGAAAGACTTTAGTGACATGAAGATCCTACCATCACTTAATTGAATTTGGACAAGGCATATTGATATTTATATTGCATATTGTTCACACATAGTTGAAGTAATCACCATAGCATTCGATTCCATAAATTCTTATATCGCTTTTACATTGTTTTAGCACTTTAACTTTTAAAATTCCTTTTGATATCATCTATTTTCATTTGTTCAACTTGTGATCTAGTTAACTAAAATCGATATTTGAATTATCTCTGGGTACGCGGACCCTATCATATAATCTATTACTTGATGACCTAGGATACTTGCTATGTTACTCTCCTTTGGGAGTGATCAAGTTGAAAAAATTTCTAAGTTTTTATTTAAAATTAGGGTATTACATGGGCACTCTCAATTTTTTCCTTGGGATCAAAGTTGAACATGATCTTGATGGTAGCGTTATCTTGTCCCAATCTAAATATATCAACGATTTGCTTGCAAAAGTGAACATGGCTCAAGCCAATGGTCTTCCAACTCCCATGGCCTCCTCTATCAAATTGAGCAAGGTTGGCTCACATGCCTTTGAAGATACCTCCCTTCATCATTTAGTTGTAGGAGCTCTCCAATACGTTACCATCACTGGCCATGATCTCTCATTTGCGGTGAACAAGGTTTTTCAATTTATGTCAACTCCTTTGACCTCCCATCGGCAAGCTGTTGAGCATATTCTTCGATATCTCTCACACACGTCATCATGGCCTACATCTTGCCCCTGCGCCTAATCTCTCCATCACTGCCAAATGTGATGTTGACTGGGGCAGTGACCCCGATGATCGCCGCTCCACCTCTGGTGCATGTATTTTTCTTGGACCTAATCTGGTCTCGTGGTGGTCTCGAAAGCAGCATGTTGTCGCTTGCTATAACACAGAAGCGGAATATCGTACTCTAGCAAGTGTGGTGGTTGAGCTATCCTGGATTCAATCTCTTTTTACTGAACTCAAGTTGACCACTTCAACACCTTTGGTACTTTGTGACAATCTCATCACCATTCAGCTTTCGAAGAATCCGGTACTACACGAATGCGCGAAACATGTAGAGTTAGATCTCCACCTTGTCAGAGACAAAGTCATCTCTAGAGCTATCAACATTCGGCACGTCTTTGCTTCTCTTCAACTTGCAGATGGACTCACCAAACCCTTAGCCTAGACCTCATTTAGTGAGTTTCGGTCCAAGCTTCGCATGCTACCCGTGTTCGCCCCCTCAGCTTGCGGGAGGATGTAAATATAAAGAGAAAGCACATGTTAAAATTAGAGCAGTTAGTTAACTTGCTGACTCATTAATAGTTTGTTATTCCAGTCTTAGCCAAGCATGTTTAGTAAGCTACTCACCATACATAAAGTCTGCTATCTGTCATTATCTATAAGAGAGATCACTTTGTAATATTTCTCAGTATCAATAATATCAATTCTCTCCGCAATTCTCTCTTCTTCCTTTTTCATATTGAATTTGCATTGGACCTGTATTTTCACCACTCAACCCACGTTATACTTATAATCTAACATCCTAAATTGTTTAAGAAAAGGAAAAGACAAATCCATTTTAACATCCTGCAACTATAATTTTATCTTAACATGATTCTAGTTTAGACTAGGAAAATAAAAGGCAGAAAATATTCATTTTAAGTAATTGTTAGTTTACATTTTTTTCGCAATATTACTTAGCCATTTATGTTGTCAAATTATTTTTTAAAAAAATAATTTATATATACACTGGCATCAATGTAAAAATTTCACCCAAATTTCTAATCATGTTTTGTTATATTAATTAAAGAGTGAAATTCAACAATTTATTTTTTTTAAACAAAAATGCTAGAAATAGCAGTACGTCACTAATTTACTGATAGTATATTAAAATTAAATAAAAATAAATAAAGTTCAAGCATCATAACCAACGCGAAAAAAATAGTTATAAAACAAAATTGATTTTTTTTACTGAAAAAATATGTATGGAAATTAATTTTTGAAATTTCCAAATTACCCCCAATTGTTACACCGAACAACTTGTTACTACTCATCAAAACGACATTGCAACATAAAAACACAACCTGGGCTCGGTGAGTGTCCTGTGTGCCTGTCGTTTCTTCCTCCTCTCCTCCTCGTCCACTATACTGTCTACCCTGCTGGCTGGCTGCGTTGCAAATGCACAACCAACAACACCTTACTTAAACCCCCTAAATCCACCACTCACTACACAACAAATTCATTCAATTAACGCCACAAAAGTGACCACAACCAGAACAGCAGAATCCCAACAGCTCCTGGAAACCTTAACCAACATCCTAACCACCCACAAGCACAAGGACCCCCGCCCAGCCCTGCAGCCCCTAATCCCCCACCTCACCCTCCCCATCGTCCTCTCCCTCCTCACCTCCCTCCGCCGCACCCATTGTGATACCAAAGATTTAGAGTAAACATTCAAATATTTCTTTGATGGACAAATTAATTCCTAATAATTATAAACATTCCAATTAGTTCTCACAATTTAAAAATAAGACATTATAGATTCCTTACTGGTTTGTTAAGGCTCGTGGAGGCGGAAATGAAAAAATCTAATGTGAGAGAAAAAAAAGCTTAAGGAAGAGGCAAAGTTTGAGAAGGAGAAGAGTGGATGACGGGTAGCTGTCATATGGTCTAACTAGCAGCAGGTTAGCCATACAGTCTCTGCTTCTTTTCGAACTCTATTTCTTAGATGGCTCCACTTCTCAGTTGCTTTTTCAGTTCTTCGGCATTAAAGATGATAAGAGCTATATATATTTTAATAATTGTAAAAAATCAATTTGGATATTTATAATTATTGAAAATTAATTTATCCATCAATAAAATTATCAATTTAAATGTTTATCAAGAATTTAAATCGGAAAGATACTAAAGCTTATTAATAAGGAGAAAAAAAAAAGGAACACAACGATGAGTTGACATCTCTGACATGATGTCTCCGCATAGGCACACCGTGATGTTGAATCAACTACCTAATCTCCTAGATATGGCAACAATATAATGAGAGAAATAAATTCTTTTACGATTGTACAGAAGGAAATAAAAATAATATGCTTTATTTTATTTACAGTTTAACATTTCGGTTATTGCTATTAAAAATATAGAAAAATAATTAAAAAAATTATTCATAAAATTAAATCAAGTTATAAGGAAACAAACATCACTTTTTCGTACCCATAAGAGCAGATACGAATTTCAATAATGCATATTTAAGTCTGCTTAAAAAATTAGTGTCCAAGGAATCAATTTCACAGAGGCTTTTCCTCCAACCTCAGTCGACATAATTAACTCTTGCTTTACGTCTAACTTTTTTCTGTCTCAGAATTATTAGCCTTAAAGAGTTGACTCAGTTGTGGAAATTAGCTCACTTTTCGGAACGCATTTATCGCTTTTTCCCCCAATATGCAAATGCAATCAACGAATAACCAATTGTGCCTCCATTCTGTGCAGTTGAAACTCGACTACACAATAATGTCTCCAACGTCTCTCTCCAGCTTGATTATTTGTATGAAAAATATTATTTATACTTGTGAAATAGGAGAATATCATGTTAATTCATATCTCATTCTAAAATAAACAATGGATTAAATTTAAAAGTGTATCAACAAAAAGGGAGCATACCTCTCATAATTTTACATGGTTTGTTCAAAATAGAAAGTCATGGTCGGTCAGATTTTTTTTTGTTTTTACACGAGCCTACTTCAGGTGGAGCTAAGGAAGAAGAGAGGAGATAAACAAATAGGGATCCAACGTTTATGCAAAGCCAGTAGCCCTTTTA
The DNA here is from genome assembly GCA_030441495.1 of Dalbergia oliveri. Lineage (NCBI taxonomy): Eukaryota > Viridiplantae > Streptophyta > Magnoliopsida > Fabales > Fabaceae > Dalbergia > Dalbergia oliveri. The sequence continues at coordinate 34,416,391 of JAMLFY010000005.1, forward strand.
TCATAGGATGCCTCTTGCATTGCACCTTATTGATGATCTTCCTTGGTTTTAACTCACCTTATATTTGACTTTGCAAAATTCATATATGAGAACATGTTCTTAAATTGTGGTTGCAATTGTTGTTATGGACTTGCAGAAATGCAGATGACACAGCCGCAATTGTCCTTACAGAGAATGCTCGCTCTAACAATAATATTGCCATCACAATTACAATTGCATACCATAATTTAAAATCACGCATGAGAATATTTGAAAAAAAAATCTTTTGTTTGTTAAAAAAAAAAACTACTAGTTAGTTATGGTTGGGCATAAAAAAATTGCAGTAAAACTAAATTAGTTCTCGAGAATCATGCATAATTACTGAATAAAATTTACATGCATTGGCATAGAACTCAGAATCTGGAAAGCAATTACATCGTGCTAGAGCTATTACCGCGTAGTAAATTAAAGCTTGAGTCAAAAAAAAAAAAAAAAGTCCAACTCGATCAGAACTTACAAGCTAAGATGCAAATTCAAACCAAACCCTTGTTCGCTACTACTAAAGCATCCACCGCCACCACCATCATCACTGCTACCAAAGTCTGATAGAGGTTGGTGGTGGTGGCGGCCACGACCATCAGCCAATAAAGTTGTTGTGACATTGAGAGTCCCTCCAAAACCACCACCACCATAGACACGCCTTCCAGGAGGAGCTATGGTGGCGCCTCTTGAATGATATGCACCACCACCTATGCCAAATCCCGTGGCACCACCACCTTCATGGTATAGCCACGAAGATGGCTGAGAAAGTGGTGGTACACCACCACCACCCATAAGATGATGATGTAATAGTTGTGGTGATGAGAACCCTGATGATGACATGATTGTGTTTTGCATCATGTGTGAAGCAACAAAGCCACGAGCAGCTTGCATCTGAGCACGCTTTAGGAGTTGCCTCTCTTTCTTGTGTGCGTTTTGGTGCCCTCCCAGTGCTTGTGAATTGGCGAACTCTCTGCAGCAGTATTGGCACTCGTATTTTCTTGCATCTTGGGAGTTTAATAAAGGGTCAGGAGAATCTGGTTGTTGTGTTGGTTGTGGTGGTTGTGGTGATGGAGGTTGTTTCAAACATGGTTCTTTTTCATGAGTGTTTTCTTTTGGGACGAGTTTGTGAATGTTGATGCCAAATAGCTTTAGAGATGGTGGGGTGGTGGTGGTGTTCGATTTTGATGCATGGTATTCAACATCAGCCATATATGATCAGTGTGATGTGAGTGAAAGAGAGAGAGCTGAGAAAGAAGTTAAAATTTCGTTGGGATTTTGCTAAAAAAGGTGCACAAATTTTGTAATTGTTAACTATGTGTGTGTGAGCTACAAAGTACCCGGGCGTGGTGGTGGTCTTTATAAAAGATCAATGTAAGTGCATGCTTGGTAACAGTAAAACATAATCATTTGTAGGAGGAAGAAGAAAACAAAAGTAATGATATTTTGACACTCAAAAGTGGATGTCTATTGACATCCACTTTATAATCATTAGATGTGATAAACATTAAGAATAAGTGAAGGCTATTATCACATTCAATTATTATAAAGTGGGTATCTGAATAAACACCTACTTTTTGTCAAAATGTCAATATCAAAAAAAAAAAAAAAAGAGATGGTGAGAGTTAGAGTTGGTTGGGAAAATTCAAAAGCAAGAGAAAGGGAGCCTTACATTTACATTCATGTATGGGCGAAAAGCACATAAATGGAAAATCAAAAGCAACTTAATTTGGAGATACGGTTCTTTGTATTTTATATTAATTAGTATTACATAATCAGAATTATTTGTCAAAATTATTGTTAAAAATTATCAACAATTAAAGAATATGGTTAAATAAATCAATAAATTATCTATTTAAAAGTTAAAAATAATCTCACAAAAATATATTATCACATCATTCCATCATATTCTAATTAACAAAAATATGGTTTTCTAGTATTTATAACTGATAGATTTTGATTACTGAAAGAGTTATGTTATATCGACATCGTGCTATAGATTTTACATTACATTCGATGGTAAATAAGATGTGAATCGAAGTTTGATATTTAGTATAAAATATGCTAAAGTAACATTTTTTTTATATTTTATATATAAAAAAAGTGTGTGACATTGTGCAGAGTATGATTATAAGTTACATAAGTATGTCACTAAAATTAAAAATTTGTATGATTATACTTGGTAAGATGAACAATTCTTTTCTGTGGGCGATATAATATTAATAAAATATAATTTTTTGGGGGCATGGCTGGTACGTTAGGACTAGGTTCAAGTGCAAGATACCTTTCTTTTTATTTGTATTTTCTTGCTTTGCTTTTCCTTGGATTTTAGTAGGAAGGAGAAGCTCAATATTATAATCAAGGCCCAAACTTGAATAATAGGTACAAAGCCACGGGTATTCTAGAAAATAAAATGATTAATAACTGAAGGTGGAGTTCACAAATAAAACAAAAGGGTATCTGCTTCTTGGCTGTAAACGCTAGATACGTTTGTAATCTAGTTTGAACGTATTTATTAATCTTGTAATTGAGCCAAATCAGGTATTTTTAAGGCTTTGGATCATATATTTCCAAAGTAGTTAATTAGCTCAAGTAAAGGGGACTCTGTGAATATATACTTGGCATCATTGGCTAAAATGGAAACCTCACATGATATTTGTTGATCAAATCCTTTTTTTGTTAAATTCTAATATTACAAAAGTTATTAATTTGTATTAAAAATGATTTTTTGTGTATGAAAAGTGCTACATATATAGGAAAAAAAGGTTTGCAAGACGGAAAACGTTGCAGATTACCCTATGTTAATTAAGTGAGGAAGTCAAACATTGAGAGAGAAGGGAGTTAAGGGGATCGATGAGATGATTGAAATGATCTAATTAAGTGGATTGAAGGTCCACAATGACGTATTGTGAATGCTAGTTATCTCAAGCATGTTTGCGTGATTGACGTTGAGTTAGTCATTAATTATTAGGACAAAATCTATACGAATCTTACTAACTTCCACCACTTGGGTTCAATGTATTAAAAGATGATGTCAGCATTCCACATGCTCAATAGAATGGTAGTAGCTAGATGATTGTATGGAACTGATGATGCACGTGATCACAATTTCACAGTATAAATATAATATAAGTAAGCATGTAGTAAGATAAGCCACGATTTATTATGACAGTGATAAAAAAAATCCTAATTAATAAAATACTATTGAAATAAAATATAAAATTAGCAATAATACATGATATGCAACACTGTATTAGTACCACTACGTACTATTACTAATAAATTATAATGTAATAGCTGAGCGGCGCTTGTTTTGTATGAGACAGTGATCTTTCAGACTTGTCTTACTTAGGCGTCTTGATTTGGGCCTAGTGGAGCAGCTTTCAAATTGAGGAAAAATGGTTTGGCAATCCAGATCAAGTGAATGTAGAGAAAATATGTAAGGTGTTCATAGAAAAGAAATTCGGAATCTTAATTATTGAGGTTTCTGACTAAAAATTCGATCTATAGATAAAATGATCATGGCTTTTACATACAAAAGGAGTTTGTTTGTCGTGCACAGTTAAAATGTCATGCAGTTGGTGCTATGTTTATTTCTGTCCCCTCCTTTTAATATCTCTCTTCAAATCATCATTACCTCATAGGCAGAATAAAAAAAAATTCGGTTTTTGACTTTTTTTTTATAGAAATTTAAAAGAGTGACTTTAAAACAAAATCAATTTCATCTTTTTCAATAATATATAAAATTTAAATTTTATAATTATTTTTTTTAAAATTTGAAACAAAAGCACTTTAGCTGTTCTCTCAGTCTAATAATAGCCTCAATGATAAACTCCCTGCACTACTAAAAACTTTCAAACACAAATGGATTTTGTAGATAGATTCTTTTGTCTCCAATATACAGATGGATTTATAGATGGTAAATAAAAAAATGGGGAATTTTTTTTGTCATAGTAAATTTATCTATAAATGTTGGTGAAACTGCGCCACATGGCGCATAACTATTACAGATAGAAAATAAAAGAATTTCTTTTATAAAAATATAGGAGGATTTAATTTATAGATGGGTTATTAATTAATTTTGTTTCTTAAATAAAGCTCAAATCGTTATAGACGGTAAAATCCGTCTATAATTTGAATTTTCAAGTGCGTATCATATGCCCACTTTACATACGATAATATCGATCTGTAATGTATTCATCGAAATGCGTCATTTCATTCCAGCTATACATGCCAATTTTCCCGTCTGTAATGTGGGAAGTTGGATTCAAATTTGCGCCTTCCTTCTTCTTCCCCATTTTCCATCTCCTTCCCTTTCTAATGTCACTGCCACTCTTTGGCCAACGGCAAGCCTCCATTTGGCAAACGGCTTGCACCATTGTGTTCGTGGTATTGTGTTCTACCTTTTGATCGGTTTAGTTTTTTTTTTTTTTGGTTTTTTTTTGTGCTTTCCTTAGCTCATTGTTTCTAGTTTTTAGTGTTACTAATTGGAAGAAATTTCAATTGTTTAGAATATATGAGCACATTTAGAGCATTATTGGAGCACATTTTGTTTGCGGTTTGTGGAGCATTGATAAATAATTATGTTTGATAATGTTTGTGATTTTGGTGTTTAGGAATTGAAATGTCATTGTGAATTTTTTCCTAATTTTACTGTGAATTAAAAGGTTCATACTTATAATTAAATGCGTTTGTTAATTTTTTATTTTTAGAATTCGTTAGGCGTGTTGTCAACCAATGACCTAATTGTTTATTGTACATTGTTGTATAGGTTTGTAATTAAATCTTTATTATTGGTATGCTTTAATGTATGTAGGATAGAGATTATTTCTAAGATAGAATTGTAGGACTGGAGATTGCATGACTGGGGAAGGAAATATAGGTCTTTCCCTGACTTGTTGTATTTTTTACTATGAGATTATTTGTATTTGCAAAGATTACAGAATATGCATGTTGTAGAGTTATAAGAGGATGCACTCTAGAACTTTTGTAGGATTGTGATGTACAATGTGATGATTAATTGTTTTGTAATCTAATGTAATTTTTTGCGTATAATTATTTTGATGTGTAATTAATTGTTTGTGTAATTGCAATGAAATTGTAGCTTTTTAATTGATTGTTGAAGACATATTTTGTTAATGAAATAATCTTAAATTAGGGGAAACTTTGTTGAAATTTTTTAAAATACAATTTTTATTATTTGAATGTAACCATAATATACGTAAGGAAATGTTCATACATTAGGAAAGACTCTCGAAATTTACCTATGGAATTCATGTAATTTAAAATAAAAGAGGTTCATAAGGTGTTGTGTTCAACTTTTAGGTTTATATAGTTCTTGATTGAGATGTTCCTTAGAAACCATTCATGGATGTATGATAGGTTATACCCAGGTCAAGGGGAAATAAAACCCAGATTCTATGAGGGTGTTGAGGAATTCATATGCGTTGCTTGCAATTCAGCAATTCATTATTGACCAGAAAGTTAGGTGTCCATATTCTAAGTACAAATATAGGAAATTCTTAGATATTGAGTCAACTAGGTATGATCTATACAAATTCGAATTTAAACCTGATTGTTGGATATGACTGAACATGGAAAAGTAGTTGATATGGAAAATCAGTTTGGAATTGGTTATGTTGGAGGTGTGGTGCAAGTTAGAGGTCAGGATATGGGTAATGTGACTAGGGAAGAAAATAAGTCATTATTAAGAAATGGTTTATCATGTTGTTGGCCCCGAATTTAGAACCTTTCCTTATTCTAAAAGTTGAGCAAGAACCTAACCCAAATGCTGCCAAGTTTTATAGTCTGTTAGAGGTAGCAAAAAACATTTATGGGATGGGTGTGTGCACTTAGAGTTATCCTTAGCCAAGAATATTGAGCATTAAGTTATAAGGTGATTAAAGTCAAAGTTTGTTTGATTAGTGAGCTTAGTCCCCAACTTGAGGCCATCCCAAAAGACTTTTACCAAGAAAAAAGATTAGTATCCAAACTTGGTTTAAAAGAAGTAAAAATTGACTATTGTTTGAAAGGATGTATGCTCTATTATAAAGACAATGCTATATTGACACAGTGTAAATTTTATGGAGAGCCTAGGTTTAAGCCAAATAGAGATAGCAGAAGTGGTAAACATAAAGAAATGCCGCAAAGAAAATTCATTTTTTGTCCTTAATCCCTAGGTTAAGGAGTTTGTATGTGTCTATGAACTCAGCTCCTTACATGACGTGACATAGTGAGAATAAGAGGAGCGATGACATAATGACTCATCCATCTCATGGTGAGGCTTGGTAATATTTTGATCAAGTGTATCCTGAGTTTGCATTTGATCCTAGAAATGTAAAGTTAGGATTGTGTACTAATGGGTTTACTCCAAAAAATCAGTTCAATAAATCATAATTTTGTTGGCCTATTATGCTTACACCTTTCAATCTTCCCCCAAAATGTGCATGAAAAATCCATATTTGTTCTTGACTCGTATAATTCCTGGTCTGAAAATCCAAAAGCAATTGATGTATACCTTCCACCTTTGATTGATGAGTTGAAAGAGTTGTAGTGTGAGGGTGTAATAACTTATGACATATCAAGTAAGCAAAATTTTAATATGAGGCCAGCATGATATGGACAATTAATGATTTTCTTGCTAATGGTATATTGTCTAGATGGATGAAACTTAAGGGAAATTAGTGTGTCCAATTTGTATGGAGGATACAAAGACATTTACCTTGAAGTATAGAGGAAAAAATTCATTGTTTGATTGTCATAGAAGATTTTTGGATATGGAGCATCCATATAAGCGCCTTGCAAACAAATTTAGGAAGCCAACTATTGAGAATGAGGAGCCTTCCGTCACGCTCAATGGTCACCAAGTATAGGATAGAGTTAGACACTTTCCAAAATAAAGGAAGTAGAAAAATCCATCAGATTTTAGGGTTATAGGGTGACATATAATTGAAATTACAACAACTCCAGATGGTCGATGGTTAAAGTCAACGGCAAGTTACACTCTGAGGATACTACAAAAACAAGATGTGTGTAAGTGGATGCAAGATTTTGAAAATGTCTGATGGTTATGCTTTAAACTTGGTCGTTGTGCAAATGTTCCATAAGGAAGGTTTTTTGGAATGAAAAGTCATGATTGTCATGTATTCATGGAGTGTCTTCTCTGATTTCATTTAGGAACTACATAACCATGCGTAGAAGCCTTTTACAAAGCTAAGTGAGCACTTTAGAAATGTTCACCCATTCTTAAAGTTGATGATTTGTTGGTGATGGAGAAAAACATCCCTATAATATTATACAAATTAGAGAGAATATTTATAAAATCTTTAATTCCAAATTGCCTATACATTTAGCATATGAAGAATGTGTTTGTAGACTAATATAATACAAGTGGATATTTATTTGAATCCAAATGGGGTTATTTCAAATATAGCTCAAGTTAGGGGATTAATATGTAAGCATACATTTCAAAAGGGACATAAAATTTTTCCTGGATCGAAACCATTTCAATAGACCAGAGTTGGTCAAATGATAGGGGGAGGGGAGAGGAAGCTTAGTTGAGCCAACTTCTGAATTCAACCAACCTAGCCATCTATGGCAAAAGTGAAGAAAGATGGATCTTAAGAGATGAATTAGATGCCACATTTGCACATCTTCATAGTTGTGATGAGGTGCAACCTTTTAGAATGTAAGTGACTTATGATTGCTTTAATTTTTTTTTCAGAAGTAATTCAATTCTCTCCTATTGTTCCAATGTTAACAAATATTTCAAGCAATTATATGGTGGCTTTACCTTAATCAATTTCCATCATGGTTCAAATCTTATGTACATCGTGTAGTTTTGTCTACAAGTATGTGTTAATTATTTGATTTGATCCTTATGATTTAATTTGATATCTTCCATGGCATATGTAGGTGCGTGGTCCTAGTAATAAAGAGATATTCTCTCTGTCTAATTTGTCTTGGGGTCCAAAAATAAAGCTTTTGGTTAATTTATTATGTTAATGGGTAAAAATTCCAAATCATGGAATCATATAAAGGGAGAAAAACAAACAATACTAGGATATGTTATAAAGGATTCAAGTCCTGGTGAATGTGATTGTACTAAAAACTAAGGAAATAGTTGAGCTAAAGTATAAAGAAGAACCTATGAAAAATGTTGTTTGTACAGTGAACATTCAATTGTCATGAAAGATTAACCATAGCAAAAGATATAAAGGCGTTCATTGAAAATGCATGGACCATATTTTTTCATTTTTATAAAATGTAATAAGAGTTAGAGGGTCGTAAAAAAAACTAAACCAAGGGGTTAGATTGAAACTAAAGAAGAACTGATGAGGAGGCTTATCAAATTGATGAAACCCCTTCACGTGTAAAATAGGCATTGTCTATAACCTTAGCTTCCCCCTTAAACTAAGTTTAAATAATTGACCCCCTACCTAAGCTTTAAGAACAAATGAAGAGGATGAACGACTGAAAGATGTGGAACAAGAATTTATGGATGACACTTCATCTAAGAATAATAATGATAATTTGAATAAGAGAAAATTAGCTAAATTAATATGGTGAATAGCACTTCAATTTTATTATATTTATGTGTTATGTGTTGTTGTTGATCTTGTTTTTATTTTAATTATGATATTTTGGACTAAACATATATTATGCTTCATTAATATGACATGTAGAGGTAAAGGGAAGAAAGGTACTATCTAGCATACTAGTCGTAGTTAGTGGCAACACTCCCTCATCCACGCTTCGCTTCCACATTTACACTACTAGAGTGAAAACATCACAACCTACGTCAGTAGCAGGACAGGTGCCCAACCCTAGGTATGTGCCTTCTCCCCTCTTATAGCATGCCTCATAAGCGCCCATACTACATCCACCATGTAGAATTCAGATATTATGCTTTTATGGTTTTAATAAACTTATGATTTTAAATATTATGTGAAATAAATATCAATCTTTGTGATGATTAACGGTTTATGTATTTCCTTTATTTCATATGAATTTTAACTTATAATTTTATTATTTTATGTTATTATTATCTTTTATATAATATAAATCTTCATGTATTCATTGGTATCCACCAGAAGGGTATCCACCAAGTCATGGATACCATTAAAAGTACATGCACCTTCCATATAAATAGGGTGCTAAAAAACAAAGGAGTAGTACAAGGATTGGAAGGTAATAAAAGTCAATTCATTCATTTAAAGTCTTATTTATAAATGTTTTAAATGTATTAACTAATTTAATACATGTAGAGCCAATTCCCACTTCCTAATAGAATATGAAGAAAGTTTGAAAATCATGGCTATATGAAAACAAGCGATTTGTATGTAGAAAAGACTTTGTGATTTAAGTTTTTAAAATTTTCAGTGCATATAGAGGAATCCGGGTCACGAGGCTAAGTGAGGATTCTACACCTCATTGGAGGGGGTATGATAGAACCATATTCTTGGAATCAAAAGTCCTCGTGATGGTTCCTAGAGGGAAATAGTTGAGTGTGTAGAAGAATTTTATCAAATTTAAGTGACACTTTAGAAACCTTTAGCCCATTCAGAGTTGATGATTTGTTGGAATGAAAAAACCCAAATTTTATTCAGTTGTTGGGATTTTAATTTTTTAGATATTTTATTTGAATCCAAATGGGGTATTTCCTTATTTACATTTATGTTTTAAAGTTTGTAGAAATATAATAAATGATTAACTTAAAAATAGAAAGGTAAAAAGTAAAAAAATATAGTTCAAGTCAGGGGGATCAATATGTCAAGCATACATTTCAAATGGGACATCAAATGCTCCTCTCAAAACTCATGTTGAATGAAGGAGACCAAGGCGGTTCAATGATATAGGCGGGAGGGGGAAAGGAAGAGTTGAGCCAACTCTTCATTCACCAACCTCCATCTCGGCAAAAGTGAAAAATGGATCTTAAGAATAATTAAATTACATTTGCACATCTTCATAAGTTGTGATGAGGTGCAACCTTTTCAATGTAAGTGACTTATGATTGCTTAGTTTTCCTTAGAATGATTCGATTCTCACCTATTGTTCCAATGTTAACAAATATTTCAAGCTATATGGTGGCTTTACCTTAATCAATTTTCCATCATGGTTCAAATCTTATGTACAGTGTAGTTTTGTTTACAATGTGTTAATTATGATTTGATCCTTATGGTTAATTTGATATCTTCCATGGCATATGTATGCGTGGTCCTAGTAATAGTATGGTGAAAGTATGTATAATTTGTCTTGGGTCCAAAAAATGAAGCTTAAAAGTTAATTATGTTATGTTAATTAAAAATTAAATATGAATCATATAAAGAGAAAAACAAACAATACTAGGGTTGTTATAAAGATTCAAGTATTGATGAATGTGATTAGTCAGAAATTAAGTAAATAGTTCTTAAGTATGTAATTCAACCTATGAAATGTGCCAGGAACATGTAAACATTACCAGTGAAATCGAGATTAACCATACCAAAAGATATAAAGGCTTTGATTTCATCATTGCACAAAATGCAAGATGAGTATATTTTTTTTTTATCCTAGAAAATGTAGTAAGAGTTCATGTTAAAAAAAATAAACCAAGATTTATGATTTAAACTAAAGAGTAAGCTAATTGAGGAGGCTTATGAAATTTATGATTTGAATTTCACGTGTAGTTAGAGCTTGTCATGAGGATAGCTTCCTTTAAAAAGTTTAAATAATTGAGTTACCTAAGCTTTAAGAACAAATGAAAAGGGTGACTAAAGATGGGAACAAGTTTATGGATAATTTCATTTGAGATAATGATAATAACAGAATAAAGAAATTACCTAAATTAATATGGTGAATAGTACTTCAATGTTATTATATTTATGTGTTTGTTTGTTGTTGATCTTGTTTTTATTTTAATTATGATATTTTGGAGAACATATGATTATGCTTATGTATAATATGACATGTTTAAAGGAAGATGTTTTCTAAGCATATAGAATTTCAGAGATATTGTATCCACAGCTTGGATTATATATGATTATTTATGTTCTTGGTTGTCCCATGAGAGGGTTATGGGTCAGGGCCATTATCGTTTGAATGACCCCTCTCCCTCCTTCATTACTACGTTAGCTGCACCACCTTCTGATCCACCTTATTCCCAAGGAAAGGCAGTTGGCGAGCTTCACTTCCTTGAAGTTGCATGTGGTATTTTGTTTAGAAATATAGTGCTTCAAGGTGTGAATGGAGTCCGGACCATAGAAATGATTGGCAAAAATTATTTATAATTATTTTGTAATTACATGATTTCAGTTTTATGTATACTTTGTATAGAGAGATTCATATATTTTGAGTCACAAGGATATGTTCAAGTTTGGATATGATTGTTTTCTAATTTAGAGAAACTATGTTAGAAATGATTATGATATGCTATTAATGATGATTATGTTTTCAAAGATCCAAAGGTTTATTAAAGATGGAAATTTTGTTTATTAAATGGATTTAATATTAAATATGCATATGGAAAGACTAAGAGGTCATGAGGCTTACGTGGAGATGAGAAGATGATATTCAGGTTCCAAGTCATCCTGAAGTGACTAAGGCAGATGTACAATGAGATATGGGACTGACATCTGCAAATTGAATAGCACCCCACTTTTCTAAGCCTTGCAAGAACATTGGCATATGCCAGAGTTTTAAAATCTCTCATTGAAGAACAAGGCAAATAGAGCATCTATTAAAGGTAGTCCATTGCATCCTGGTGGCTCCACGACTTCCGTCGACACTAAGGGCAATTTCGTTAGTAGTCAACTTTGTTTTTAAGTTTTTTTTATACAATTTATCAATTGAATTTGATTAGTTTATTAATTGGAATTGTAGAGAAGATGCTAAAGAGACCACCTATACAAGTAGAGGTGTTTAAAGAAACACCAGCAAGCATAACAAATCAGTGTAGGTTGATTCACGCTTAGATTGCATATGTGAGTATAGTTATTAATTATATTTTCTGATTAAGGCCATAAAAAGTATTCGTAACTAATAGTTGTCTAGATTAAATTGTAGGGTGATTATATTTAGAAGGTGGAGCTGCCTCTCCTAGGACCCAGAGTCCATTGATGAGGGCGCTCTGTGGTCAGAGACGGTGGGTGGCCTTTATAAAGGTCACATTTATATCATGGGGATCACTTTGCGGAATCGACATTCCTATCTATGATCGGGGATATCCCTTCTCTTGTGCCTGAGATGGTGGAGGACATGATCTCACTTAGTTCATGCCCTAAATGAGGAGTTGCAAAAGGAAAATGAGGAGATGTGGAAGAACAAAGAGGTTGCATGGAAGAAGAAGTGGGCCAAGAAAATGGAGAAGGAGGTTGAGAAAAAGGTGGCATCGAGGATGTAGAGGGAGGTATAGCAATAGATGCAGTAGGGTACATCAGATGCATGCATGCATACTTTGAGCTGATGAAGCGAGTGGCTCCACGCCTCTTCTTCCTCCCTCCAGCTGACCACCGATTTTGGGTGATGCGAGATTTCTCCTCCAACTCCTCTGATGATGATTGTATGAGTGCGATAGGAGCCAAATATTAATGACATCGAGTACTTGTGATCATTTATGTCCTAATCTAGACTTTGTTATTTTGTTTTTGATATTATTACCATGACAATTTACTTTGTTTATTGTTGTGACATTTTACTTTGCTATTTATTAAATGATGTTGAGAAATTGATTTTTATTTCATATATTTCTTTATGTTTATCGATTGTTATGATAATTAGCAATAGTAAACTCTAATTATAGTAGTGTAAGCTACAATTAGAAAAAGAAAACAAAAAGAAAAAAGATATGGACGAATTTACATATGGCTAATTATTTTCAATTCTTATTTATTTTTTTATCCTCATTAACTTAGATGGATTTTACCATCTATAACATTACAAATGGTAAAATTTGTCTATATTTGTCAAATTAATGAACCATTTTTTAGCCTATTATAGATGAATTTTACTGTTTATAATGTTATAGACGGCAAAATCCATCTATAATGGACTAACTTGGAATGACTTTTTTTATCCATTATGTATATATGCAGATAGGGTTCATTTGTAAGACTATCTATAAATTATAAATGGATTTAAAAATCCATCTATAACTTAAAAATCCATTTGTAATGTGTTAATAATCCGTCTGTAAATCCGCCTGTGTTCTTCAAAAATCTTGTAGTGCTAAGACTATAAGATTAGACACGAGTCTCCTTGAAAACTCCATGTGATAATCCTGTAGATTGCATAATTGCTATCTTGTTTTAGAAGGCAAAGGCACAATGGATGTTAAGGGGATGCCTCTATTGCACATTGAATATAGAAGAAACGACACCATTAGGATGAAGAAGGGAGAAATTTGAGTTCTATATGTGTATTGGTTTGGACTAGATGAAGAATTATACATTGACCTTTCTCAACATTTAGAAAATTGGTCCAATAAGGTATGTATGCAACAATGATAAAAAGAATGGTCCAATGGCAAAAGAACAAGAAATTAAATTTTGGGTAGGGCACACGCTCATGAATAAGGGAGACGTATTGCATAAGTGTGTATTTAAGTAAGGCCTAAAATGTCATCTCTATACCATAAGGTCATATCTCATGAAGTGTATTCATATATAAAGGCTCTTTGAGAACTCTTTGTAATAAATAATGTGATATTCTTGTTGCATGCGTGGAGCCATGGGAAATATTATGGAAGGTTGCTCTTTGCCACCCTTGATTTTATGCCTTGGCATTGATAAAAGGATAACAATAGTTAGTTACATAATTAGTTATTTTCTATTATGTCTTTTAAATATATATATATATATATATATATATATATATATATATATATATATATATAAGCTTGTATCTTAACATATGTCAATAAGTTACATCTTAATACAATACTCTTTCATATCGTTCTCTATTCTCTTGCTCTCTTTCTGCACACCTTACATGGTGTTAGAGCTATTTCATTGATCCATGGCAGACTCACGGTTTCGTCCAATTCCTCCTCTTCTTTTTCAACTTCTACTTCTCTTCACCATACCTTCACCACTCTTGTTTCAAGTCAAGTTAGATCTTGACAATTACTTACTTTGGCAACAAGAAGCTCTTGCAACTATCATTGGTTATAATCTTGAAGATCATTTCGATTCCAAGAACGTTCCTCCCACATTTGCATTTGATGCTGATGCCTCTACTAACTTAGGTTCTCCTACCTTTCACCAATGGAAATGCCAGGATAGCTTGCTCCTCTCTTGGCTACTTGCTTCACTTACTCCTTCCCTTCGTGTGCATATGGTTAGCTATTGCCACTTTTTCGCCTCTCACACCAAGCTCAGGTTGCTAAGTTCAAGACTCAACTCCACACAACCAAGAAAGCAAACTCCATGCATGAATATCTCCTGCTATCAAGTTGATCACTGACAATCTTCCTCCTGTTGGACAACCTCTCACTGATGCTTAACATATTGAAGCCATCTTTGATGGATTATCCAATGAGTACAATCCTATCATTGCTTCTCTTTTATCACGTCTTGATCCTTCAAATTGAAGATATAAAATCCTTCTTACTTGCCATGGAAGAAAGAATTGAAAAATCTCAAAAGCTTGATATCACTAATTCTTTTCCTGCTCAATCCAATGTAGCTCAAGCTCAACGTCGTTCCAATCCCAATTCTCAATTTCTTTCTTCTCGGGTTCGTGGTTTTCGTCATGGCCATTTTGGTAGAAACTCTAGCCATCCTTAGGCTCCATTACTATTCAATGTCAATTATGCAATTGTTTTGGTCATACTATTTGGGACTGCTTCCATCACTTCAATCCAACCTTTGCTTTACCTCAACAACAGTTTACTCCCCCTAACCTTCTCAATTCAATGATCCTGCTCCTTCCAATCAGGCACTTCTTACCACCAATTCTACCATCATTCCATCCACTCCCTCTCCTGTTTCTTCATCAGAGGAATTCTTGCTACTCCTTTCAGTTTATGACCCAGCCTGGCATCTTGATTCTAGTGCAACCAATCACCTAACTCTAGATCTCAACAATTTGTCTACTCCATCTTCATATACAGGTTCTCCAAGGTCCTCCTTGGCAATGGGGTTGGTCTTCCCATTGCCAATGTTGGCCATTCTTTCATTTATTCTCCATATACTGATAAACCTTTTCTTTTAAAATATTTATTACATGTTCCATCTATCACTAAAAATCTACTTAGTGTTTCAAAATTTTCTCGTGATAATAATACATTCTTTGAGTTTTATCCTTTTAACTTTACTATCAAATCTTAGGATTCTCTAAAGACGTGCTTCAAGGCTCCTATAGGAATGGCTTATATGTTCTTGATGATTCTTTGTTATCTCCATCTTAGAATTTTCTTTCTTTTTTGCTCTTATTTCTTGTAACTCTAGTGCTGTAAATACATTTGATGTTTGGCATGCTAGACTTGGTCATGCTTCTACTAAAACTGTTACTAAAATACTTTCTTCTTGCAATCCTTCTGTACCTATTCCTAGAATCAAACATATTTGAGTTCTTGTTGTATTGGGAAACCAAACAGTTACCTTTTCCCTCCTCTACCACTACTTATCATGCACCTTTACAACTTGTGTTTAGTGATATTTGGGACCCTGCTTCTCTTAATTCTACCCAAGTTGTAAATATTATATCATCTTTGTGGATGCCTTTTCTTGATATACATGGATTTATTTTTTGCAATATAAGTCTCAAGCTCTTGCTCTTTTATTGAATTTAAAACCATGGTTGAATTACATCTAGGCACTAAGCTTCACACTCTTCAACATAATGCAAAAGAATATGTTTCCTTTTCTTCGTATCTTAAGCAACATGGTATTTTACATCATTTTAGTTGTCCCCATACTCATGAGTAAAATGGGTGTGCAAAATGCAAACATAGACATGTGACTGAAATGGGTTTAACTTTACTAGCACATGCATCTTTGCCTCTTAAGTTCTGGAAAGAAGCATTCCAAACAACTATTTATCTAATTAATCTTCTCCCTACTCTTGTTTTAAAATAAAAATCCCCACATGAAATGCTTTTCTCTAAATTTTTTTATTATTCTTCTTTAAGAGTTTTTGGTTATGCGTGTTATCCATTACTTAGACCTTATAATAAACACAAGTTAGATTTTAAATCTGATTTATGTACCTTTTTGGGCTATTCTCCTTTTCATAAGGGTTATGTTTTGCTTCTTAAAACTGGTAAACTAATTATTTCTAGACATGTACTTTTTAATGAACAACTATTTCCTTATAAGCAATCTATTCCCATATTACCTACTATAGCTCCTACATCCATTGCATCTATACCTATTATTTCTCATCATCCATCAATTGTTTTGTCTCATCCTTCTACTATGACTACTACTTTTCCTTCTTTGAATCACAAGTCATCTCTTGTCGATGTCCCTTCTTTCAACTCTTTTGCATAAACTCATTCCCGAGTTTGCCACCAACACTTCTGCTCCTGCCTTTGATCGACTTTAGTCTTTTGCCCCTTCTCATAATTCTAATTGCTTTCTGCATCCGCATTTGATCCTCCTCCTCCTTCTCCTTCCTTAGATCCTTTCCTCACCATCCTCATCCTTCCACCTACATTGATCATCTAATGATCACCAGAGCCAAGGATGAATTTTTAAACCAAAGGCCCTCAAGGCTTCAAAACCAACTACTCTTCAAGATGCTTTATCACACCCTTCTTGGTCCCAAGCTATGCAACTTAAGTATGATGTTCTTCTTAAAAACTCAACCTGGTCTATTGTACCATTGCCTCCAGATAAATCTCCTGGTTGCAAATGGATATTCCGTTTAAATATAATCCCGATGGCACAATCTCTAGACATAAAGCCCACCTTGTGGCCAAAGGTTTTAATCAACAAGAGGGTGTTGACTATCATGAAACTTTTAGTCTAGTTGTTAAACCTACCACCATCTGCATTATCATTCTATTGTTTTTTCCTTCAAATGACCTATCAACCAACTTGATTTTACCAACGCCTTCCTTAATGGCCTCCTCCATGAAGAAGTATATATGGTACAACCACCAAGTTTTCATACTGGTGATTCTACAATGGTTTGTAACCTTCACAAGGCCATTTATGGTTTTAAACAAGCACCACGGGCTTGGTTTGAAAAGCTTAGCTCAACACTTCATCACCTTGGTTTCTCCACTGCCAAATGTGATTCTTTCTTATTCAAGTTACCTCCCAATACACCATCTACATTTTAGTATATGTTGATGATGTTCTCATCATGGCAGCTCACACTCGTTGTCCTTCGACTTATTACATCACTTCAACAACTTTTTGCTCTCAAGAACCTTGGTCCTCTTCATTATTTCCTTAGTGTTAAAGCAAAATCTCTTCCTTCTAGTGCATTTCATCTCTCTAGACCAAATATATCAATGATATACTTCTTGTGCCAACATGCAGTCTTGTAAACCCCTTCCTACACCTATGCCCTCTTCCTCCAAACTCAGAAATCAGGTTCTTTTCCACTTGACAATCTTACCCTTTCCTGCCAAATTGTTGGTGCCTTGCAATACATTACCCTCACTTGCCCTGAGCTATCTTTTTCCATCAATAAAGTCTATCAATTTATGCATAATCCTTTGCAATCACATTGGACTGGTCAAACGCATTCTCAAATACCTTAAGGGCACTACCACATTTGGCCTTTTTTTCAACCTTCACTTGACTTTTCTATCACCTTTTACTGTGATTCAAATTGGGCATCTGATCTAGATGATCACATATCCATTTTGGGTTTCTATGTTTACCTTGGTCCAAACATTGTCTATTGGATTTCTAAGAAACAATAGGTTGTCTCTCGCTATAGCCAGAAGCTGAATATTGCTCCATGGCTGCTCAATCTCTAAAATTTCTTGGATCAAGACTCTTCTTTTTTAACTTCACATATCTTCTCCAAATGTTCCTCGCCTTAATTGTGATAACTTGAGTGCGATCCTTCTATCTGCTAATCCAATTCTTCACCACCACACAAAACACTTTGAAATTGACTTGCACTTTGTCCATTATCGTATTCTTCAATAGCATGCTCATGTGTTTCATGTACCAGCTGAACAAAGTGTTGACATCCTTACCAAACCAATATATAGATTTCCTTACCTCTCAACAAACTTAGGGTTCAGACTTCTTCTTCTCAGAGTTTGAGAGGCTGATAAGGGATAATAATAGTTAGTTACATAATTAGTTATTTTCTATTATGTCTTCAATCATTGATATATATATATATATATTAGCTTGTATCTCAACATATGTCATCAAGTTACATCTTAATACAATACTCTTTCATATTGTTCTCTGTTCTCTTGCTCTCTCTCTGCACACCTTATAGGCATGGGGCATTCAAATGGGTAAAGCTTCAAGTGGCCTTGAAGGTCTTGGGTTTTATTTGTATTCCAGATATGGTAGCAGGTTGGCTGAGGGAGTAGCTCAGACGGCTATGGATGTAGGCTCCATTTGTTGTTTGGTTGTGCCGGTTCATTTTTGCATGCAACCTTAATGGGGTGGGTGGTGGTTACCTCGGCCCTATTTCATTGTTTTTATTTTTTTGCTTTTGGTATGTGTTGCTTTTTGTTTTTATTTTCTGGTTTGGGCAACCTTTGTATTTTTTATTTTTTCGAGTGAAAATAACTTTATATTTAAGCCTTTCTATGAGAGTTAAGCACTATTTAATTAAAAAAAATGTGAAATCTCTTCCATAGTTAAAATAGTACAAATAAATCGTCTAAATTTGAAACAATTCAAGACCCAAAATATGCAACAGAGTATTATGATATTGTACAAACATTCTATTATTCATATAGAAGTCAGACTCAAACCCACTGCTTGTCCCACTTGCATTAATTACCCATGATGACAAAAGATTAGCTAGCATAGAAATCTCCCAAGAAGCCACTGACAATGATGCAGCCAAGTGAAAAAGTTTAGGATATTTTGCTGGGAGCTAGCTCGTCCCTCTTTGTATGGTAGCTGGCAGGTTACTTTGTTCAACCACCTACAACCTAGTTACATGGATTTGCAAGTTGGGGAAATGGGGACGGACAATGATTGAAATTCGCTGATCATAAAGTTTACCCTTCGTGGTCTACGATATATGCTTAGCCCCCACTTCCCAAGCTATGTTTATGCTAATTTGTCCGATTTTTTTTTTCTGGCAATGCTAAATATGATGATAATTATTTGCCAGAATGATTATTAAAATTTGCCAAATTTTGAAGAAGATGATTGGATAGGTTAATTAAATGAATAAAAATCAACAATTCATCTAAAGATTGGAAATAATACCACATCATTCTCACCAAATTTTTAATAATAAATTCTCGTTGTCTAATCTTTTTCCCATTTGTTCATATATAATGGGTAGTGTTCTGTGTAAAAATGTCTATGCAGAACTCTTTTCTATTCCTAATTATACATGTTCCGTATGCAATTATGCATGCATGGAATCACCTAACTAACGGTCTTAAGTGCACGGGTAAAAGTTAAATCCATTCGGAAGTAATCGGTTAAGAAAATTTCCAAGTGAAATTAAAGACCGTTAAGTGGGAAATATTGTTCAAACGCACATGGCAATGATGGTATATATGCATCATTTCATGCATGAAAAGTCAGTAAAAGAATAGTGAAGAACCCATCAAACTATTCCTATCTTTCTTCCCTTCCCTGATCTATGATTGCATTATACAATTATCATCTCTAGTTTCCACCCTAGATAACTCAAATATTTCATAGCATAACACTTTTATGGCATCACTTTTTTCCCCTTAAAAAATTAGTAATCATGAAGTTAATTAGCACCCAGGTCTATAGGGGTTTTGTAGCTAGCTCTTGCAAATGGCCAAACTTGGCCTACCAAGGAAATGAAATCCAAAATATTCAACATTGTTTATTTAATTGATCCAAGTTGATGCTTGTCACTTGGTCAACAAAAATACATATAATGTTAACACATCAATAGTAAATCAAACGTATGCTAACATACCTCTTATTTTCACACACTTCAAATTTTATTATGTTGGTTGTAATTTATATAAAATATGTTAAAGGCTTATATTAATATAAAATTATATATGTATATATGATCTAGAAGATATAATCTTATAATCTAATGGTAGATTTAATACAAAAAACTATTTAATGATGTAAGAGTGATTTTAACTTACCCTGAATATGTATATTTAAGTGATCCTTTCCCATATATAATGACTTAGTGAATTTCAAGTTTAAACCAAGTCATCCTAATCCTAGTATTAGTTTGGGCTGAACCCCTATAACTTAAGAGACTAAGTCACGGATAACGTAATTTATGTGCATATCTTCATATACGACGACAATTTGTGACGCAAAGCCTAGATTTTGCTCTAGAAGGTCAAGATGTAGATGAGTATGTGATTAAATAAATAAAAATATTATTTAAATACCTAAAAGTTGGTGTCCAATTGAGACATCAATTTTATCATGATTGAATATATATAATGATAATTCATACTCATTCCATTAACTTATCATGTCAAAAAATTTGTGTCTTAATAGGATACCTATTTTTGGATTTAAATTACACTACTCTTAAATAAAAGCTTCCATTGGAAAGGTTCATCTGTGTGGGTTAGGCACTTAGTTTTCGGATAAGTTAGCAAGTTAAAGTCCTCCAATAATAGTATACAAATTGCAAGCTTTTACTCAAAGACAAAATGGACGGCTTTGGAGATATCTTGCATGCAAATGGACAAGTAATGTGAAGACGGATCTTAGCCACCATATATATTTTAATTTAATAGAAAGACAAAATTCACATTCAATTCAAAATGGGAGTTCACGTGGGTATGGCCTAAACATTACAATATTTATGCGCATTATGCTGCAAGTTTCAAGTTGGAATACAAAATATTTAGCCTGTTTAGCTTAATTTGATGAACAACCTCAAAAAATTAGAGGTATACGTATATTTTAAGTTAGCTTAGTAAATGATATGAATTGAGGAGTAATCGGTACGAACCTTGAATGAGCTCAGTCATGAGTTTGGAATAGACTTGACCAATTATTTTGTGTGCTTGAAGTCGTAATTTAGATTACTAGTCTAATTATTACATTAAGCTTACTCTAGAATCTTAGCTCTTGAATTTCTAGATGAATTGAATGTGGAAATCTTTTCTCACCTCCATTAGAATCAAGTCCCTATAATTTGTCTGTTTGAAAGACATGTATTGTTTAGTTGATGTAATCTTTATTAGAGTATAAAATTATTCACACACCTCTATCCATCAACTTAAACTTTTTGAAGAAATAATTTTATAATAATCTCACTATTATTAGAAAAATTCAATTTATGTTAGCGGCGGAATTGTTGAAAAATATCCCTTGCACCAGCAACTGAAACAGCAACCCAATAGGAAGTTTGAATTTGGTTCTTTGTGTTTCATGTATTATGCATTTTATTTTTTACCTCCAAAAGATGAAAAAAAAAATTGACGGCATTTTTAATTAAAGACCAGAAATCAGAAGACTAGAAAATATGTTTAAATAAGAGAGTTAATAAAAACAAAGTGAAAAATATTACACAGTAACATTGGCTTAGATTTCATGTATCCTTTGCTTCCCCTTTCAACCTGCTGCATGTCCGTGATATCCGTCAAACTCTCAAAAGAGAGGAGCAAATAACCTATACATCAAATTTCTTATGTTTGCTTCTTTTTTTTTATAAATTGCTTATGTTTATTTTTTTTTATATGATATGGTTCCTTCTTTAATTAGAAATCCTATATAGTTATGATTAAGAAATATAGTGCTAAATTACTTATTTAACTTGGCAGAAAGGTTTACAAACATACCTTTTGATTTATTAGATGATATTTTTTAAAATATTAAACTATTGTTACATCAATTGAATGTTTTAAGAAAATATTTATGAAGGCATTACAAAAACATAGTAAGTAATTGAGTGTAGAGTCCTAGTATTTGTCTATAGGTAATTAACATGCAGGTATTAATTTTTATTTTTATTTTTTTTGGTCGAACATGAATTCAAAATTAGGACTCCTTGATTAACTTAGGGGCTAATTGAATCCTATTTAAAAAGGTGAAGGACGAGAGTTGGGCCAAACTATCGCTTAGCCCTCCAATAGTCATCCCTAGTTTTACAAACCATGGTTGCATTAGGACCATAAAAAATAATAATAAAAAAAACTAAAAAAAAAACCTTGGTTGCATTCGACAAAAAAAAGAACCATGGTTACATTTTCGACAAAAGAAAAAAAAAACAATGTTGCATGTCTTATTAATTTTATGGTTATACTTAAACTGGGGGTGCTCAAACGTAAATTAGCCTGGTCTAAAGTTAATCAGGCAGATTTTAATTTTAAAAATTCGACCTCTTTTTAGTAATATTATTATAATTTGACCTCCTTTTAGTAATATTTATAATATACTTGAGTTGATTTCACTCGGTCTATTATTACAAAATTTTAACTGTAATATGTCGCTGTCACCTTTTTTAGATAAAGAAAAAGTAAAGAAACAATTCTTTTTTTGGTCTGAAAAGAATCAAATTTTATAATGGGTTGCAATCCATTGACCCAAAATTAGTCTAGGGAAACTAGGGTCTAGGATTCTAGAGTAAGGATATTAGTTGTACTGTTGGCCCAACTAATAGGTTAGCCCCTTTATAGATTGGGCCTGTGCATTAATTAATTTGAGAGAAGTAAGAGAACATACGCATAATATATGATAAAATTAATTAATTAACATAATAATAACAAAGGAATTGTCATATAATCCTTCATGATATTCAGAAGTGAACTATTCAGTGACCAGTTATAAAAGTTAAAGTAATCGCATCCTTGAGTCTTTTGAAAATGGCAAAACAACTTACGTCAAGTGTCAAACATTGAAATATGAATATTTCATGGGTTTTGTCCATATCACAAAAATAATAGATTTTAATGTGTGGGATGAAAAATTCCATGTGTATTTATCCTTGAAAAATATACTCATTATAAGTTATAGGGTTCTTCTTCTTCTTTTTTTTTTTTAAGTTAGTTACAAACGTACATTAAATAGGGTATTTGTAAAATAGGTGTTTGTTTGAATGAAATTGAAGAATCTTTAGTGAGATTGACTGAAATGTGTTTGTTGATGTTGTTATAAATAAGGGATTACAATAAGATTAAACATATATTTGTTAGAGGATCAGAATAAATACTTTAAAAAAATTGAGATACTTTGATAAAAGTTTCGTAAATTTTTAAAGTAAATGCATTATATTTTTCAATAAAAATTGAGCATACTACTTTTAAGCTGTCCATGCCTAACTTTTTTTTTTTTTCCGGTTGCAACAGAAAAACACTTGCCTAACTCTTTGGATAAAACTTATTTTATTTTTCCATTGAATTATTAGTGAGTTTTATAGCAAACTATCAGTGACTAAGAATAAATTAAAGGATAAATTACAGATCTCTTAAGTTCATCAATAATACATTCAATTCTCCTAGATTTTAAAATGCTACTCACCTCTCTTAATTTATTTAATTCTATTACAATAGCCTCCTTTCAAATAAAATTCTAAATTTTGTAAAATTAAAAAGTATAAAATGACATTTTATCCTTACTCATTAAATCTATTTCCAATCCATTCACACTCTGGGTATTTGGAAACTTAAAATTTAATTCTATAAAAAAATTGAATTAAATTTAATCCTTTGAAAGTAATTTTAGTTAAGGAATTGAAACCTTTGAAATTCAACAAAATTAGTATAGGGAATTGAAATTCAACAAATGAAAATATCAAAATAATCTTACTTAAATATAATATTTTATTTTTAATATATTAAAAAATAATAAAATAGTACAAATAATTAAATTAATTTATTTTTACTTCATTTTAAATTAAGGAATTGAATTAATTCTTTAATTTATTTACTCATTTTAAACATAAGAATTCAATTCAATCCTATCTCATTAAATGT
Source organism: Dalbergia oliveri (assembly GCA_030441495.1). Lineage (NCBI taxonomy): Eukaryota > Viridiplantae > Streptophyta > Magnoliopsida > Fabales > Fabaceae > Dalbergia > Dalbergia oliveri. Next base: position 34,440,431 of record JAMLFY010000005.1, read on the forward strand.
TTTCAAATGCATGAATATCAAAAGCTATCCAAACCATTATAGCTCCATATCCTCATCATCTTCTAACTGCAACCACCCTTACAATCCCTAACAAAAACCCTATACACTCCAACCAAATCCATTTTTACATAATAAACTTAAAGTGAAAACCAATGATATACTGAACTGCATCAATGGAAGCTTGGGGGTTTCCAAGAGAAACAGAGAAAGAGGGGGAGAGAGAGGCGACGAAGCAATTGAACTCGTTGTGCTTGATGGTGGTTGCGGGGGCGTGGTGGAGGACGCTGCGGTGCAAGCTCGATGCTAACACGCATGAAAGGAGAGGTGGCCACGATATAGTGTTTAGCGATAATGCAGGGGCTGTGAAGATGGTAGCAGGGACGGCTCTACAATTGGTGGTTGATGATGGTGGTTACTGTAGCTGTGGAGATGATTGGAAGAGAGGTAGAAAGACTCCTCTGTTTTGGATTCAGGTGGATTTTGTTTCTGCTATCCTCTAAGATTTGGTGATTTTGATTGTGTAAGGTAGCGTGGAGCAGATTAAGCAAGCAGCAGTCCAATTTTTGTATTGGGTTGAGGAGCAAGAAATGGCCAAGAAAGCCAAACCCTTGATTGTTATGGATTTTGCACTGGGTGCTAACGATGGTGGATGGGTTGTGAGTAGAGATTGAAAAAAATGGATAAATTTAGAATTTTGAAAGTTAAGAGACAGGAGTTAAGTGTTAATTTGAAATTTAGAAGGGACTACATGTAATATTGATGGGTTTCAATAGAGGTCCATATAATTTGTCTTGAATTAAATGCCCTATTCAGATTAAATGTAACTTGATTTGGCTTTGTTAATAAATAAATTATACTATCTAGATTTGTTCAAGTGGATTGAGTTCTAGGCGAATTTTAATTGTAAAATAGAGGGTTAGAAACTTGAGAAATTATGTTAAAGATGTTCATTTACCTCTAGAGCTTAACTTTCCCCAACTAACCTTTTGTTAATTAAAAATAAATAAATTATACTTTTAAAAATTATTTAATTAATTAGATCAATCGCTACAATATAATTAGTAAAATATAATCTAAGCACATACTAACTCTATATATAGTAATTTGAAAAATAATTGCGGTCTAATAGTTTACCAAAAGTTTTCTTAGTAAATAGTTCATCAAGTTTAAACTGAAATTTGGGAGAAAATGAGTTTTGATGTTCCTCCAGATGTTATGAACATTGTAGATGACTTGCTACTGTTAATTTTTTTTCAGCAAAAGTGTTATTTTAACATTAAAGAGTGAGTGGTGTGATAATATCCCACTCATTTATTATATTCAATAATAATAAATTGTGTGTTTGGAAACACTCAATTTTAAAGGTTAAAATAACTTTTTTGGACCAATGCATGTCATATAGAACTTCCTGTACCAATAGGCCGTGGCCCAAAAAAGCAAAATTATGAGGAGTTTTTATATATTTTAAGAGCACTGCATTTTTTTCTATTTTTATTTATTACTTAATAAATCAACTTTGTCATTATTTTCATTTATTTTATCCACTATTTATTTCCATTTTTTAACCATTACATAATTAATTTGCCATATAATATAATAAATAAAATATAATAAGAAAAATTTCTTAACATGGACCGTGCAAGAATTTCTTGCGAAACTATAGAGCACTGTCCAAGTGTCTATATCCTGTGCACCTTTTGTTACGCATAAATTTTACCCCTTTACCGCGGTAAATACCTCAAGTAACTTGCGTACCTTATCTTTCACGCTTCACTTCCAGTGTTACCATTGCATTAGATTCTCCAAATCTTACGATTGTACTAGATTCATCTAACGGTTCGGTTCGGTAACTGCATTTCGTGTTAGTACCATTCTGATTCTGATTTTGCTTATCCATTTTTCAACATTTTCCAAATCGAAGTTTTTTTTTTGCCCTTTTTTGTGAGCTTTGACCTTTTGGGTATTGGAATGATGAGTTGGATATTAATATGCAAGTGTCAACTTTTGGCTTCAAAGGAACCGTTTTGGGGTTTCACAAGCAAAGGGTCTTGGTGGGTTTTGGTGAGTTCAGAACTGAGGATAGTGGTCTGAGACCCAGAAGAAGAATCCGCATGACCAGTACTAGTAGAACCAGTTGCTGTGGTTTGAGGCCTGGTTTGGTCACTATGGAAACCGAGCTGAGTAGTACAAGAAAGGTTTTTGGTGGCATTTTTGGCTCCTCAGCTAAGCCTAGATCAGGCAGGGTTCAGGCTTCTGGTTTGTCTTCTATTGCTGATTGATGGCTTTGATGTGTTTGGTTTATTAGCTTTTTTCAGATTTTCTTTTTTGGTTATGTTAATCATGACATGTGAAATGCTTGATTCATACATGTGGTGTATGGAAACAACTGTCCATTTGGTCAAACTGGCACCTTAAAAAATCAATGTATCTGGATTCTGGATACAAATTGTAGCGAAGTTCTCTATTAAGACTCTACTTGTTTATATGAATGTGCATTTGTCCTATGGTTCGGGGGTTGTTGACTCGGATTGTAAAACTTGTTGCCTAATCTCCCAGCACGAAATTTTCATCAAAATATAAACTCATTTCTTTGCTTTGTGATGATCAGTGTTAGGAGAATGCTGATCATTGGTTGACAATCCTGATGGAATGATTGCGACATGGTTACAATGAGTGAAAAATACAGTTAGGCTATGCAATTTTTAACAATAATGTACTTCGCAAAACCATGTTAGAGTCTATAGTATTATCCATTACTGCTGCCTTTTACTATATCCAATGATGGCCCTTAATATCATATTCAGAATTCATAATTTTGTATGTTATGAATGAGCCTATGTCTCTCAGATGTTGCTGAGTGAAATTGCATTGCAGATGAAGATGTTGAGGATCTTATCCCCACTAATATCCCGGGAAAATCTTCTGGAACTGTTCTGCCCTATGTTGGTGTTGCTTGCCTTGGAGCCATGTTATTTGGTTATCATCTCGGGTATGGATTTCATCTTCATTTTACATTGCAGACCCGCGGACTTACACTGCAGCAAACCATTTTCTTTATATTGCTGTCTAAGTTATATGAAGCACGTGTGCCACTTTTAGACATCAACAGACATATTGGAGTCTGATGTTGAATATTCTTTGGTTTTCATTGGTTATTATTCTTATGTGGAAGACTCTGACAATGCCCTGTTTGTTGTAGGGTGGTAAATGGAGCTCTTGAGTACCTTGCCAAGGATCTTGGCATTGCTGAGAACACTGTACTACAAGGTACATGTTTTTTTCTATTTTTTCTGGTTCACTTTTGCAGTTGAAAATCAGTTTAAAATGCTTGATTGGTTTTATGGCCAAAGAAATTTGTAGATGTTTATGGAAGTACTCTTTTCTTTTCTTTATCTTTTATGTTTTTATTTTTTAGTGTGTGACTAGGCAAGTTTTCAGTTTATACGCAAACAGAGATTCTAATTTCATTAATATTACTTATATTAGACAAACAAATATAGTTTTATGGCATGGAGAATCTATGAAATTATTTAATACTTTTAGCTGTTTGTGAAATATCTTTTAAGTCTGCTACCTTTAACTTTTGTCTCTCAGAATTATAGTTTCACTTGAATATGCTCCATCAATTGTTTTCTCATTATTTTCATGACTATAAAATCCATGAACAGGATGGATTGTCAGCGCACTACTTGCTGGTGCGACTGTTGGTTCATTTACTGGTGGAACATTGGCTGACAAATTTGGCCGAACAAGGACTTTTCAGTTGGATGCAATCCCTCTAGCGATTGGAGGATTTCTTTGGTCTGTAAATTGTCCTTGAGTAAAAGGTTTGGTTTTTTATGTATTTATGAAATGTGATGCTTTAAATTAAAATATATATTTACAGTGCCACAGCCCAGAGCATTCAGACAATGATCATTGGCCGCTTGCTAGCTGGTATAGGAATTGGTGTTACATCTGCTATTGTACCACTATACATATCTGAGGTGGTGCCTTGATAAATTATTTTAACCTTTGTGATCATTTTTACATATTTTATTTTGACTGAATGGTGACTCTTTATAATGGACAGATTTCTCCAACTGAAATTCGTGGTGCACTTGGATCTGTTAATCAACTTTTTATATGTATTGGGATTCTTGCAGCGCTAGTGGCTGGTTTGCCTCTAGCAGGAAATCCTATATGGTATTGAATTTTCTTATCTTACCATCTTGTGAGCTATTCATTTCTTCTTAGGACAGATATCTTCTAGAGATGTTCAAATGTATATTCAAGATGAAATTGATTATATTCAGTGTAAAAATTTTTATGTGAAAAATCTCTTTGTTACTAATATTACATGAGAAAGAAAGTGGATATATGTGTCTTTCATGAATAAGAAATAAAATAGGTGATCAAAGAAAATGTTCTACTAGAAGAAAATTTTGTAAAGTTTATATAAATGTGCAATTACTAGTATTGCAATAGAATTTTAATGGGCCACTCCATGCGTCTCTGGTGTGCTGTCCGCATGGTTTTTTCTGGTTAGTTACTTATTAGTTTGTTGTAGAGGTTTTCATGATAAAAATCTTGAAATTTGTCTTCCATTGTAAATACATTGTAGGTTTCATGTAATAGGCCTTGTGAAAGTATATTTGTTTACTTGCATTTCTTAATTTAATTTTATCAGGTGGCGGACAATGTTTGGAATTGCAGTAGTTCCATCTATTTTGTTAGCACTAGGAATGGCAATTTCTCCAGAAAGTCCACGGTGGCTTTTTCAGGTTATCGTACAATACTATGCCATCTTTTATTGTGGAAACAATTAACTTTCATGACAAGGAAACCAATTATTGCAAAACTAGCAATGCAAAACTTAGGGCCTATTTGGTTATTGTTTCTATTTCCTGTTTTCATGTTTTCAGAATTTTTTAAAGGGAATATTGAAAATAGTGAAAACAACAAAATCTTGTATTCAATTTTCATTTCCTATTTTCATTTTTCCCTTCACAAAATTCTGAAAATAGAAGATATAGAAAATGAAAATGGAAATCATACAAGTCTTTACTGATTATTATTATTTTTTTTCATGTGAAAAATTATTACTTTTGGAGAAAAGAGCGTATGTTTTAAATCTACTAAAGACACTGCTCATATCCTTAACGTTTTTAAATGGGTTGAAATTGTAGATCCATGATAGCTATGTTGTGTAATTTAATCCAACTGATGTAAAAGGATACATGCGTATGTGGTTTGATGTTTTATTTTGTATATTGGTAAGAATTAAGTAAAATTACAATAATTTTCTTGTAGGTTTTCTGAGAAAATGACATTTATTATTTTACAGCAAGGGAAAATCTCTGAAGCTGAAAAGGCTATTAAAACTCTATATGGAAAAGAAAGAGTTGCTTCGGTTATGCGTGACTTGACAGCATCAAGTCAAGGGTCTTCCGAACTTGAAGCAGGATGGTTTGATCTATTTAGCAGCCAATATTGGAAAGGTATCCCAGAATTTAAGACTAACTCTTTCATTAACTATGGAAGAAAGTTTTCTAGTCTATTTAAGCATAAGTCTGTGGTGAATAAGTGGGTATTAGTTATGGCTTTATCAGTTAGTTTTATCTGTTCACTAGTTTTTGTGCTAACCCACAGCGTTTGAAGAATGTTCATGTAAAGAAGAGCCTGATGTAAATAACATAATTATTCTGATAATTGTATCTTGAATTGTGATTCATGGAAGTCAATTATCTTGTTTTAACCTAATGCCAAAGCATAGTGATACATGATGCTACATGCATGAGATGGCCTTTTACTTTTTGAATTTGTAGAGGCCTTCATTCTTTTTTCAGTTACTATATGCTTACAAAGAGATACATCTAAATGATTTCACCAGTCTATGCTTTGTTTTCACTGCTTAAATTTTTTTTAGTTCACTCGGAAGTTGTTTGATGCTTTATGAATTGGTGTTGTACTCATCCAAAATATGTCATGTTGCAGTTGTCAGTGTTGGGGCAGCACTTTTCTTGTTCCAGCAGTTTGCTGGAATCAATGCTGTGGTTTATTATTCAACTTCTGTTTTCCGCAGTGCTGGAATTGCTTCTGATGTTGCAGCAAGTGCTCTTGTCGGAGCAGCAAACGTATTTGGTCAGTATTTTCATTCTAAAACTAGGATACTGTGCACTTTGCTCTAACATGGCATTGTTTCTGACTGATGTTTGATTTTGTCACAGGCACTGCTATTGCGTCCTCCTTGATGGACAGACAAGGGCGGAAAAGTCTACTCATCACAAGCTTCAGTGGGATGGTAATAATTATTTTCAACTCACATTTGTCTAAGGCCTAAAGCAGAAAAATTTGATCCTGAGATTGGGGGTTCTTCATTGGTCCTGTAATTTTATTTTAGCTTTAGCTTATATTTTTCTGTGCAATGAATAGTTGTATAAAATTTTGTTAAGCTTGTAACTTTTGCTGATTTGGGTGGTTTTACGAACTATGACAGAGACGAAGAGAGACTGAAACTTGCTAGAACTTGAGTAAAGATTATAGCTATCTGGCTAGTCTTGCCAGTACTAGGGATTGGAAGGTTTTGCAGATACCATTATGCCATGTTTGAAAATGGGAAAGTAAAAATGAGGTAACACAACTATAAAAGACAATTTTCAAGGTCTAAACAAAGGATCACATTTTTTCCTTTCTTTTCATTTTGCCTCTATCTCTATCTCTCTTCCCTTTCTTCTGAGTGTTGATTTATGATAAATCTTTGAAGGAAGATGATAAAACCGGTTCAGGTAGTAGCAAAAAGCCAAGAAAGGTGTGTATTATTGCTAGTGGATGTACAAGTGTAGGATATTCGAGAGGTCCTTACTCCGCCTAATTCCATATTTCAAACTACTAAACTGATACCTTCTCCTTCTCTAACACCCTCTTTTATACCTTTTTGTTGCAAAGTAACAAAATCAAACTTCTAACTACTTCTTATCAGAAGGTAAGAAATAAGTAATTCAAATTCTTTATCTAGAACTAGAAGGCTACTTTCAAGCATTATGATGTTTAATTATTATCTTGTGCTTAAGTCTTATTGCAATGTACCATATTTGTCTTATAGTAAATATTGTCTGAAACAGCCTATATTTTGTCTTTCCTAGGCTGCTTCTATGTTGCTTCTTTCTCTGTCTTTTACTTGGAAGGTCCTTGCACCATACTCTGGCACCCTTGCAGTCCTTGGAACTGTCCTGTAAGTCATTTAATTTTGAGAGTAACATTAATTCCATCAATGAAAGGCTACCTTATATTATCCATTTCTTTTCCTTCGTTTCTTTTGACTCTTCGGTTATGATTCTTAAACAGCTATGTCTTATCCTTCTCTCTTGGTGCTGGTCCTGTACCTGCCCTTCTTCTACCAGAGATATTTGCATCTAGAATCAGAGCAAAGGCAGTTTCTTTGTCATTAGGCACACATTGGGTAAGGCACTTCCCTGTAGAATCTAATATCACCTTTAATTAATCCCTTTATCTAGCTATAAATTTTGAAATTCTTCTTCACTTTTGCTGAGAGGCTAAAAAAGAACCTAAACCTTAGCATTTTTTAAGTGTAGTTGTCTTGTGAGGTTGTGAGCTTACCTAACACCAAAATTGTTGGAGAAATTCTTAAGTGCTCCGAGGAAGAGAAAAGTCTTGTTATGTTCTATTCATCATTTGACACCTTAGTCATGTCATTAAAAATATAGTGAAAGTGAGAAACAATAATAATCCACGTGGTTGAGGTGTTAAATGGTGAGCAAGATAGAGCAAAACTTTTCTCTTCCTCTAAGATCACTTTAAAATTTCTCAAGTTGGTGCTCTCTGAAAAGGAAGGGATAAAAAAGAAAGAAAGAAAATGTGACTCTAGAGAAGCCATACCAAACTCGACCACATAGTTCTCTTGTGCTTGCTTCTATTTTCTAGCTAATATTGTTTAAGAAACATTCCTAAGAAAATAGCGTTTGTTATGATCTCCTCCTATACAATGTGCCTACAAAGTTTCTTGGACTTTTAATTATATCCGGATTGGATGATCAATGCATTAAGTTTTACTGATGCACTGACTGTGTTGCTTGCCTGAAAATATTATACAAATTAACAGTTTGTTAATGATGGAATGTGAATATTTTTTCCCTTGTCAGATCTCCAACTTTGTGATTGGGCTGTATTTCTTGAGTGTTGTAAACAAGTTTGGCATCAGCACTGTATACTTGGGGTTCTCAACTGTCTGTGTTCTTGCTGTCTTCTACATAGCTGGAAATGTTGTGGAAACAAAGGGTCGCTCATTAGAAGAAATAGAATGTGCTCTTAGTCCTGCAACTTAAGAAGAAATGCACGTGGTCAGCATTCATTAATTCTAGTGCTGCTCTTAGAATTTTTTGTAATGCTACTTTCACTTTAGATGCGGTTATTGTATTCATCTTATGTTGAGCTACCTTTGATATAATGATTCTATAATTTGACACTAATTGTGCACCAGTCTGCAAGTAACGGTTGGTAGGTCATTTGTAGCCATAGTTACCTGTGTAAATGCTTGTCAAGTTTATGTACATGTCTTGACCTTAAATTGGGATGAGTCTTTTCTTCAACCTAAATCTCTATGCACCAAACAAAAACATATGTTTGTTTGATTAATTGAATTGCAATTTAGAAGCATTAAACAAATAGATGCTAAAATGAATACATTCTTTTTACCATAGAAGACTGAACATCAGCATATGAATGCCATTTAATCACAAAATGTTCATAACCAACGCCTCAGCTAATGAAATACCTAGCCTGATAGTATGTTAGAGTTAGCTGTAACTTCTTCTCTCTCTGTAAATAGAATGGCATTAATCTTTATAAAATATTTGTTCGATAAACACAAACTACAATACTCTACTTCAGAAATATATAACTTGACACTTAATATAACTATTTCCTCGTCCGGGTGGTGTTACCAAACATTTATCTTGCTCACAATAATAAGAAGAGCAATGCTATACATTCAGAGAAATATTTATAAAATCTTTGATAGAAATCATGGTAGTTGGATAGAATAAAATAACATGATTCATTTAGTCATCCAAGGTTCAATAATTTTGACACAATATTCTGAATAAAAAGAATTTCGAAAAAATTCTAGTTGTTTAAGCATTAATAAGATGGTGCTAGCATACAATAAATGGGATGTAACTAAGGCAAAACACATTAGTGAAGCCAAGCAAGGTGCTAAGCGGAAGCGTGTAAATGCTGTTATATATTTGCCTAGATTTTAGGCAGTCAATGACTCTATTCTTTCCCACGTTTATCAGCATGGCTCAGTAGCAAGTTCCTTGTAGGGAATCACAATGTATTACGGTTGGAAAGTTAATATATAATTATTTATTTGATCTAAATTATCTACCTCCTGTGCAGTTACATTCTTTCTTGCTTTTGTCTACAATATAGAATTACGTAACACTGTCATAGGCTAAAAGCGTGCAACACTGAATAAACAAAATATGACCAATAATAATATAATATCACTACATCAATAACAATGGCAATTAGAGGAGCTGCCACGTGGCAAATCTTCTCAACCTTGTTTTTTCTTGAAACTTTTGTTCACGCTATGCATCAAAGCACACCACCACGTCCTTTAATTGCGTGCTAAAAATCATCAAAATCGGGAATAATTAACAAACCAAATAGTCCAGCATCATCTCAAATGTACCAATCATGGGATTAAACAACATGGTAGGTACCTTGACTCCTTAACTAGAGATTTTAGGTTTAAATCCTAGCAATGGAAAAAATCCTTGTTGGGAGATCCCTACCCCTTTAAGGGACCTCCATGGAGTTGGACCAAATTAGTTAGGTTCCTAGTAATAAGGTTTGGATACCAGTAGTTTCATGTTGACCCAAAAAAAAAAAAGGTTCTAAATTCACCTCTATGTAATGACAAGTTTTGTGTCCATTAAGAATGAAAGGGACACTCCAATTAAGGTTCAAACTAACAGCAACTAATTGGCTGAGTTCAAATTAACTTTACAAATGACTTATTGAGACTTGAATGAGGCATTTGCTTCATCTCGTGCTCTGTCTATTGATACTTAGCATATGGAGCCAAAACCATTTCAGCTAATTTGTAATCCAGTTATTGGTCACATAAACCATGTCTATCACCTTGTTTTCTTTATAATTGGCTTATCACTAGGAATAGTAGCAATTTTATGCTTTTATAGCTTATGTTTTAGTTCACAGTCCTTTCTGTATCCTTTGACAACTCCATTCACGACATTGATTTCATCACCATCACCATGGTCACAACCATTACATGTAACTCCACCACCATGGTCTTCATCAGGTAACACTACTAATAAGACCAACTCAACCATCACGGCATTGAAGGCATCACTCAGCATCATGCACAACATGACCGACCAAGAGTTGTTCCTCAAAGCAACTATGGTCCCATCAGGAATCCAAGGTTTCCCTAACAAGACCATTCCAAAAGTGGCTTTCATGTTCTTGGCAAAAGGTGCACTTCCCCTTGCACCCTTGTGGGAGAGCTTCTTCAGAGGCCACGTAGGCTTTTACTCCATTTACCTTCACCAACATCCTTTTTCAATGAAACCGTGCCTGAAGATTCTGTCTTCTATGGAAGAAAAATTCCTAGCCAGGTTAGTTTGCTATAGCTTATCAAACCATTCTCTTAAACCCATGAAAGATTTTATTTTATTTTTTCTTGAACTATGATCTAGACATCATTTTAGCCACCTAGATATTGATACATAAATAAGAAGGAATTTCAACTATATTACCTCCGTCTAGAAATAATTGTCCAAAAGTCAATGTATTTTGCCTCAATTATAGCCAGATATATTGACTTTTGGACAATTATTTATAGACAGAGAGTATTTGGTTGATATATGGCTTGTTTGTTTTATTTGTGGGAACAAGTCAAACGGCCATTGGACCAATCCAACAAGAAACATGTTTTTCCATTGGCAACTCTTCGAACAGCGATGAAATAAACATGCTGTGTAATGGTTGTGGTAAAACAAGTAATAATATAGATGTGATAGTCTTTCACTGAATTCTCCAATAAGATAACTACACTCTCTAATTATTAACACATATTCTCCATATTTCTTTGTAAACAGAATCACCAGAAAAGCAACTAAAATCACAAGTTATTCTATGTGATTACAAAGGTGTCCCAATGATGTCTAATAAACTAGGGTCTTAATAAAAGCATTGTTCCATCAAAAGGACATTTTTAATAGATATGATTGTATGAATAAGAGAAATGTTATTTTGACTAATATTTTGGGATATCGTGTCAACATACTCACATCTACCATTGGATGGAGTGTGCAACCCAAACTAAGTGGGCCTCATATCCAATCTAATGGTGGATAAGGGTGTGTCGGTATAGTATTCCATAAAGTGAGTCAAAATAACACTACTCTATGAATAATTATGAATGCATCAACTTTTCTTTCCATGGCAGCCAGTTTTCTGGGGTACATCATCAATGATAGATGCTGAGAGACGTCTTTTGGCTAATGCACTCATGGACTCAACCAACCAACGTTTTGTGCTGCTCTCAGAATCCTGCATCCCATTGTTTGGCTTCAGAACAATATATGACCATCTCATGAACTCAAGCCTCAGCTTTTTAGGCTCATTTGATGATCCAAGAAGGACAGGTAGAGGAAGGTACAAGAAGAAAATGTGGCCTATGATTAACATAACGGATTGGCGAAAGGGTCTCAATGGTTTGAAGTGCACCGTGAGCTTGCCATTCACATAGTTTCTGACACGAAGTACTATCATATATTTCAGCAGCACTGTGTTCGACGATGCTATGGGGATGAACATTATATGCCAACACTTGTGCATATGATGTACCGTGAATTGAACTCTAATTATAGCCTCACTTGGGTGGATTGGTCAAGGGGTGGCCCTCACCCAAGAATGTTTAGGTGGGGTGATAATATTACATATGAGTTGTTGAACCAAATTAGATATGGATCAACATGTGTTTACAATGGCAACACCACCAACAAGTGTTTCCTTTTCGCAAGGAAGTTCCATCCAAGTGCATTGGAGCCTTTGTCAAGAGTGTCTCCCTTGTTGCTTGGTGTTGATCCTTAATTCCTATAAGGTTGAAATTATTTGTACTTGTATAGTCAGAAATATCCACTAAGTTCCTAGATAGTACGGTCATGGGAATGGCCAGATAATTAGGAGCTTAATGAAGCAATTATGTTGGTTTTATCAATGTAGAATCCTACATTATACACATCATGCTATAATGGATCTGGGAATTGTCAACATCATATAATAGATGGAAACTGGAAATTTGCAACCAATAACTTAGGAACGGTAACACAGTGGCAGATCTATATATTAGAAAGGAGTGGTGGCATATGCCCCCACTGATTTTAGATAAGTTCCCATCAAGGGGTCAGATGCATAAATAACATATGACTTTAAGCTACCACAGTTTGTACTAATCTTCTTTGCCATTATTTTCAAGTTTATACTTCTTTCCATCTGTCTGTTTTTGTCCTACAGAAAAGGCTAACCTGTTGTTTTAAGTAAACCTTAATAGCAAGAGAAATGTTTGTTTTATACCCATGTGTTAGATATCACTATATAAATATGGTACATGATAACACTATAATATCATTTGATCTATGCAGCCGATCCATCTAGTGAGATAAGACTTAACTTGTTACGTAAGTATGATAAATGTTGTTGTTGACTTCTTGTTATTAGACATCACTACTGGGACGCCATGATTTGTAACAGGCATTAGTGAAGTACATCACAATGGAACCCAATTTTTCTCTTACTTTAAAATCTTTCTTTAACTTTCACATTTTAATGTCCCTATTTGATATTGAAATAATGGGACTCAGTGCAACTTAACACCCACATAATCCAGGCCATGTTAATCATGGATTCATAGTTGAGAAAGATATTACATAGTCTTAGAATATTCCACCCAATCAAGTCATGTAGCCTTTGAAGCAGAACCTAGTATCAGTTCCAGTTTCTCCGGCCTTCTATTTATCTAGACTACCACTAATAAGAGAGTTTTCAGTGTTGCATTAAACATGCAGAACTTGACCTTTCAGTTGCAATTGCAATTGCAATCAGAAGCAAACCATATATTTGTAGATACTTCAACCAGAACTCTATAGTCATTATTTAATTACATAGTCAAACTCAAATGCATGGCAAGTGACAACAGTCCCCATTAGTACAACAAAATAACTAGGTACGATCATACTAAATCAACTGGTAATTGATCAAATATTTAGCATTCATTCTATGCCTACATATAGTCCTCCAGCATCAATATCAAACTGGATTGTCTTTCATTTCCATCTCCGAAGCGAAATTGAGTTTGTTGCCGTCGCAGTTATTCTGTGTAGAGTTTACTGTGCCTCCCCATTCCTCTGGACAAGTGGTTTCTATTTTCTTGTTTGCATCCTTGTATATGATGTACAAGATCATTTGAGCGAATCCAAACAGAAATCCCAGCACATTTGGCAGCTGATGATGGCTCAAAACAAAAAGACTCATTAGTTTGCTTTCAGACATCAACAACAACATTCAAAACATAAAAGAAAAAAGTGAATGGATCATCCCGTGTGAAATTTTCACATGATCTGTGAGATTTTCAAAAGTGGGGCGCAAAGAAGACACGTGACCGAAGATGATTAATAGTGAAAAGTCATACGTGACCAATGACTAGGCCGTGAAAATCTCAAATGAGAGGATCTGTTTCAAGAAAAAAAATTAGTAGGACGAGCAAATAGATATGTTGTTCCTCACCATAATGTAATAATCCTTGTCGAAGAGTCCATAGAAAAACCACATGGTGGCGCAGAAGGTAAGGAACAAGGACAAAGAAAATGGCATGTACTCCACACTTTTGGTCTTTATGACCCTCCTCTGCAATTAAGATAAAAATCTTATATATTTTTCATTCATATTATACATGTAAGAAAATGCTAATTAATCACATGGTTAATTAACATGTGAAACATGCTGATTGCATGACATAATATTCAAGATGTATATGTGATTATAGTAATTAGTAAGTACCATGATGCTTAAGGGAGCAGCAAATACTGCAATGTTAAAAATGGCGCAAATCCATCCAACAGCATGAACACGTTTGGAACCCGTCACAATGAAGGTGGTGATTATCATGGTCAAGCCAAGACCCCCCACATCTGAAATGAGTATCAACCACATAGTACAAATCTGCAATTAATCAAAATATTCATTTCAACACATCAATATTCATCACCCTCTAGGCAATAAACTTGCTAATCATAGTTTATAACACTCTTATAACAGCAATAAAGCTGGTGTTAAATTGAGGAGTCTGAAGTAATTTAAATGACCATTACTTGTATAGAGAGAAGTTCTTGTGTGCTATACAAGCAAATTATTACTCTTACTCTCATTCATTAATTGTATGATACGAAAGTTTTCTGGTTATTGAAAATATAATGGTCGGGCACAAAGCTAATATGATGATCAATTAGTGGCTCAGAGTGAAAGCAATGACTTGCTCCTGGAGCATATAAGAATTTTCCTGAAATAATGATCTAAAGAAAAAAATGGAAAAGGATAAGAAAAAATAGTTGGGAAGGGAAAAATGGTCATCTTGGTTTCACCTTCTGCTTCTTGGGAGCATATATAATGTACATCAATAGGTATGCAACTTCTATAGCACATCCAATACAGTTGATGGTGATGATCAAAATGGCATTGGTCTTTATGAAACCATAATATAGCAGTAACATTGCACTAAGAAGTGCAACCACATATGGTATTGATTGAAAACCTTCAGATGATTTGTTCTTGTAAATTTTATAGAAGGTTGGCCTGCATGGGACAGAGAGGAAAATATATATAAGTTTTCTATCATTTCAAGGTACAAGGCAATATTCTGATCAAAATATAATACTATTTTGTTTCAGACTGAACTTACAAGGGTGCTAAGAACACCATGAACGAGACAATGTTACCTATTAACAAGAAGAAAACACATGGCATCAGTGAAGGATTAAGACTTAAAAATAAAAATAAATAATATAGATACTAATATTACATACACTCCCTCATAATTATGTGATGAAAACCTTTATGAGAATGTATTGAAAAGTTACAAAACAAAGGATTGCTAGCCTTTTCGCTAGATCCATTGGAATCAAAAAGAGAGAGAGTGACTAAATATAAAATATTTCCATGACATCAAAGTTTGAATAAAAGTAGTACTATAAATTAATCTAATTAATACCTAGGAGACCAAAGATCAAAACCATCTCATGTTCAGGCAAAGAAAACATTTTTGAGATTGAGGTATTTGCTAGCTATCTAAGTCTTTGGGGGAAGTTGTGCCGTTTGTGCTGTTATGAGAAGGACAATATTTGCTTCAAACCAAGCTTGCCACCTCCCATTTATATACATTGGATAACTTCTAAGATTGTCCACCAGGACCACCACCATATACCTTTTTTTTTTCCTCCCATAAAGAATTCCCCCTTTTAAGAGCACTAATAAATTATCAACAAAAAAGCCAACCATATATCTAAAATCATCATGTTGGTAGCTTCTAACAATATTCTCCATCTCAGGCGTGCCAAGTTTTTTTCTCTGATCGAATTATAAAACCTCCCCTTTTAATTAAGAGCAATGATAAATTATTAGCCACATATTTGAAGTCATACAGAGTTTAAATTACCAGAAATTAAAGCATAGGTTTTCTCTAATTAGTGGGTAAGTAATGTGAAAAGATTACCCTTTATTGCCTTATACTTCATGCATCTACAATTGCCACATAATTGATGGCTAAAGACTATAACATGATAAAGTTAAATTACCTTTATTATCTTTATTTCTTTTACTGCACATTTTCATGCAAGAACTGAACATGGCCTTAATCTTTTGCCTTTGAAGAGGGGCAAATGAAATTTATCTTGTCATCACCGGTCTAAGGTAATGGTCGATACTCGATAGATAATGATGCAATGGCCCCCATAGTGCTTCCAATTGATACCTTGTAACTGCTGTGGATGGGAAGAAAGTTCATGCAGGGTGGAATATATACTATTCTATGCTTTAAATGAGTAATATTACTTATACATTATTTAATAATAGAACTTCAATATCAGAGATAATATAAGGTGTTAACCTTACTATCACCAAATATTATTTCTCTTTCTTTTTCTATGGTACCTAGCAAGATCTTCACTTTTGGTGTATGCATCAATAACCTTATATATTCTTCTCGTATATTCATCAAAAAAATATTCTTCCTAGTTTATAAGCTTTAGCTTTTGCCGCCAAAAAAACATAAATAAGAAGATATGATGACTAAAACATTATAATTTTTAAAGTGAATTAATTTAATCGCAAAAGAGAGACACAAAAAGGTATGGGAATCAACTACGTGAGGAAATTGTACAGATACAAATTAAAGAACTTTTGGACCACTATTTTCAAAGTTTCTTTATTTTTTTTCTTACGTGGATAAATTAGCATAATAAAGGTAATTGATATCTTTCCCTGAAATTATTTAATCTTCGTGTAGGAATTCTATCTCAATCTTTACACACTATCGAAGAATAAAAAATGCTTACCAACAGAGTTAATTGCTAAGAGTTTGGAAGTTTAAATAGTATTTAAAAAAAACAAATAGAAATCGATATATCATGAATCTCTTTCATAACTAATGGTGCGTTTATCACTTTTAAACAAAAATATAATTTTTTTAACCAAATAAATCATTTTTCTATAGAAACTATTTGTATTAGTTTCTGTTCAAAAGCTAAAAATTTTTACAGCTAAAATTTATTACTGCTTTTGGTTTTTAAATAGAAACTAAAATGAGTAACTTTTATAAAACGTGAACTTTTTACTTAAAAATTATTTTTTGTCAAAAGACTAAAACAAGCACATCCTAAATTGCCTCTATGTTTTCTAAATGAATTTCGCTTTATCAATGTTTTTATTAACCATCCCAATGATTTGAAGTTAATTACTTGAATTAATTCTAAATAAAATTAAAGGTAAAGCAAAAAAATATAAATCCATTTACTCATGTACAATATACAAAAAAAATTATATAACATAGATTGACTCATTTAGTCGACTTTCTCATATACTATCATGATTTGTTTTCAATTCTCTAGCTAATTTTTCCACTGGTGTATGGTTTGTCAATACCTCTATAAGTGGTACATGAGCCAAAGAGATGCCTTCACCCTAGTCAAGTAAGTCTTCCCTTCAACCTAATTATGAATGAAAAATGAAAAACAAATATCATAGACAATAATTCAATTAAATTATTTTTTCTCAATTATTTATTAATTTATACGACGGAGTTTGTAATAGTTGTCTATATATATCATTTATCAAAATGTTTCTTACCATGGTAAATAAACTGCACTTCAAGATCGAAGTTCAAATGATGGAGAAAACAATTATTAAAAGAGTTTTTTTAAAAAAAATTGGGGACAATACTTAATGATAGAGATATCTTAAGTACAAAAAAATTAATGAATATATTAATTAACTAGGCTCACAAGAATAGATTAACTTATCATAAATATTTGGTCAAACTTTTATTTCCTTAATATTTGATTCTTAAAAAGATTATTTGTTGGCTTAAATATATTTTAGTCCTTTAAATATATGTTATTTTGGTTTTATTCCGTCTAAAAAATGAATTTAGCTTTTAATCTCTTATTTTTTTAATATTATGTTTTGGTACCTACTGTTTATCTACATTGTTAAGTAGAGATATTTATAAGGACCAAATGAAGATTTTTAATATATTTATAAGGATTAAAAAAAATCAATAATGCATATTTTAAACTACATGTAGAGATCTAAATTTAAAGTGCATGAATTAAAAACATAATACTAGAAATAGTACTAGAAATAAAAAACTAGAAAAACTAAAATAAAAATAAACTTTACTCATGAATATAAAAAATATATTTAAATTCATTGGTAACCTACATTCCAAAAAAATTGTTATTTTTACTTATAATTTGTAGGACACTCTAATACATTTTTATTTATCATTGAATAAGATGTAATTTATTTTTTGCAAATTGCAAGTTTATTACTTGGAGGTGATGCAGAATGATGGCAATAACTTCAGGAGTAATTGGAGTGATATATTGTGAAGAGTAATATACGTGTTGAGTGATACATAATAAAGAATGTAGTGAAATATTGTGAGGAGTGATACACAAATCAGAAAATGAGCGATACACTGTGAGGATTTTCCTATTAGTGTTTGAATGTGTGACTTAATGTGCATATTAATATGAAAAAATGTACTATGGATACTAGTGTTAGGTGTGTAGAAGACATTTAATTTCGGTGTATATGCACAAGTATTGTCCATTTATGTGACTTATATGTGTGTCAATGCAAAGAAGTGACATATTTGGTTGACACCGCTATATAAAAACAGTGTGAAAATGAAAGTATTGGATGACATTTCTGAGTGATGATGTGAAAGAAATAGCATGTATGCTCTTTGGTTCTATAAGTGACCTTGATAGCTATGTAGGGGTCAACTTGCGAACATATTATTGAAGACTCTACCTGGCATGATTAACTGGGTGGTAACGCTATGTTGCGGCAAGAATTCTGGCTTTGGCATGAAGGGTTTTTTTTATCAGAGTGGATTTGAAGGTTTGATCATAATGTTTTCAATTTTGTCTTGTGGCACAAGCTAATTGCACAGGATTTAATGATTTTAGCCTTTGGTGTCTTGCAAGTGTTGGATATAATGGAAGGTATTTTCGTACTATGAAGGCCACATACAAATACAATGATTATTGCTACAGCTAGGACCTTATGAAGATATTGCTATTATTTGGCTGTGTAAATCTTCTCATTTGAAATTGTATTCTGATCCACATGGAGGATTATTAGGAGTTGTTTTGGTATTGATTAAGTGTAGGTGGGCTATATGTTTTAATAATATTTTACATTTTCATTAGAGTCTCAAAACTTTGATTAATATTTTGTGGTTGAGACCATTATTTTATTGCTCTATGTCTTCATCCCAGTTTTGATGATGAATAATAATTATTGAAAAAAAATTAGATGGGATGTTAGTTTGGGTCTCATATCACACATTTAATAATAGATAAAAACGTATTAGTATGATATTCCACACATTATAAATCTAAATAATATCACTATGATCTAGGCCAAACTCATCTTTTATGTTTGTAGTTGACCGATGTGGTACAAGCTAGAGCAAGGAGGTATCATGTTGAAATTATTATATATACATAAGTTTAATGTACTCTTTCAAACACACTTATAATAAAAATGAATCTTATCAATTTTATTCATCATACAGTTATTCATTTGTAAGTTTCATTAACTTTTGAGTACGTGTGTCTTAGAATTTTTTTTTGTAAAATTATGCTTAAGAATTTGTAGGCATCATAACCCAGGGGACCAGACTCGACGTGCCCACCAAGACGTACGTCCTGTCATTCAAACATTAAAATTACTCCCAAAATACCGAAACCAAGACCAAAAAGAGAACACTAACATTCACATTCATGGCTTATGGATTGGCTTCCTTCTACGGGCATTCCAAAATGTTTGGCTATTTCTAGCCATAGTATACAATTATTTGGTCGCTTTAGGATGCACTTCCATTCATCGTGCGGGATGTTATTATTCTTCTACACATATTTCGATAAATTTTTATAAGTTAAATATTATAAAATAATTTTATATCATCAAGTTGATGAAATTTTAAGAAAAGTATAAAATCATATATATATATATATATATATATATATATATGATTTGATTTTTTTTTAATTTTTATTGATTAATAATATGAAATTATTTTACAATAGCAATGTATAGAAATTAAACTCAAATTTTATACTATCACATGTACATGTTAAGCAAACTCAACATATGGGTGGGATAATAGGATAAGGTATTATTCAATAATTTGTATAAAGCTTTGAGTATTAAATATTCAAAATCTGTTACTAAAATCATTTAAATTTATTCATTAAAATATCTTGACATATGTATTACTGTTAGCATGTACAAATTAATTATGTCTCTTTATTCTACTTAATAATTTATTCATGTTTTTTGTTTCTTTTTGACTGTATAATCAATAGCTAAGAATATTCCTATGGATAAAATAGTTATGATTTTAGGTCTACATTCCATTGAACTGCACACGAATGAAACCATCTTACGAACCCCGTGCACTTGGCACCCCGGGAGTGGCTATAAATCTCAAAGCAATGTCAGTTTCATGCAATCAACAACGTTCTTCCTTTTTTTTTTAAATTGTTTTTTTTTAAAGAATTATGTTATTTGAACTCAATATATACCATGAACTCACAACTCATCCATTATTGAATGGAGTGAGACTCATTTAAGTGGTCCATATTTCATTTAACAATAGATAAGATATCAGTTGATATAATATCTTATATTTTGTGAATACAAATAACATTTTTATTTTCTAAATATTTGCTTTTGGCCATTCTTCCCTCTTTGTTTGGGGTTGTAAACGTGGAAGATACTGAGAGGATCATTTATCAATAATAGGAATCAAAAAGCAATTCAGAATCCACCACCACATGATGATGATGATGAAGAAGATGAAACACGACATGACTAGTGTCCATGCACCTTGGATATGATATGACTAGTCATATGATGCCAAAAACATGCCAGCATCGCCACTCATTTACTGACATGTGGAAACACTTGGCCACAATTCACTCACCGAAGGCACGTACCATTGATCCAAAGATAAAGTAACAAGCACCCCCTTATTAGTGCTTTATGTTAATGGGATTGAAGGCGCAGCCTTAAGGTGTTGAAAAACAGAGTTGGGTTGTTTTTAGCACAGTGTGCAGTTATCTGGTCACTTTGGGGTGTGCACACACGTTCATGATTGCATCTAAATAATTGTGTGATGGAAATTTTGTTCCTCCGGTGTCTGCACGACACAATTCCCCATAGATGTATCTTTGTATGACAGGCTTTTGATTTTGGTATTTGTATTCTTGTATTTTCCTGATTGATATAAGAAAAAGATATTAATAATCTTATCAACATGATTGAAGGCTCATTGATCTCGTAGCGAAGGATTCAAGTACTATGTTAAATTTTAAACTCAAATTTTATTATGATGAATATAATTTTAAAAATAAACAAAAAAAAATCAACATGGTTCAATAGATTTGATATTTTGGTTGTAAACAAAATTTTAAATTCAAATATTATAAATAAATTTGATATACAAAAATTTATTAATCAATCAATTTGAATTAAGTTAAATTAATTAGGTTAATTCTATAATAAACTTTAGATATTGATCATTTAAACCTGAAAGATTTTATTCATCAAGACAAAAAATGTGATTAAGGGTGGAAGTATGTCAGATCCTCTTTCAACCTAGCCTATTTAGTAAAAACAAGCTAGGTTAGACTTTTTGAAAAGTTTTTTAGGCAGATTTAAGGTAATAAAAATAATCTATTAGACTTAACAATTGGCCTAATTATATTATTATTATCAATATTATAATTTAAAAATATAATGATATTAAAAATATTTTAATCTATTTAAAACTTTACTTTTAAAGTTAATTAATAACCCTTTAGTCAATGTAAAAAATATATATTTTTATATATTTAGAAGTCTTTTGACTTACTTAAGAGTAAACATTTTGGTTTGATTCAAATCTGGTAGATCAACAAGAAAGGATAATCACCATTAAATGTTTTGGTTTTTTTTTTTTAGAAAAATCTATAATACTAATATTTAAGACTCATTACATGGAAAGTTTTTCATGTGTCATTCATAGAGGAAATTATGGCCCACCATTTTTATAATCTTAACAATTAAAGTAAGTTTTTAAATTTAATTTACCTTCTAATTATTGATTAATTTTTCCAATCATTTCTTCATATCTCTTTTTCGTTAACACAATAAAAATACTTTACAAAATATCTCATTCAAAATTATTTAATATGAAAATAATAACAAATAATATAAATACAATGATAGTTGAACGTATTATTATATCATTAAAATTGTATATGTATAATTATTATAAAGGCTATTATAATTAATGATAATTTTATTGACCATGTGTAACTATTATATAATTATATAAAAAGCTATTATAATATGTTTTCTAAGTGATAATAAACTAAAATTACAACCCATATGTGATGTTAAAAAACTACATAAATTATGATTATTTATTTTTTACTGATTTATAATCTATAATCTGTCTATGATAATACTAATATTTAAAATTCATTATATAAAATTTTTCCATGTTTTATTCATAGAGAAAAACATGCCTCACCATTTTCGTAATCTTAATATTTAAAGTAAATTTTGGAATTTAATTTATCTTCTAATTATTAATTAATTTTTTCCAATCAATCCTTCATATATATCTCTCTTCCATTAGCATAATAAAAATATTCTACAAAATATCTCAATCAAAATTATTTAACATGACAATAATAAAAAATAATATAAACAAAATGATAATTGAACGTATTATTATATCATTAAAATTTTATATGTATAATTATTATAGTATTAATTAATAATAACAAAACTATTATAATTACGTTATTCGTAAAAAAATCTTATAATTAACAAAAATTTTATTGACCATGTGTAACTATTATATAATTATATAAAAATCTATTATAATATGTTTTTCAAGTTGATGATGGACTAAAATTACAACCCATATGTAATGTTAAAAAACTACATAAATTATGATTATTTATGACTTTTTTTACTAATTATAACATATTAATTATAACATATATTTTAAAATTGACTGATTAAAAAGATGTAAATGGCTCTGGATAACAAAAAAAAATACCGTTGAATGGGTACCTAGGATTGCTCACAATAGGGACGGGAATGAGGATAAGTTTAGTCTTCATGATGACGGGTTAAAGTCTCATTTGTTAAACGGGCGAGGAATGAGGTCCTCGCACCATGAAATCGCCAATTTGTCATTCATATAAATTATTTAAATATCCACTTCATCATTTTTATTAATTATCTTTATCGAATTTGCATTAGTAATATTCCCCATCATCTTTATCTTTAATGTGAATTATGTTACATTAGTAATATTTGTTATTAACGACATTTATATTTCAAATTTCAAAGTATTTTAAAAACTTTTTATCTTTTTGGAATTTTCTTAATATCAATGAATATCCACAAAAATTCAAATTTCTATATGAGGAATGGGAAATGAGGACCATGAGGGACATGGATGAAGATGGGGACGGGAGGCATGTCCATCTTAATGGATACCCTTTGCCATCTCTATACATGACTCATGATATAATGAAATTGTCTACTTATTCTCTTTCATTATTCAACAATTTCAACTTTCAAAATGTGTAAAATTTTCATAAAATAGTCTATTTATTATTAGTTAAAGGTTATCCATCAAGATATTTTCAACCTTATAAATATAATATTCAAAATAAGATATAAAATACAATAATAAATTTATATTTTATTTATTTATTTATCTATTAACTTATTTTCAAAAGAAATTTTATATATGTAATTTTCTATAAGATATGATTAAATAAATTATTATTTATTTAAATATATGGTTAATAAATTATTTTTTATTATCACCCCATGCGATCACTTCATACATTACACAGAGTCAAATGATTAGTTTATAATCAAATAGACTTTCAAATAGACTTTTGAACAGATCAAAATTTTAAAAAATCAGATTAAGGCCATAAAAAATGCCTATATCAAGTCAAACCTATTTAAGTTAAAACCTAGTCTACCCTAATCTACTTCCACCTATATGTGATGAAAGAAACAGGTGGTGATTAAGATCTAATCGTGGAATCAACTAGCTAGATGATCATCATTTTAGGTTAACAGTAGAATTAGGGTTTGAGAGTTTGTGATCTTCTTTTGTAAATTTAAGTTAAACAAGGTATATTCTATTATTTCAATTCATCAAAAATATTGGCGTCACTTTCAAATTGTTTTGGTCTCTGGCTACTAATTAGTAGTAGAGTCATATTTTAAGGACCAGTATTAAAAAAAGTGTCACTCTTTTTTGTATTTTTTTAATGCATAATTGTGATTAATAAATATTGGATTCCATTACTCTCAAAATGACACTAATGACATCGAATGAATGACTTTGACCAATCAAAATATATAATTATCATTTCATTCAATAACCATATATAAACATTAATTTTATATTGATGAGAAATATTGAACAAGAATTAATAATCAATATCTACAAAGTTGATAGTAATTTTAAAATATAATTGGAGCTTTGAAAAGTGTTTTGTGTGTTATTAACGAGGTTGGTTTATTTAGTTGGTTTTCCATTCATGTATTAATATGATTTAAGTTCAATTCCTATTCTTTTACTCTCTGATCTTAAATTGAGACCCATTTAACGATAATCTGTCATCATAGCTTACAATGTTGTGAACATTGTGGATATTTCATGCTGTAATCATGTAACTTGAATTAAAAATTATTTTGATTGAAGGATATTGGACGATTAAATTAACAGTCTAACAATATCATGGAGCTCAATTTCTTTAAAATAAATGAATAGTTTTATGAAAAGTTGAATAACTTTTTTCAAAAAGTTAAATTTGTTAAAAAAATTGAATAATTTTTTCAAAAAAATCATATAAAATAGTAATTGAGTAAAAAATAATTTATGATGCAATATGTAAGCAAATAAAGGGAGAAATTCATCAAAATTCTGAGTTCTCGCAGCTAGCTCCCACCCTAGCTGGAAATGGAGATTTGTTTTCAAAATGGAGATCAAACTCAATTATTTACGGGTAGGTGTTTTGTTTGATCGAAAGGCATGCCTGTCCTTGTCTTTGGTCTACGGCCTTATTCATTTACCTAAAACAAAAGCAAGGAATGTGATCGAAATCTTCATTGGACTCACTTTGATGTTGGTACACAGTGGACATATTTTTGTACTACAATATTGGATCCAATCTCTGACGAAAAACTAGTTGGATCCAATCTGGCCTTATTACCCCCTTACACCACCACAAAACTGGATTCAATGTAGATAATTTTTTTTTTGGTGTTTTTGTCCCTTAATAGATAAAAAAAAGAAAAATAATTGTTTAAGCAAAAAAAACCTAAATCAAATTCAATTTATCTCTTTCATCTAATTTTAAAATTAGCGATATTATAAACATTTTTTAAGAATCAACATTTAAGTTGAATTATTTATTTAGAGAAAAATATCTGCATAATATTAATTAATTTAAAAAATAAAATAAAATAGATGTAAAACATCCTGGAATTTTATTTTATGATATTTTAAAAAAAATTTAATTTGACATAACAAATTTTTGGAAATATTTTTTGTGATTCATGGAATAAATAAAAAAATATTTATTTTATGATACATATTTTTGTTAATATACGCCATCATTCTCAAAATACTAATGTATTTAATGTTATTGAGAGAAGTGAAATAATTGTAGGATATTATAGTAGTATTCTTATTTATTAATTACCATTTATATGACATGAGAATCTTTTATTTTCAACTTTTATTTTGTGAATAAAATTTCATCAAAATATAAAATTATATCTTTTCTTAAAATAATTGATATTCAAAAATAATTTTATAAAACTTATATCAAAACATGAGAATGAGAATATATCATTCTTAAATACTAGTTATTTCTAATATTTATTAATTTCAAAACAAATGCACTCTAAGGATCCGTTTAGAAAATGCACAATTTCAATTCCAAAGTCAAATTTTATACTCAATTCCATTGAGCTATATATATATTTTTTTCATCTGACGAATACATGCTTTTGTACAAAATGCAATGGCGACGCACTCACGCTAACATCAGAAGAAAAACTAAGGAAAGCAGCGAAAAAAATATCTAAATATAATGAGAATCTTAATATATAATACAAAATTAATTAACCAAAATAACAGTCTCTGAGCGTGTGAGTTCACGTTCCATGACACTCTCCTAATGAAAGACTTCAGTTGAGTTGTGTGATATTTGCACGAGCTGACACTGCCCCTAGTTTTGAACCACAACCACCTTGTACCTACATTGCATGATGTTCTTCCTTTCCCTTCATCCTCATCTATGTCCCAACTCATCAACACGCTCATATTCTTACACTCACATTTCCTCTTCATTGCTCCAAAACCCCAACAACAACAGCAACAACAACAACCACAATCTAAATCACCACCAACCCACTTCCCTTTCAATTCCCAAAGACCCCAACGGTTCCAATTCTGACAACTCCACCATCAAAGTCAAAGCCCCAACTCCTCCATGGATGAAGGTTCCCCTTCTTCTCCAACCCCACGAGCTCCTTGACCTCTCTAAACCCAACAAGAAGCTCAGCAAGCGCCACGTGGAGGAATCTCAGCGTGCTGATAAGGCCTTGAATGGCAAAGAGATTAGAGGGAAGAAGGTCATGAAGAGAGTTGCCACAAGGGTTGAGAGGCTTCAGAAATCTGACAATTCAGGTGTGGCCCAGATGGGTTCTTCTGCAAAAGTTGAAAACTTTGGTGGGTATTTGGGAAAATTGGAGGGGAATGATGATGGGGTTATGGATGAGAAGGTTGGGTTTCTGATGGTTTCTTGTGCAAAAGCTGAAAATTTTGATGGGTATATGGAGAAATTGGAGGAGAGTGATGATGATGACGATAAGGTTAGGAACAAGAAGAGAATGCCTTGGGAGAAGGATGAGGAGGTTTTGTTTCTGGGGGTGAAGAAGGAAAAGGTTGTGACTGCTGCGGAGTTGTGTCTTGATAAGGTGCTTCTTAAGAGGCTTAGGGGTGAGGCTGCAAAGATGAGGACTTGGGTGAAGGTTAAGAAAGCTGGTGTCACACAAGAGGTTGTGGATGAAATTAAAAGGACTTGGAGAGGAAGTGAACTTGCCATGATTAAATTCGGCATCCCTTTATGCAGGAATATGGATAGAGCTCGAGAAATTGTTGAGGTTTGGCTCTTGTCCCTACTATTGTCTTAATTTGTATTCTTGTAAAGGGAGTATAGTTTTTGCACTCTTGAAGTAGAACATTTAGTCTTACATGTTAAGTTGCTTGTGAGGATGGTATTGTTGGATGTGATATGTGTTAGCATGTTGTACTTGTGCATGATCAAAAATAATAGCAGGGATGGGAAATCTGAGGCCATGTTCCATGTATAATTCTAGCCTGCTGTCCATTTAGTTCCTACTTGTTTTCAATGCCACTAATACATTTTGTAGTATCTTCTTTTTTTTTTTTCGGATAGTTAGACATTTGCTTTGGTTTAGTAGAATTACCAACTTTGAAAGTTGAAGATTCGAACCAAATGGATTCTGCTAGTATGTTTATAAATATTGAATATTGGAAATTGATATGAGCCAGTTTCACTAATTCTTGACTTTTAATATTTTGAGTGAATGTGTTATAATATTGCTATTTAAAAGCATAATTGATCGGTTATATTTGTAGTAGTTATATGAATCTTATAATATTAATCAAACTGGTTTGACTTGCAGATAGTTGTTTCTGCTGTGTTATATGTGGTTCATGTTTTTCTTCCATGTTATCTGATGGCTACATTAGTGCTCATTTCCTGTGTGAATAGACGAAGATGGGTGGCTTGGTTGTCTGGAGAAAGAACGATACTCTTGTGGTCTACCGAGGATGCAATCATCAATTGACTTCTAGAGGCTCTCCAAAGATTTATCCTGACTATATTCATAGTCAAAGAACAAATACACATGAAATGAATAGTGTGGAGTCAGTTACCAAAGGTGATCTTTACTGTGGTAAATCCAACAGTGGTGCAACTGACATGCCGGGTGGGAAGGCTAATCACAAGGATTCTATCTCAACTGACATTCAAGACTTAGATTGCAGTGGATCATTGTATGAGAGGGAGACTGATAGACTATTGGATGGCCTAGGACCTCGCTTCATTGATTGGTGGTATCACAAGCCACTTCCAGTTGATGCTGACTTACTTCCAGAAGTTGTTCCTGGATTTAAGCCTCCATTTAGGCTTTGTCCACCTCATACTAGTGCAAAGCTAACTGATTATGAATTAACATACTTCAGGAAGCTTGCTAAACCTTTGCCAACCCATTTTGTCCTTGGTACCCTCCTGCTTGATAATCTTTCAATTTCTTTCTCAGCTGAGACTAGATATTTATTTTCGTGTTTTCCCTTGATGTCTATGAATCGGTGCACTTAATACAGAATATTTTCCAGTATTAACTAGCCTATAAAAGAAATATATTATCTCTTTTATCTGCTTTCATTTTGTTGGTGTGTATTCTGGCCGCGACTTTAAAATTTTAATTATCTATAGATATCTTTAATTGTCTGTCTCTCTTCGTAAATTATGTTATACCAGTCACAGTAAATTTATGGTATCATATCAAGAATATACCCTACTTTAATTGTTGTTAATGAGATCTTCCATGAAAGAAGAGAGCCTGGTAGCCCTGGTGCTTCTTAGCTTTTGTTTGACATTGCAAATTAGGAGCTTACATGAAATAATTGTCTTGCACTGTTCAGACCATAGAATGTTATTGTCAATGAAGGGAATCATTTTGATACAGGATATAGGTTCTTCTACCTGATGCATGGCAGACACACTATAAATGTTCATATATATAAGGTGTGTTTTTTTTGTGCCTGCGCATGTGTGCACATCTTTTGGTAATCTGTTCTGCAGTATGTAACCTATCGTGTTCCTATTAAGTGTTAATAATAATATGTGCATGTGTCCTTTGAGTAGTTTGCACATTGAATCAACAATTGAACAAGACTCTGCATCTCATCAGGTTTTAAATCCCTTCATCCTTCTTACCTCCAATCTAGCAGAAGAATTATCATGCAATATGGAGTACATAGGTAACTAGGTAGTTTAGGTTCAATGATTTATTTTGTCACGCATAAGACATGAACATATCTGGTCTATTTTTATGACCTATATTCTCAATCAAGAGACTTCATCGGCGTTAATTTAGGAAAAACACCCAAATAAACTGATTTCTTGATGGAATATTGATCTATTACTTATACATGGAAAAAGCAGTGTCTGTAATGAAAAGTAATTGCTTGAAGATTGTTGAATCCAATCAATGAATGTTATAAGGATAATCATAATTGGTTGATTGTCAACTAATAATAGCTTCAAGCAAAGAATTATATTCAGAACTACTTTCATGCTTATCGTTTTATGGATAAGGTTAATTAAGTCATTTTGTCTCTCTAATATGAAGGAAGGAACAGAAGACTTCAGGGCTTAGCTGCTGCTATCTTAAAGTTGTGGGAGAAGAGTCTTATAGCAAAAATTGCTATCAAGTATGGAATCCCAAATACTAACAATGAGATGATGGCCAATGAACTGAAGGCAAGTTAGATAGAAATCTACTGTTCAATTTATCTGAGATGCAAGACATCCTAGACCTGTGTAGGTTGATCATGAGCCAATGATATTACGTATATGAGCTTGCCGATGTGCGCTGCATTGAGTTGGATTTTATTAAATGATTGTAATGACTCTCTTTTTGGGGCAAGAACCGATCACTTTGGTTGTCCTCTCCTGTGTAGTAGCCTGATACAAGAATGGTTGTATAAAAGACTATAATGGTAGGGACTGCAATAATCCAATTTTGAAAGAATGGGAAGGATTTCATCATGCATATAGGGAAGTTCAAATCACCTGTTGCAGCAACAATATTTTCTCAGATTAACTTGTATATATGCTGTGTGTTTAATAGTGGTGGGACTGTGGGATACTGGAGCAATGGGCCATCGTTTTTATAGCTTGTTTACTAATTCTTGCAATGGTTTGGGTTTGTATCCAGAAACAAATGTGTATAACTTCGATGTCTTCAATGCAGCATCTAACAGGTGGAGTTCTGCTTCTGCGTAACAAGTTTTACATAATACTCTACAGGGGAAATGATTTCCTTCCAAGCAATGTTGCATCTTTGGTAGAAAAGAGAGAATTGGAGCTTAAAAGTTGCCAACTCCGTGAAGAAGTTGCACGAATAAGAGCAATTGAAGCCTTTTCTTCAAGTGATGAACTGCCACAAGAAACTAGTACAAGCGGAACTTTAACAGAATTTAAGAAAATCCAAACAAAGCTTGAGGATACAAAAAAAGTCAATGTAGATTCAAACATTCAACTGGAAGCAGAAATATATAGAGTGGAGAGGCAATTGAAAGAGCAACAGCGCAAAGCTTTCATTGTGAGATTCAGTTTATTAACCTTTTCCTTTTGCATTTATGTACTGATATTTTGTAAAATTAATTTTTTGGATTCTGCAGCTTAACAAGAAAATAGAGAAATCAACAAGGGAATTATCAAAGTTAAATGCTGTATGGACTCCTGCTGAGCAGGATGCAGACATAGAAATACTGACAGATGAGGAGAGAGAATGTTTCCGAAGGATAGGATTGAAGATGGATAGTTGCCTTGTGCTTGGTAATGGAATTTCACTTCTCCATATTTAGTTGGCTTTCATGGACTCTATCTCTGTCCATGTGATCTTTTTTTATTTGTTTAGCTTGTTTTAACTGTAATCAAATGCTTAGTTGCTGAGGAATCCATTATCATGGTTATAAGAGTGTTTCATTTAGTTAAATATCCTATACATTGAGGAAGTTTTGTTAGGTAGCTTCTTCGTCTTTGAGAATTATAAACAATCATTGGATTATAAATTATATTTCAGGTGAAGATGTCCCATTTATTTCTAAAATTTAATTTTGCTTGATGTATATGTGACAAAAAGGATGTGTTTTGGTGCAACAAGAAGGTGGCTTCCTTTACTTGTAGGGGTAAAGTTGTGTACGTCTACTATCCCTAGATTCCACTTGGTGGCGGCCTCGTGAACTAGCCACTGTTTTTAATAATGTATATATGATGAAGTCTAAAGCAAATTCACCATAACAACAGAGTAATAGATCGATAATTGATATTCTAGGTTTATATTTTGCAGTACTGATGATCAATTTCGTAATTTTCATAGGGTACATACTTTATAGGGAGAAAAAAAATTCATGTAAGAGATGTCAAGGGCCTTCCAATTAAGGACAGAGCACTTAATTGAATATTTGTCCACTGAATTTGAAAGGCTGAAAAAGAATGTTTAAACTACTTGTAGGAAGGGAAAGGGAATGTAATTTACTTTAGAAGAATGTAAGTTGACTTCATATTACCATAGTGATTTTATTGGCTCAAAGGCTAGGGTCATTTGTAACCATCTAAGGAAATATTCTTGCACTTGATAACTTGAGCATAACTAAGAGGGACTGAGTATGATTTACTCTAAACCTTCATGGCACATATGTTCATACTTAATAGGAATGCATGATCTCAGTTCCAATTTCATCAATAATTACTAAAATTTTCAAAATGCTGCTATTATGTGTAACATTTTAATTACTCAATTATGTTTGTTTTGCTGGAAAAGCTTCATCATTTTTTTCTGCTCTAAGAATTTATTCTAAACATCAAATATAGGCAGGCGTGGAGTTTTTGATGGTGTATTGGAAGGCGTACATCAGTATTGGAAACACAGAGAAGTTGTAAAGGTCATTACAATGCAGAGATTGTTTAGTCAGGTCATCTACACTGCAAAATTGCTGGAGGCTGAGAGTGGCGGAGTTTTAGTTTCAGTTGCTAAACAAAAAGAGGGCCATGCTATTATTATTTACCGTGGCAAAAACTATAGACGTCCTCCAGGAATGATTGCAAAAAATCTCCTAACAAAAAGAAAAGCACTGCATAGATCTCTTGAAATGCAGAGACTTGGAGTAAGATTGCTTTCTTTTGCATCCATCATTCTCCTATTTTTCGTTGGAATTCACATCCAATTCCTTTATATGTTTTCTTTCCTGTTGCTTGAATTTCCTTTGTCATTCAAGGCTGGTTTGCTTTGTGTTGTTTCAGTCACTGAAGTTTTTTGCTCATCAGAGACAGCTGACAATCTCTGATTTGAAGCTGAAACTGGTAAATCCCAGTAATCTGTGCTTGAAATTGAAATTCATGTAAAACAATATTAACAAATAACAAATCTCTCAAGTTGTCCTTTCCATTTTACCTGAAAACATGGGCTGCATTTGATAACTTTATTTGATAATATTATATAACTGGATTCTTTTTGCAATTTTAGGCAGACCTGCAGCACAGAAAAGAAATTGAGCAGAGAGAATCTGAAAATTAATGCTTGCACGTCTACTTGTCTGCAACTGCTCTAAGTTGTCTGCTCACTGATGGTAGAAAAGTTAGACAATGAGAAATTCAACAAGCATGCACAATCAACATCTTTTCCAAGTAAGCATTTAACAGTGGGAGTATTGTTGAAAAATTTATTATTATTAGAGGTTACTTGTATTCTTTTGTCAACCATTAACGATCCCTAGTTTTGTTTATGTACAACTTCCACTTCATGGTTTCTTTTGAATCCAAATCTTCTAACATAAAACATGTCGGAAAATATAAATAGGCACTCTGTCCATTCCTGCACTGATGTTTTATTTTAGGCTATGTTTGGTTTGAGAGTAAATTTTCCATGATTGAGTTTTATGTATAATTTCACATATGAAATTCAATCGTGGAAAATTTACCTCATTTTTACCCTTTAACCAAATATAACCTTACTCTTAGCCATACAGCCCATACTAGTACCAAGATTATCCATAAAGAGTTCTGAAAGTTTTGCTGTTCACCATGGATCTAATTGCTTTTTTTTTTTGGTAGTGAACAATGATAACACACACACACACACACACACACACACACAGGGGATTGCTAACCTCCATACCTTCATGTGGAGGTTAGCAAAGGACACATTTTATTTTGAACAAAATAGCCATTGTTTTATTTTTTAGTCAATTAGTGTCATTGTTCATTTTCTTTGTGCACATTAATTACTCTTTTAACTCTCTCTCACTTCATAAATTTTTTCTTTTCTATTTCAATCTCATCTTAATTAGGTACTATTTTTTCAGATTTTCTGATTATTTTCTATTGCATAGATTACATGAATCATTTTTTTTCTAGTGGAGAATGAATTATTTTTTGGTGAACTAATTTGTGTGATTTTACTATCAAATTTTGAAGTTATTTTTGAAGTTATTTGAAGTTAATCTTTCCCAAAAAAGGCCTCCATCATCTGATCGTAAAGGAAAATTCATCCAATAGGTGGGATAGTGGGATCAATGATGTTAAGAATGAAAGCTCTGAAAATGGCTCAATTTTTATTTAATTCTTTTATTTCTACTTTTTAGTTTTAAATTTTTAATTTTCTCATTTTCATTTATTTTAGTTATAGAATTGTATTATATTCGCCGGGAAAAGTGTCTTACAATTCCAGGTAAGCAATCGAGTAAATAAAATGGGGAGAGAGAGTTAAAAGAGTATTTAATGTATATAAGAGAAAATGACACAATTAACCAAAACTCTTAAGTTGACTACAAAATATAATATTGGGTATTTTGTTCAAAGTGTACTTTGCTAATCTCCATATGAAAGTGTATATATATATTCTTTTATGTAATGTAGCTAAGATCAAATGAATTTCTTTAGATGGAAATCTTGATCTAGAACAATATTCTGTTTAGGTTGTGTCACGTGTGCACCTCCTCATCAACTAATTGGTTTTATGTTAACTTCCTTTCCAGAGAGATGAAGTGGACATGTTTTCTGCTATATCCGGAACACTTGAAACAGCAGTTTTGCATGGAGTGAATGAAGCACTCACAGATATATACCCCATGAATTACGGAACGGTTGATTATGGAATTCTTTTTTTTTTCCTTCTTTTTCTTTTTTCTTTTTGCGTAGAATCTAGTGTTTACTCTCTATAAGTTGAGGCCGAGTACTTTGAGGAGGTATAGCTCTAAAACACCTTTACCATCCTGTATTCTAATATGGGTTAGGCTCTAAAACTGTAAAATCAGCTGTGATATTCTTTATATAGTTTACACGGATGTATTGTGCAACCTCAGAAATGTTCCCAACATTTAGATCACTAAAAAGTGACTGCCTCTAGCACAGTTAAGCTGCTAAAGATGAAGGACACTCTAGTCTAAATCCTTTATCCTTTTTAAGAAAGTTAGGTTATGTTTGGTTTGAGTTTCAGTTTTCATTTTTAGTTTTTCAGTCTTAGATTTTGCAAAAAACGCTGAAATTGAAAATAAAAACTGAAAATTGAAATTTACAGTTTTAAAATTTTTTATTTCCTTCACAAAATCTGGAAAATTGAAAACTGAAAATGAAAATTGAAAACTAAAAACTCAAATTAAACATGTGTCCTTAGTGTTTAAGACTTCAAATTCTTGGTTTAGCATAACAATTATACGTGTGCTATGTGATTGATTAATGGTTCTGAAAACATATCCTGCAGTCAGGGACATCACAACTGGCTGGGTATCTGAGTTTCACAGAGAAAATACAAGTGAGGCCACCTTTACTCACACCAATGATAATTGATTTCACTGCTTTCCGATTTTGATTTATAAAAGAACAAGATTGTTCAGCATACTTTGAATCCCAAACCGCGTGAGAGCATTATGGGTCCAAAAGTGTGTAGACTTAAAATAAAATCTAACAAGTTAAAGAGGATTAAAGGAGGTTAGCACTTGACAATAGGATTTCACATCTGTTGCGAAAAGGGAGATGCCAGTTTCACGTTGTCTCTTTTTGAAAATAGAGTAATAATCCAACAACATCGGAGCACCCTTTTGGGTGACTTTAAACCTCGAACCAGAAATTTATTTAGTCAAAGAATACGGGCGAAATGGCCGAACATTTTTGCCATGTGGCCAATTAATATTCCTATCTGAAAAAAATGTAGCTTTTGTTTCTCTTTCCACACCTTGATTGGTTACAAACCATTCCTATATAGCAATCCTCTTCTTCCTCTTCGTCCAATCCTATTCCTTCCCTCCATTCTCGTCAGCACAAAACACATACCCCATCTTCAAGCTCACCCAGACAACTTCGTGTCTGTACCATTGAGATTTTCTCAAATTATCCAAATTTGCACAGAAAGAAAGTGAAAGGAACTTATTTGCTCCTTCTAGTCAGAGGGGTGTTAAACCTTTCACTGATGTGTTGACGTGGTGCTTAGTTTGTTGGTGTATTTGCTTTTGTGGATGATTTGGAGGTGTGAAATGATATATCTACATACTGTTTGTAATGTGGGTGGTGACTATTTTTTTTTTTTTTGTTTTCTAGACCGGGAAGTTGAAGGTCAACCAAGGGACAATTTGGCCAATGGAGGAAAGGGGTCAGGGGACAAAGACAACACGAGCGTGAGTGCAAGAATCTAGACGCTATTTGCATTAATGTATGGGAGTGGTGTCTTTTTGGTTGCCAACAAGTAGATGGGAGGTGTGGTTCATAATTTGGTAGTTTGGGTGGTCGGTGGTGGAGGGGAAGGGAGGATGGAGAATGATGAGACATGGAGATTAGAATATTCTATTTCTTTTTGTAATAGATATGATCATGAGGGCCTCAATTGAAAAAATTTAAACAATATAAGGATTTGGTTAAAAGTTTTTAAATTATAAGAACCTAATTAAAAATTGAGTAAAACTATAGGTACATGTAATATAATTAAAGCTAAAATAAAATAACAGGTTAACAAACAAAGCTGCAATGAGATTAACACTTGCCAATAGGATTTCATATCTATTGCAAAAACCGAGAGATGCCAGTTTCACCGTGTCTCCTGGAAAATAGGATAATCCAAAAGTGGACACCCAATTGGTCCTGATAATTTCGTTGATGGACAAATTGATCCTAACAATTGTAAACACAAATTTCTCTCACAATTATTAAAATAGAACATTATAGGTTCTTGACTTGCCTGTCAAATGCTTGGCTAAAGGAGAGCTGAAAAAGAGCTTGGCTGGAGAAGGTGAGCTCATTTGAGAGGAAATAGAGCTCTAGACTAAGGCTAAACAAAGGGCAAAGCAACAGGTGGTCAAAATTGATAGGCATGTAACGGAGCTCAATCACCTATCATCCAAGTTCCACCTCCTCCTGGCCAAGCTCTATTTCCTCTTAGACGAGCTCACCTTCTCCGAGCTCTTTTTCATCTTTGTCTCCTAGCCAAGCCTTAGCAAGAGACCTATAGTGTCCTATTTTTACAATTGTAAAGGACCAATTTAAGTATTTACAATTGTTAGGAATTAATTTATCCATCAAAGAAGTTGCCAAGGATCAATTTGAGTGTTTACTCGCAATCCAATTATTCTACACGAAAAACACTAAACAATGGAGCACACTTTTGAGGTGACTTTAACCTCGAACCAAAAAATACATCTATGAAATGGTCATATGTGTGCTCATTATGATTTTGTAACTTGAAGCTTGCGATATTAATTACGCAAATTATTAAGAGCACAATTTCTTGATAATCCAATCAAAACAGTTTATCTTGATGATCTGGTGAATTTTTTCTTCAAGCTTTTAGTGCTTGTAGGCCAATGTTATAAATGTTGAGCATCTAATTATTTATGTTTACATATAGAAAAAGTTTGCTAGCATAATTAACTTATAAAAGACCTCTAGTTAATTGCTAGACCACTTGCTTATAAGAACAAATCTCCTAATATCTAGTTGAGCGCATATTACAACACTTATTTCTATAAGGCTAACAAATTGCCAATAATTTTTCCCCTACAATTACTTTAGCCAGCCAAAAGGTTCCCATTTAAGAACTTTAGAAGTGTAATATATGTCCTAACTCCATTTTTTTCAAATGGGACTCCAAAAAAAATTAGAGATATATGTTGGATATGATTCCCCTTTATGGTCAAATACAATGAAATACAAATGAGAGATGTTTTAAGACTTAGTTTGTGAGAAATAATGTTTCCAACATCAGGGAAAAAAAGACACAGCTGGAAAAGAAAAATAAATTAAAATGTATCAATATTCTATTTAGATCCTCATACAAGACAATGTGAACTAGAAGTTCAAATTATTATACATTTCCAAAGAATA
This sequence comes from Dalbergia oliveri, assembly GCA_030441495.1. Lineage (NCBI taxonomy): Eukaryota > Viridiplantae > Streptophyta > Magnoliopsida > Fabales > Fabaceae > Dalbergia > Dalbergia oliveri. The sequence goes on from JAMLFY010000005.1 coordinate 34,477,537, forward strand.
GCAAATGAATTGCTTGATGCATTTTTTTAATAATAAAAAGGATAACTAAATCCTATATACCAAGCTGAAAATGTAAATCTGAATTGATGTCCCTATTGGACAATTGATCAATGTAAAATTGCACGCAAGAAGCGTGGTAGAGTTGATTCCAAAAATAAAATCCTCGAAAAAGAAGAGGGGCAAAGAGGCCAAATGATGTTATGGAACCAAATGATACTCTTCTTTAGAAGAAATAGAGACATATTAAGGACATTGTTGTAGTAAAAAAATTGATATATTTGAAACGCCAAAAGCTTCAGGTACCTGAAAATAATTATTGAAAATGATGAGACTCAATAGACTATGTCTCTATAGGAAAAAGGGTGGAATCAATGAGTAATAATTGTCAACAATATATTTGCATATAATATAACGCTAAATATTATGCAAGAAAATGAGGATCTTAAGCCAAGAATCATCGAAAAATGTCTATGTAGAAATGATTGGCCAAAAATGGAAAAAGTCATCAAGGCTGAATTAGATCACTTGCAAAACGTGAAGTCTTTGACCTATAGTCCAAACACCAGAAGGAGTGAAACCCATGGAATACAAATGGGTATTTGTGAGAAAAAGAAATGAGAAAAATGAAATTGTACGCTATAAGAATCTACTTGTAGCATAAGATTTCTCACAAAGACCTGGTATAGATTGTGGCGAAACGTATTCCCATAATGGATGCAACAATGTTTCGATATTTGATTAGCTTATCTGCATATAATAAGCTAAATATGCATCTGATAGATGTTATTATAATCTATATATATAGTTCATTAGATAATGATATTTATATGAAAAGTCCTTGAAGGATTAAAGATATCAATATCATCTAATGAATATCCCAAGATATGTACTAAATCAAGTTACAAAATCTATATATGGTCTAAAGCAATTCTGGAGGGATGTGGTATAACCATCTCAATGAGTATTTGATTAAGAAGGGGTTTACAAATGATGTCATTTACCCGTATGTTTATATTTGTATAGTTGTGTATGTTGATGACTTGAATATCATTGGAACTCCTGAAGAAGTTCCCATAGTCATAAAAGATCTAATAGAAGAATTTTAAATGAAAGATCTTGGAAAGACAAAATTCTATCTCCTGCAGATTCAGCACTTAACAAACAAAATGTTTGTTCATCAATCAATTTACACAGAGATAACTCTTATGAAGTTTTATATGAATAAATTGCATATATTTTCTTCAGTGTGTGTATATGCAGAAAATTTATCAAATTTGTATAAAGAAGGTATCAAATAAGTTTCTTTCATTTATGAAGACATGATCATATCTTGGAGATACACAAGATAGACTATAGCTACTATTTCTTCAAATCAGAATGCACTAAATTCGTGAATCTTTCTGGATAAAGGTAATTGATCAACATGTTCAAATTATCATGAAGATTTTTTTAGAAGAAAATTGCACAACTTTACATGAGGACAATATGATCTAGATAGTTTAATTAAAGAGAAGGAACCGATGTCCAATTTGTTCAAGTGATAGGGTTACTACCTATTTCTTCTTTGTAGAAGTGGTGCACAAAATTAGAATACACCAATTATGAGATTTTAAGTGATACTTTAAAGAGGGAGAGAAATATATTTTTTTCCTTGATCAAGGTTTTTATCCAGGATTTTTCCTTGATAAAGTTTTTAACGAGAGTTTTACATTCCCACTATGAGAATATTGTACTCTTTTTCCTTCACTAAAATTTTTTCCCACTAGGTTTTTCTTAGTAAGGTTTTAATGAGTCATATCTCTGATGAACATCCAAAGGAAAGTGTTATGAAATATTATTCATTTATGGATGTCCATATCTTTAATTGATTCATTAATATTTGATTAGATTAGATAGAATTTGTTATGATTTGATGTGATATTATATCTCTTTCTTTGGCTATAAATAGCCCTTTGAATATTCCATATAGAGTACCTTTGAGATTATCAATAAGACTAATCTTTCTCTTTTTCTCTATTGTTCTCTCTATTTTTATTTTTTATAACACTTACCAAAAAAAAAATAGAGTAATAATAATTGATCTAGCGTTAAAAACTTAAACAGAATATCAACCGCATATACACACACAATTTATCCCATTTGACTGTATTGAAGTCATTAATTGCCATTGATGATTTAGAAAATAACAAGACTGTTCAGCATACTTTACTTCCCAAACCACTTGAGTGCATTATGGGTCCAAAAGAGTATAGATTTTAGTTTTAAAATAACCCAAAAAAAAAAATGAAACGAGGTTAGCACTTGCCAATAGGACTTCACATCCACTGCAATAAATTTATATCTAAAAGAATATTTGGTTTTAAATATATGTAAAAAGTGTTACTTATACATATATATATATAGGTAACATTTTTTTTAAATATGTTACTTCGATATAGCAAAAGCTACACTTTTTAAATTAACGTATCACTTTTTAAAGAGTTACTATATTATATGTAACCAATTATCAAAGATAACATTTTTTAATAAAAGAGTACATTTTTAAGCTAATGCATCACTTTTCATAGTGTTCCTATATAAGTGTGACCAATTGTTTAAGCAACACTTTAATAGAGAAGATAATATTTTTTAGATATTAAAAATAACACATTTAAAAAAAATATATCGTCTATGTATATAAAAAATAACACTTTTCGTATATTTTAAAAAATAAGTCTTGAGGTCAAATTTCTTGCAGTGATCCGTCGTAGAAAGCGAGATGCCAGTTTACCCGTTTCTCGTTTTGCAAATAGAATAATCCAATAAGAGAAATTTGTTTGTATACAGCACAAATCTACAATATTTTACACTCCGCGTAAAGAGACAAATAATCAAACATTCCTCATCCAACAATGCATGCATATGGTAGGGGCTGTTCCTAGATACGTAACCGGATTTGATAAACACACTCACGGTCACACCAACAACAACAACAGAGCACCCTTGTTGAAAGAGCAGAAAATACAACAAGACCTGACTTTAGTCAAAGAATACAGGCGAAATGGCCGAAAAATTTAGCCATGTGACCAATTAATTATTCCCATTTGAAATTAAAGAAATGTTTTCTCACAGTTCACATAACTGTCCCAGTCCCACCTACTTGTTCTCTTTCCTCACGTTGACAGGATGCAAACCTTTTCCTATATATAGCAGTCATCCTGTTCTTCGTCCAATCCAATTCCCTCCCTCCTTTCATTCTTATCTCTCTCTCTCAAACAAACACACACACACACACTCTCCAAACTCACCCACACGATAAAACATTAATATTGCTCCTTGTCTCTCAAATACGCATGGCTCACCTCAGATTAAAACTCCGCTCTCTATCTTACTTTTCTGCGCTGTTCATCTTCCTATTATTCTTCTTCATCGCTGTCCTTCCCGATGACGCTTACGGGAAGAAGAAGAAACTGCTTACATGCTGAGGCTTAGGGATGCACTCACTCCAACTCCCCAGCTGGTCCAACAGTACAAACATCTGCAGCTGGGAAGGCATAGGCTGTGACAGCGGATTCGTCAATGTCATCGACCTCAGATCAATGTCCCTGACGGGAATACTACCTTCGGGTCTCAACGACTCCCTCTCATCTCTCACAAAACTTTATCTCGACAACAACTCTCTCTCTGGACCACTACCCTCTCTCGCCAACCTTGACCAGCTCCAAGACGTGGACCTCAGCGAGAACAACTTCACCTACATCCCTGAGGGTTGCTTCCAGGGTCTAATGGGCTTGCAGACTCTTTTCCTCGCAAACAACGTCAAGCTCAAACCATGGGAGTTCCCCACTGATTTGACTCAGTCCCCCGTACTCAGGACCCTCAACCTCGCGGCCACAAACCTCATGGGATCCTTACCAGACGTATTCGATTCGTTCCGGCTTTTACAGAGTCTTTATCTCTCTAACAACAACCTCAGTGGCGTCTTGCCCAAGTCTTTTGCGCGATCCAAGATTCAAGCTTTATTTCTTAACGGCCAGATCGGCTATGATAAGTTGTCCGGTACAATTGAGGTTCTCTCATCCATGACCGACTTGACTGCGGTGGAACTTCAGGGGAACCGCTTCGAGGGTCCCATTCCCGACTTGTCCAATTGCAGCAACGTGCAAGATCTGCAGCTTGGGGACAATCAGTTAACAGGTGTCATTCCACCTTCTTTGATGAATCTATCGAAGTTGTTGCACGTTTCTTTGGACCACAACTTTTTGCAAGGTCCTTTGCCCGTGTTTGAGTACGTTGCGATTGCCAGTCTCGGTGATAAGTCCAGTAATAGTTTCTGTTTAGAGCACGCCGGGCCCTGTGACCAGAACGTGACCATTTTGCTTGACATTGCTGCTGCGTTTCAATATCCCATTGTGTTGGCGCGTTCTTGGAAAGGGAACAGTCCTTGTAAAGGTTGGAATTTCATCACGTGTGATGGGAGCAAGATCATAACCGTGAATTTGACGAAGCTGAACTTGACAGGGACTATCTCTCCTGCATTTCGCAAATTAAAAAATTTGCGGAATTTATATTTGGGGGTAATAATTTGCGGGGTTCGATACCTGAGAGCTTGGCAACTCTGCCACAGCTTGAAGTTTTGGATGTCTCTGATAACAACCTATCGGGAAACATTCCCAAATTCTCACATAAGGTCAACTTCACTCCCACCGGTAATGATTGTCTTCAGCATTCTCAAGCAAGGGGAACAACTCCCTGGATTGCAGCAGGTACACTCACTATTGCTATGGAAACATTGAACAATGCTATACATGGAGAGAATCGTTAAATTTTTAATAGAAATAAAAATAACTACCATATAATATGAAGAAATAACTTTGAAAGTTTAAAATTCATTGTATCAAAACTAAACTCTTATTTTTAAAGTTGGAATGGCTGCTTGATATAAAAATGATAGATTGTAAATTGTTTTGTTAATCATGCTTCTAGTGACTACTTTTCTATGTGTCTAAATTTTGTTTGTAATTGTTCTTCACTTTATTGCATGCATGCAGGTGCATCAGCAATTGGTGTTGGAGTTATTTTGATTGTTGTTGTCGTTATTTATAACCATAAGAGGTGTCTTAGTTTAGCAGAACATGATGTTCAAGAAATCAAGAGCATGCATTGACCAGAGTGTTGAGGATTTTATAGAAAGTTGTGGATTTTTGGGGCCAAAGCGATATAGTTATTTAGAAGTGAAAAAGATGACAAACTCATTTTGTGAAAAATTAGGACAAGGTGGATATGGCACTGTATTCAAAGCAACCTTAACTGATGGTCATCAGGTAGCTGTCAAGGTACTAAGTGAGTCTGAAGGAAATGGGGAAGAATTCATAAATGAGGTTACTAGCATTCAGTAGAACATCACATATGAATATAGTCTCACTTTTGGGATTTTGTTATGACATAAATAAAAGAGCACTCATCTATGAATTCATGCCAAATGGCTCTTTAGATAAGTTTATTTATGAAAAAAGATCTCCCGATGCTATTTGTAATTTGGATTGGAACACATTATACAAAATTACAATTGGCATTGCTCGAGGACTAGAATATTTGCATCAAGGATGTGGTACACAGATTTTGCATCTTGATATTAAACCCCAAAATATTCTTTTAGATGAAGATTTTTTCCCAAAAATCTAACTTTGGACTAGCTAAAATCTCTCGAAGAAAGAGAGTATTGTGTCTGTCTTTGGCCCAAGAGGAACTATTGGATTCATTGCACGGAAATATTTAGCCAAACATATGGTGGAGTATCTTACAAGTCTGATGTATATAGTTACGGTATGTTGATGCTTGACATTGTTGGAGGAAGAAAGAACTATTATAGTGGAGGGTCTCATACTAGTGAAATGTATTTTCCAGACTGGATCTATAAGGATCTTGAACAAGGTAATATCCCTAAAAGGTGTATGGTCAACACAAATGAAGAAAGTGATATGGTAATGAAGATTATTTTGGTGAGTCTATGGTGTACTCAACAAAATCCATCAGATAGGCCATCAATGAGTAAAGTAATAGAGATGCTGGAAGGACCACTTCAGTCAGTGCCACATCCTCAGAGCCTATCATTGGTTCTCTGATAGGCCACCTTTACAATTTTCAAATATATCTTATGGCAGTATACATGATACAAATTCAATAGCTGCATAGGAGAATGATTTCATCAAATACTAAATTTAAGAAGGTAAATGTGATTGTGCAGAGTTTCAATTTATTTACATTATCCTTTGCATTTAGGTACTGGTATTCTGTAAAATAATTTTATGGACTCTGCAACTTAAAAGTGTTACGCTCCCACATTAATCATTGATATGACCTAGATAGTGTTTATAAGAGTTTGGACAATCCTAATCATATTGCAAATTCTCTTACAAGCTATCTCAGCTTATGCAATTAGCATAATCTTGATTTCCAAATATTGTTTTTTTCATTGAAGGGAATCATTTTGATAGGATATAGGTCCATGTACCAGATGCATGGCACCACACACTTTAAATATTCATACCTGTAATGCATGCGTTTGTATGTGTTCATATCTTTTGGTATAATCTGTTATGTTGTATATAAGTTATAATGTTCCTGTTGAATGCTAATAAAAATGTGTATGCTCCCAACAGTTCCCATTCTAATGCCTCCTCATCATAGTCAAAGCCCAACACCTCCATGGATGAGGGGTCCCTTCTTCTTTAACCCCACGAGCTCCTTGACCTCTCCAACAAGAGGCTCAACAAGCTCCACGTGGAAGAATCTCAGCCTCTGATTCAGGCCTTGACGTGAAGAGGAGGGAGGAAGAAGGTCATAAAGAGAATTGCCAAAACTCATATTCAACAAAATCCATCGGATAGGCCATCAATGAGTAAAGTAATAGAGATGCTAGAAGGACCACTTCATTCAGTGCCGCATCCTCAGAGCCTATCATTGGTTCTCCTGATAGGCCACCCTTACAATTTTCAAATATATCTTATGGCAGTATACATGATACAAATTCAATAGCTGCATAGGAGAATGATTTCATCAAATACCAAATTTAAGAAGGTAAATGTGATTGCGAGCTTCAATTTATTTACATTATCCTTTTGCGTTTAGGTACTGGTATTCTGTAAAATAATTTTATGGACTCTAGCTTAAAAGTGTTATACTCCCACATTAGTCATTGATATGACCTAGATAGTGTTTATAAGAGTTTGGACAATCCTAATCATATTGCAAATTCTCTTACAAGCTATCTCAGCTTATGCAATTAGCATAATCTTGATTTCCAAATATTGTTTTTTTCATTGAAGGGAATCATTTTGATACAGGATATAGGTCCATGTACCAGATGCATAGCACCACACACTTTAAATATTCATACCTGTAATGCATGCGTTTGTATATGTTCATACAAGATCTGTGGCTCGGGACAATCGTAAGGTGTAATTCCACCTTCTTGGATGAATCTATCCAGTTGTCGTACGTTTATTTGGACCACAACTTTTTGCAAGGTCCTTTGCCCGTGTTTGAGTACGTTATGAATGCCGTCATAAGTCCAGTAATAGTTTCTGTTTAGAGCACCTGGGCCCTGACCAGAACGTGATCATTTGCTTGACATTGCTCTGCGTTTCAATATCCCATTGTGTTGGCACGTTCTTGGAAAGGGAACAATCCTTGTAAAGGTTGGAGTTTCATTACGTGTGATGGGAGCAAGATCATAACCGTGAATTGACGAAGCTGAAACTTGAGGGACTATCTCTGCATTTCGCAAATTAACAAATTTGCTGAATTTATATTTGGGGGTAATAGTTTGCGGGGTTCGATACCTGAGAGCTTGGCAACTCTACACAGCTTGAAGTTTTGGATGTCTCTAATAACAACCTATCGGGAAACATTCCCAAATTCTCACCTAAGGTCAAATTCACTCCAGGTAATGATTTTCTTCAGCATTCTCAAGCAAGGGGAACAACTCCTTGGATTGCAGGTATACTCACTATTGCTATGTAAACATTGAGCAATGCTATACATTGAGAGGATTGTTCGAATTTTTTAATAGAAATAAAATAACTACCATATATAATGAAGAAATAACTTAATGTTAGAAAACTAAAAGTCTAAAATTGATTGTATCAAAATTAAACTCTTATTTTTAAAGTTGGGATGGTTGCTTGATATAAAAATGATAGATTGTAAATTTTTTTGTTAATCATGCTTCTCGTGACTACTTTTCTATGTGTCTAAATTTTGTTTGTAATTGTTCTTCACTTTATTGCATGCATGCAGGTGCATCAACAATTGGTGTTGGAGTTATTGTGATGGTTGTTGTTGTTATTTATAACCATAGGAGGTGTCTTAGTTTAGCACAGAACATGATGTTCAAGAAATCAAGAACATGCATTGACCAAAAAGTTGAGGATTTTATAAAAAGTTGTGATTTTTTGGGGCCAAAGTGATATAGTTATTCATAAGTGAAAAAGATGACAAACTCATTTCGTGAAAAATTAGGACAAGGTCGATATGGCACTGTATTCAAAGCAACCTTAATTGATGGTCATCAGGATAGCTGTCAAGGTACTAAGTGAGTCCGAAGGAAATGGGGAAGAATTCATAAATGAGGTTATTAGCATCAGTAGAACATCACATATGAATATAGTCTCACTTTTGGGATTTTATTATGACATAAATAAAAGAGCACTCATCTATGAATTCATGCCAAATGGCTCTTTGGATAAGTTTATTTATGAAAAGATCTCCGATGCTATTTGTAATTTGGATTGGAACACATTATACAAAATTACAATTGGCATTGCTCGAGGACAAGAATATTTGCATCAAGGATGTGGTACACAGATTTTGCATCTTGATATTAAACCCCAAAATATTCTTTTAGATGAAGATTTTTTCCCAAAAATCTCTAACTTTGGACTAGCTAAAATCTCTAGAAGAAATAGAGTATTGTGTTTGTCTTTGGCCCAAGAGGAACTATTGGATTCATTGCACCGGAAATATTTAGCCGAACATATGGTGGAGTATCTTACAAGTTTGATGTATATAGTTACGGTATGTTGATGCTGGACATTGTTGGAGGAAGAAAGAACTATTATAGTGGAGGGTCTCATACTAGTGAAATGTATTTTCAGACTCGATCTATAAGGATCTTGAACAAGATAATATCCCTAAAAGGTGTTCTGGTAGCACAAATGAAGAAAGTGATATGGTAATGAAGATTAGTTTGGTGAGTCAATGGTGCACTCAACAAAATCCATCAGATAGGTCATCAATGAGTAAAGTAATAGAGATGCTACTGTTGGAAATATAATAATATACGCACACACACAAAGACACAGGAAGGAAGAAGAAAGAAGTTGCAAGCTTCGTATTTATGTTTACGTGTTTTGTCTTGCATGTAATAGCAACAATACAAAGGTTTTTATAATGATACAAAGCATCCTAAATTTACCATTTCCAAATAATGAATGGTTTTATCTAATAATAAAATATCTAAAATTTATCAAAGTCACTCATTAAAATTGTGGTTACAAACCACCCTTCAATATCTATCATTCTTTTATTATCAAGTTTACTTTTTCAACACTCCCCCTTAAACTTGATATCTTTCCAACTCCAATCATCTTTCTTAACTTTTGAAAAGTATCATACTTGAGAGGCTTTGTGAAAATGTCAGCAATTTGATCAAGTGACTTCACATATTCAATCTCCACATGCATGTTCTCAATGCATTGTCGAATAAAATGATTCCTTGTCTCTATATGCTTACTTCTATCATGAAACATTGGGTTCTTTGTTAGAGCAATAGCCGATTTGTTGTCCATCATGATCTTGGTAGCTTCAGCTTGTTCAAAGTGAAGCTCTTTCAATAATATCTTCAACCAAATTGCATGGCATGCACAAGCAGTGCAGCAATATCTGACTTCGCAAGTTGAAAGAGTGACTATGGGTTGTTTCTTTGAACACCATGAAATTGCATTATTTCCTAGAAAGAAAGCAAACCCAGTAGTACTCTTCCTATCATCAATATCTCCCGCATAATCACTATCGCAATAGCCTGCCAACTTAAACTCTTTTGAAGCTGAATAAAACATACCATACTCAAGAGTACCTTTGAGATAACGCAAAATTCTCTTAGCTGCCTTCATATGGGTTTCAGATGGATTCTCCATATAGCGACTGACTAGTCCAACTGAAAATAAAATGTCAGGTCTAGTACAAGTCAAATACCTTAGACTTCCTATGAGACTTCTGAACAATGTTTGATCAACCTTTTGTACACCTTCTTCCTCTTTGGAAAGTTTAACTCCACACTCCATTGGTGTATTAATAGGATTGCAATCAGACATGTTGAGTTTCTTCGCAGTTCTCTTGCATAAGCTTCTTGTGAGATGAAAATTCCATCCTCCATTTGTTTTACTTCAATTCCCAGATAATAAGACATGAGCCCCATATCACTCATCTCAAATTCTTGAGCCATCGCCCTCTTGAAATCTTCAAACATGATTTGATTGTTACCTGTGAATATAAGATCATCCACATATACACAAACAAATAACAGATCATTATTTTCCTTTTTCACATAGAGTGCATATTCATGAATGCATCTAGTGAAGCCATTTTCTTGAAAATAATTATCAAGACAATGATTCCAGGCTCTTGGAGCTTGCTTCAATCCATATAAGGCCTTTTTAAGCCTTAACACCTTATCTTCACAACCTTTAACAACAAAACCTAAAGGTTGTTCAATATAAACTTCTTCCATAAGGCTACCATTCAAAAAGGCAGACCTCACATCCATTTATGGATCTTCCAATGGTTTTATGCTGCAAGCGACAATAATAGCCTTATTGTCTCCAAGCGAGCAATGGGAGCAAAAACCTCATCATAATCAACTCCATGTTTTTGCTTGTACCCTTTTGCAACGAGTCTTGCCTTGTACCTTTCTACATCACCCTTAGAGTTCTTCTTAACTTTATAAACCCATTTGACTCCAATAGCTTGATGACCTCTTGGAAGTAAAGCAAGTTCCCAAGTCCTGTTCTTCTCAATTGCTTGAATTTCCTCCTCCATAGCTTGTATCCACTTTTCATCCTCAGCTTCTTTAAAACTTAAAGGCTCATCATTAGATAATAGACACAATAAATTCTCATCCTCTAGCATTTCAGTTTGCTCATAGAGATCAGTGAGACTTCGGTATCTATGAGGGCCTTTACTTGAGCTGCAAGATGGAGATGATGATGTTGATGATACTGGGATGAATCTATTGGGGTTTCAACGTCACCTTGCACTCCTTGTATTGGAGCTTCCTCCACTTCAAAGTAGGGTAGAAAATCATAAGCAGCTTCAACTTGTGTACTCCGTCCCAAGTTGCACTTTCTTCAAATTCAACATCTCTCCTGATTATTACTTTATTATTGTTAGGATTAAAGAACTTGTAGCCTTTTGAGTTCTCCTCATAGCCAATGAACACAACCTTCTGGCTCCTATCATCAAGCTTTGATCTTTCTTGCTCAGGAACTTGAACATATGCAATAGATCCAAAAACCCTCAAATGTGATACATCAGGCTTTAAGCCGCTCCATGCTTATTGAGGTGTAACATCTTTCAAACTTTTGGTGGGTGAACGTTTGAGAGATAAACTGCACATGCAACTGTCTCCCCATAACTCTTTTGGTAATGACTTGTTCTTCAACATCGTTCTTGCCATATTTAAAATTGTTTTGTTCTTTCTTTCGGTAACTCCATTTTGTTGAGGTGATCTGGGAACTGTCAAGGGACGTCGAATGCCATGATTCTCACAAAAGGTCTTAAATTCATTTGAAGTGAATTCTCCACCTCTATCAGTTCTTAGAGATTTAATCTCATAACTGCTTTCTTTTTCTACACGAGCTTTGAACCTCTTGAATGCATCAAATGCTTCACTCTTTTGCTTCAAGAAATAAATCCACGTTTTTCGTGAATAATCATCAATGAAAAGCAAAAAGTAAGCACTTTTACCAAGTGATAGAGGCTTAATTGGCCCACAAACATCTCATGGATCAATGAAGTGGCTTGGTAGCTCTTGATTTGGATTGCTTTGGAAAACTCTTTCTTGAATGTTTTCCAAGTAAGCAAGCTTCACATAACTGGTGAGGATGATCTATTGTTGGAATGCCTTTTACCATCTTCTTTGTTCCCAATTCTTTGAGCCCTCCAAAGTTTAGATGTCCATATCTCATGTGCCAAATCCATGATGGATCTTCAATACAAGATTTCAAACACATAGCTCCACAGTTCTCATGTTTAATAAGAACATGCGATTTCTTGTCATAGAAACCTTAGCAATAAGGTTTCCTTCTTTATCTCTGAGCCAAAGATAGCTACCTTCCATGACTATTTTGCAACCATTCTCCATAAGTTGCCCGATACTCAAAATGTTATTCTTCATCTTTGGGATGTAGTAAACATTAGGAAGAATCTTATGGCTTCCATTCTTCAGCTCAAATAGAATTGTCCCTTTACCTTTGATCTCTACTTTTGATTCATCACCAAAACGCACGTGACCTGTCACATTGGTGTCAAGTGCAACAAATTTACTTCTGTCACCTGTCATATGATTGCTAGCTCCATTGTCAAGATACCACGTACTAGCTTCGGAATTTTGATCTTCCTTGAGCGTAAGGAATAATGTTGGTTCTTCAACATCTTCACTGTGTACAACAAGTTTGTTCTCTTCTTCTTTTGATATATGACACTCCCAAGAATAATGACCATTCTTTCCACATGAATAACATTCAATGTGTCTTTTTCAATTGCTCTACCTTTTCCACGACCTAGAAAAATTTTGATTTCTTCTCTCTTGAGAATAATTTTTCTCGGCTCCTCCTCTTCCATAACCACGTCCTTGTCCATAGCCTCGACCACGTCCTCGTCCTCGGCCTCGTCTTCCACTTTCGCTGGCTTCTCCTTTAGCATTCCACGAAAGTTTTGCTTGCAAGACATGCTCCACACGTTCTTGTTTTCCTTTGTCCATCCTTTCTTCATGGGCCCGTAAGGAACCATTTAACTGATCAATGGACATTGTCTCCAAATCTTTAGATTCTTCAATGGCTACTACCACATGGTTGAATTTTGAGTTGAGAGAATGAAGGATTTTCTCAACAACACGAACATCTTCTAACTTTTCTCCAAGCCTTTTCATTTGGTGCACTACCGCCAAAACTTTAGTGAAATAATCCGAAATGGATTCTGTCTCCTTCATCATTAGAGCTCAAACTCAGCCCTTAGAGTTTGAAGACGCACCTTTTTCACCTTTTCAACTCCCATGACGGAATTTTGAAGAGTATCCCAAGCTTTCTGGCATTGGTTACATCAGCAATCTTCTCAAACATCTCATCATCTAAGCCTTGATGGATGATGGTAAGTGCACATTGATCTTTCTTTCTTTTATTCTCCAATTCCTCCTTCTGAGCTGCTTCTAGCTTCTCCTCATTTTTTGGTTCTACGTAGCCTTTCTCGACAATTTCCCACACACCTTGAGCACCAAGGATAGCCTTCATTCGAGCTGCCCAATTGTCATAATTGAGCTTAGATAATTGTGGGTATTGGAAGGATAAAGTGGCCCCCTTTGAAGACATTTTTGTAAGTGGCTCTGATACCACTTTGTTGGAAATATAATAATATACGCACACACAAAGACACAGGAAGGAAGAAGAAAGAAGTTGCAAGCTTTGTATTTATGTTTACGTGTTTTGTCTTGCATGTAATAGCAACAATACAAAGGTTTTTATAATGATACAAAGCATCCTAAATTTACCATTTCCAAATAATGAATGGTTTTATCTAATAATAAAACATCTAAAATTTATCAAAGTCACTCATTAAAATTGTGGTTACAAACCACCCTTCAATATCTATCATTCTTTTATTATCAAGTTTACTTTTTCAACAGCTAGAATGATCACTTCAGTAATGCCGCATCCTCCAGAGCCTATCATTGGTTCTCCTAATAGGCCACCCTTACAATTTTCAAATACATCTTATGGCAGTATACATGATACAAATTCAATAGCTGCATAGGAGAATGATTTCATCAAACACCAAATTTAAGAAGGTAAATGTGATTGCGAGCTTCAATTTATTTACATTATCCTTTTGCATTTAGGTCCTGGTATTCTGTAAAATAATTTTATGGACTCTACAACTTAAAAAGTGTTACGCTTCCACATTAGTCATTGATATGACCTAGATAGTGTTTATAAGAGTTTGGACAATCCTAATCATATTGCAAATTCTGTCTTACAAGCTATCAGCTTATGCAATTAGCATAATCTTGATTTCCAAATATTGTTTTTTTCATTGAAGGGAATCATTTTGATACAGGATATAGGTCCATGCACCAGATGCATGGCACCACACTTTAAATATTCATACCTGTAATGCATGCGTTTGTATGTGTTCATATCTTTTGGTATAATCGTTATGTTGTATATAAGTTATAATGTTCCTGTTGAATGCTAATAAAAATGTGTATGCTCCCAACAGTTCCCATTCTAATGCCTCATCATCATAGTCAAAGCCCAACACCTCCATGGATGAGGGGTCCCCTTCTTCTTTAACCCCACTAGCTCCTTGACCTCTCCAACAAGAGACTCAACAAGCTCCACGTGGAAGAATCTCAGCTCCTGATGAGGCCTTGACTGGTAAAGAGGAGGGAGGAAGAAGGTCATGAAAAGAATTGCCAAAACTCATATTCAAATGGCACCCCCATGGGCTCTTCTGCAAAAGTTGAAAACTTTGGGGGATATTGGAAAAAATGGAGGGGAATGATGATTAAGTTAACGATGAGAAGGTTGTTTTCTGATGGGTTCTTCTGCAAATGCTGAAAGCTTTGATGGTATTTGTAGAAATTGGAGGAGAATGATGATGGTGAAGAGGTTAGGATGGAGTAAAAGGAGAATGCCATGGGAGAAGGAGGAGGAGGTCGTGATTCTGAGGGTGAAGAAGGAAAAGGCTGTGGCCCCGGATTTGAGTCTTGATATGGTGCTTCTTAAGAAGCTGAGGGATGGGGCCAAAGATGAGGACTCGCTTGGGTGAAGGTTAAGAAAGCTGGTGTCACACAAGAAGTTGTGGATGCAACTAAAAGGACTAGAGAGGAATGAACTTGCCATGATTAAATCTGACATCACTTTAAGTAGGAGTGGAGGACTATGGATAAAGCTTGAGAAACTGTTGAGGTTATGATTTGTCCCTAACTTTATTTGTATGCTTGTAAAGAGAGCATAGTTTTTGCACTCTTGAAGTAGAATATTCAGGTCTTGAATGTTAAGTTTCTTGCAATGATTGCATTGCTGGATGTAATAATCAATGTGTTACCATATTGTTCTTGTACATGGTCCAAAATGACAGCACAGATGGGCAATCTTAGGCCATGTTCCCTGCAAATGCTGTCCATTTAGTTCCTACTTTGTTTTTAATGCCACTTGTACATTCTGGTGTATTTTTTTTCCAGATAGTTAGACACTTAGACATTTGTTTTGGCTTAGTACATTTTCCAACTTTGAAACTAAAGCTAAAGTTTGGAACCAAATGGATTCAGCTGGTATGTTCATAGATGTTGAATATTTGAAATTGATATAAGCCAGTTTCCCTAATTATTGACTTATAATATTTTGAGTGAATGTGTAATAATATCGCTATGTAAAAGCAAAAGTTCTCAATTATATTTGGAGTAGTTGTGTGATTCTTCTAATACTAATCAAACGGGTTTGACTACTAGGTAATTGTTTCTGTTGAGTGTTATATGAGGTTCATATCATTCTTCCACATTATCTGATGGCTACATAATTGTTTCAGTCGATAAACTAAAAGAGGGCCATGCTATTATTATTTACCATGGCAAAAACTATAGACGTCCTCCAGGAATGGTTGCAAAAAATCTTCTATCAAAAAGAAAAGCATTGCCCAGATCTCTTGAAATGCAGATACCTGGACTAAGGTTGCTTTCTTTTGCGTTCATCATTCTCCTATTTTTTCTTTGGAAATTCACATTCAATTTCTTTCTGTGTTTTTCAAATTCACATCCATTTCCTTCATATGTTTTTCCCCTTGCTTGAATTTCCTTCTTCATTCATGGATGGTTTGCTTTCTCTTGTTTCAGTGACTGAAGTTTTTTGCTCACTAGACACCACAGACGTCTTGATTTAATCTGAAACTGGTAAATCCCAGGAATTTGTGCTTGAAATTGGCATTCATGTAAAACAATATTAACAAATAACAAATCTCAGTATGTCTTTTTCATTTTACTTAAAACGTGCACTTCAATTTGATAACCGTATTTGATGTATTGCATAACTGAATTCTTTTTGCAATTTTAGCAAAGCTAAGTGAGAAGGGAAATTGAACAGAGAATTTGGAAATTAATGCTTGCATGTCTATGTTGTCTGAGTTCTAGTTGTCTGCTCATTGATGGTAGAAAAGTTAAGACAATTATAAATTCAACAGCCATTCAACAATCATCATATGTTACAAGTAAGCTTTTAAATATTGGAGCATTGTGAAAAAAATAACTATTTGTGGTCAGTCTCCAAACTGATATTTACTTTCTATATCAGTAAATTACTTTTTTGTCAATCATTTATCATTCGAACTTTTATGTACAACTTCCACTTCATGGTTTCTTACTTTCTTATGAATCCTAATCTTGTAAAAAAAACGTAGGAAAATATACTCAGGCTTTCTGTTCCACTATGGTGCACGGATTCTTCATCATTCCACTAATACGATTAGTTTGATATGCTTCAAGATGCATCAAATTTTTTTTTTTTTTGTGGTTTTACAAATTGATTTATCTATAAAATGTCATTAATATATATTTTTCTATATTTTTATATGGTTTTTGTTAGAGGTAATTACATTGACCTCCCTTGAGGTCAATGAATATTACACTCATACATCCTATTTTTCAAATACTCCCCTTACCTTCCTTATTTCCTAATAATTTACAGAATTCCAACATTACCCCTCTTCCTTCCCTCATCTCCATCTACAGCCATAGCTTCCCATCTTCTTCGGTCTCCACCCACACACAGCAAAAGAACAACGCAGATTCTTCAAATTCTCCCTCAACCATAAGCATCTAATTAAGTTCTACCCTCTGCTCATCATGCTTGGTTCACGGTTAAAGCGGCCACCTTGCCTCAGTCCACTCCGCACAATACTTTTCATTTCTCTCTTTAATTGAATAAAACTATCAAAGAAGAAGATGAACAACAACGACGATAAACAGATCAAGCAGCACTAACAACAACCACAATGTTAAGCAAATGGGGCCCGACCGCCGTCACTCGACACAAGTAGTCCCGACCACGCGAGCCACCACCGCCTCGATCACACTCCACTGTCATTGAAAATCCTCCACCTCGTCAAGCCACCTCTTAGCCACGAGCCATCCGCGTCCCGTCACGAGCTCCATCAATAGTCAACACCGGAGCTGCAACACATCTTCCCTTTCGCATCCTTCACGCCAAGCCAAGGCCACGCCGTTGCCACCGCTCCGGTGATGCCGTGATGCCTCCTGTTGTCTCGGTTTTTGGCATTGTAAACCGCAACCCGCACATGTCTTAGAGTTAGGCAAGGGGTTGAGGACCAAGTGAAGGGGAGCGGGTTGATGGGATGGGATAAGATAAGAGGAATAGTGGGGAGAGTTAGAGAGGGAGGGTTTAGGGTGGTTGGATTGGCTGTGGTGGTGATGGTGGCCAAGACAAGTAGGAGGTGTGAGGGTGGCGGTGATAGGATTTTGCAGAAACGAGAAGTAATGGAAGGTGGGGTGGGGGCAATGTAGGGTGGGTGGAGACGGGAAGATGGGAAGCCATGGTTGTAGATGGAGATGAGGGAGGGAAGAGGGGTAATGTTGGAATTCTATAAATTAATAAGAAATAAGGGAGGTAAGTGTAGTATTTGAAAGAGTTAATGTTCATTTTAATCCCTTATTTTATATATTTTATTTTTTATCTTTTAAAATAAGTCAAATTAATCACCGACATTGTAAAATGTGAGTCATATTAGTCCCTCAACCCACTCTTACTTAATATTTTAGCACTTAAATGATGATAGGTAACCTTAAGTGATACATTGACGTACCATATGTCATCTAAAGTATAATAAAGTTTAAAATAACTAATTTTGATGTTTAAAATTATATAAAATGAGTCATTTAAATATTCATTCTAAGTCGTAAAATGATTCATTTTGAATAATTTTAGATACCAAAATAAGTTATTTTAAATTTCATTTTACTTCAAATAACACATGGTATGATAAGATATCATTTAACGTTACACATCATCATTTAATTGATAAAATGTTAAATAAAAGTGATATAAGGGACTAACTTGTCTCATATTTTGTAATGTTAGAAACTAATTTGACTTATTTTAAAAATCAGAGACTAAAATGCTCACAAGTGAAAAGTTAGGGACTAAAATGAGCATTAACTCTATTTGAAAAATAGGAGGAGATGAGTGTAATATTCATTGACCTCAAGGGAGGTCATTGTAATTATCTCTTTTTATTATGGTACCCTTTGAAATTTAAGGGTGTGATTTAATCATAAATATTTAAAATATTAATAAATTTAGGTAGTGGTACACGTGGCAAATTTTCAGTTACAAATCTAAAAGGTATAAACTCATGAATTTTATAGGGTATTTGAGAAATCCCTTTTTATATTTTCTTAAGATGGTTATAATAAGAGTCAAGTAAATTTACTAACATGTTAATAGTGCCACTTAAATTTAATAAATTTAATATACAATTAGTATATATATATATATACACGTATCCCCATATTTTAAATTTCAGAATTTCACTATATCTCTATATGTTTGATCATATCAATTTTGAGTTTTGTATTTTATCTTTGTGGTTCATTCCTGCACCAATCTTTATTCTACTCTTAACCATTTTAGAATCAAGATAAAGTTTCTGTAGTTAAAACTTATGTCAAGGTGATCCGAATACAGTTCTTAAAGCTTTGTTGCTCAGCATAGACCTATTTGATTTTTCTGTATCCAACAATGATCAGATATGATCATTTTTTATGTAATGTAGCAAAGATCAATTGAAATTCTTTGAATGGAAACCTTGATCTAGAAGATTATTTTGTTTAGGTTGTACGCACCCCCTAATCAACTTATTGGTTATATGTTAACTTCCTTCCCAGAGAAACGAATTTGCCATTTTTTCTGCGGTCTGTAAAACTTGAAATAGTAGTTGGGCATGGAGGGAATGATGCATGCACAGATGTAAACCCCATGAATTAGGGAAAGGTTGATTGTGGAGTTTTCATTTTCTTTTTGCAGAGAATCTACTATTTACTTCATGAGAGTGAAGCTGTGGGATTCACGTTTGACTTGTGTTTAAAAGGACTGTTAACTCTTCGTAACATTTTGAGGAAGCATAGCTCAAAATTACACTTAGGGTTTGGATGTATTTGTTTTGGATTTAAAAAAAAATGTTATTATAAAACTTAAATTTTATATATAATTTATTTTTTGTCAAGCTTAATATAACTTTTAAATTGTAGGGACCCACTGCCTCCATGTGCTGTTGCCACCGATGATGGGGGAGGTGCAGATCTCTTTCGTCAGGTCACCGCTCCTCCAGAGGCCGCCGCCATCATGGTCGTCTGCTAGGAAGAAGGAGGGTTATTATAATAGAGTTAAATAAATTAAGGGAGTTATATCTTGATTTAGAATCAAGAAGGGTCTCTTTGTAATGCTAATTGACCTGGGAGAAGATGTGTGTAATTTGCTTCTTTTTTTGGTAAGAATGGCTGGTCAATTCTTTTAATATGGATTTTGAGTGTTGATTGTACAATAATTGAGAATTTAAGAGTAAATTACAAGTGTGTGGATTTATTAAAATCTTGCATTGTGCGAGATAATTAAACAAGTAAATTTTAAAATTTGTAAGACATAATATATTAATATATTAATAACTGAAATTAGAAAAGAGAATAAAACGAGATTTGCCAAGACTATGCTAACTACACTTGTAATATTAAATTAATTTCAACAACTTGTCACAATTTTGATCTAGTATTATATATAATAATATATAAATGTCCAATTATAAAAGATGTCCAGGCGCACAGCTGCTGGTGAGTACTCCTTCTCTCTCTTTTTTTATAATAAATAATTCATGTAATTCCTAAATAAATTTTACAAGATTATTTAGTTTTAAAAAATTGAAATTAAATCCGTGTGATTTTGAATGGAAATTAAATTTCACACAGTGCAAGATTTATGTCTTTAAAATTTTAAAATTTATTTGTTTAATTATCTTGCATAATGTGAGATTTTAATAAATTCACATAATTGTAATTTACTTTTAAATTCCATATTATTATACAATCAATATTCAAAATTCATATTAAAAAAATTGACCCAGAAAAAGCACTAACCAAAATTAAAAATAAAAAGTAAAAAAAAATATGTAAATCAATGTTAATCATATCATAATAAGAGTCAATCAAAGTCAAATCTCATTAATTTCAATTAATTCAAACCACATCAATCAAATCATCATTATTGTCAAATAATGGCACTGATTAACATTATAAAAAATATTAAGTTTTAAAACCCTATCATAAATATAATACTTTGAAAACATATAATCTCATCTTTTCAATACAAATGTTTCACCCATAATATAATACTACACTAACATTTATGATGTTCCTTGTCTTTCGGCGCATCAATATCTACTCTCATGGAGAGTATGTTTGGTTTAAGGGATAAAAGTGAAATGAATTTTACTTAGATGAGTTTTATGTGTAAAATGGTAAATAAATCTATTCATGTAAATTTTATCCATATTTTCATCTTTCAACCAAATATTATAAATGACAAAGAATATTATGAGTATTGATATAATATTGTTATATAATTTTATAGAGATTTGACTCTTTTAAAGTAAAAAAATTGGTAAAATAAACAAATAATCATCTTTGAATCTTTTAGTGGAATTTACACATAATACATATATGATGAAAGTTAATTATTAATCTAAAGATAAATAATCTTTCATTTATATACTTTGTTAACCTCCTAATTTTAGAGAAACCAAATCCATTTCATTGTATACCACACATCAACATTGCAAATGATTGTATTCATCAGGACCAAAAAAAAAAAAATCATATTTCACCTTGCTCCTGTAGCCACCGCTCTTCGTCCTCCACTGTCTGCAGAATTCAACACCACCAACCAAAAACTCGTCCAGTTACCGGCGGTCACCACAACTTCATCCACCACCTTCACCTTGAACAACAACGTAACGTGGCCACATAGCCGCTGTCATCACCATCTCCACCTCACAGCACCACCGCTTCGCCCTTAATTCTACGTTTCTACGACCTGACCGAACAGCCCCGGCACGGCACCGTACGATTCAAAGGCAACCTTAACTGGTTATAATTAACTACCTACCTAAATCAATAAATCATCACCTACCATTTCTCGGTGTACCTCTTCACTGTGCTGTCGTCATTATTTTTCATTATTGATTTACAAAAATAACAAGATCGTTCTGCATACGGCATGCCTCTTTTTCTACAAACCGCGTGAGTACATTAATGATACGTCCAACAAAGTCTTTGAAGTGAAAAGAGGTGCAAAGAATTCGTTTCCCGCTTTAAATAGCAAGTCAACCAAAGCTTGAACGCGGATTGTTGCAGTCCCCTTCCTGACTTAACAATTCCTTCCATACTCGAAACACCAATGTACCAAAGTAACCCGAACAAGAACATAATATTTTTGCTACCTCAAATCTGAATGGCTCTCCCTGGATTAAAATCCAAAACTCTAATTAGTTTTGCTACAGTCTTCTTCTGCTTCTTCTTCTATCCTCTCCTCTACTGCTATTACTGACAATGAGGCTGGTTAAATGTTGAAGCTTATGAACGCCCTCACCCCTCCTCCCTCCGATTGGTCCAACACCACAGACGTGTGCACGTGGAGCGGTGTGAGGTGCAACTCATACTCTAACACCACCACATAGACCTCATCGACCTCGGTTCAATGTCACTTACGGGAATAATCCCTTCAGGTCTCAACTCTCTCTCCTATCCCAGTATCCTCACTGTGGACAACAACTCTCTCTCTGGGCCTCTCCCCTCACTCGCCAACCTCACCATGCTCACACTCGTCGGCCTCGAAAGAAATAACTTCTCCTCCATCCCTGACGGTTGCTTTCAGGGGCTATCCTTCTTGATGGTCCTCAGATTAAACTACAACACCAACCTCGCACCATGGACGATTCCCACTGACTTGACTCACTCCTCGAACCTCAACACCCTCGAGCTCATTGCTACAAACCTTGTGGGCCCCTTACCAGACATATTTGCTTCCTTCCCGAGGTTGCAGACTGTTTTCTCTCAAAGAACAACCTCAGCGGGGTCTTGCCCAAGTCTTTTGCACAATCCACGATTAACACTTTGTGGCTCAATGACCCGGTGCACTATTTGTGGTGCAGGGTACAACCCTGGAAAGGTACAGAGGGTTGTGGGGTACAATTGACGTTCTATCATCCATGATCTACTTGTCTCAGGCATGGCTTCAGGGGAACTCGTTCGAGGGTCCTATTCCTGACTTGTCGAATTGCGTAAACTTGGTTGATCTCCTACTTGGGGACAATCGGTTAACGGGTGTAGTTCCAGCGTCTTTGATGAAGCTCTCAAGCTTGCGAAACGTTTCTTTGGTCAACAACTTCTTGCAGGGTCCTTTACCTGTGTTTGGAAAGAGTGTGAATGTGTCTCTTGGCATTAACACCACCAATGGCTTCTGTTTAGACCATGCTGGACCTTGTGACCAAAAAGTGACAACTTTGCTTGAGATTGCAGCAGCATTCGGATACCCCATTCAGCTGGCAACTACATGGAAAGGGAACAGTCCTTGTCATGGTTGGAGTTTCATTACGTGTTCTGGGGGCAAGATCAAGGCTGTGAATCTAGCCAAGCAGGATTTGACGGGAACAATCTCACCTGCATTTGGTAATTTAACTGATTTGCAGAACTTGTATCTGGGTGGCAATAATTTGAAGGGTTCAATACCTGAGAGCCTAGCAACTTTGCCTCAACTTGTGGTTCTAGATGTCTCCAACAACAACTTATCAGGAAGCATTCCTAGATTCTTACCTAAGGTCAAGTTCAGTGCTTCAGGAAATGCTTTGCTTGGGCTTCCTCGAGCAAATGGAACAAGTCCACCCCCTGCATCGAGTCCAACTGCACCCAAAACTTCACGCTCACCTCTTTGGATTGCAGGTATACATACTTATTTTGATACATCAATAGAAAAAATTTAGTTCTTTTTATGTTAGAAGTATTTTACACTATTAACTTAATATACCATTATACCTATATATGAATTAATTTGATTAATTATTGTGAAAGTCAAATAGTTTTGACAAGTTGAAGTGCGTGATTAGATGGTTATATACCTTTTTTTTTAAAGATGAAACAGCGTCGTATAAAAATTATATTTTTTCAATTAATCAAAAGAAGAAATAGATTAAATACATAGTGTAATGTTTGAAGAAAACAACACTTTTAGAATTCGACTGTATTGTCCAATGACTAAAGAACATGAACTTATGATGCAGAGCATAGACAGACTTCTAAAGTGGCAGCTTTTTTGTTTATTCTTTATTGTTTTCATAGATATCTGATGTGTTATTCCTAAGTTGATTTCTAAATTATAGGATCATTTTGAAAGTTAAATTGGCTGCATCGTCGTAAAATTTTCTATTGGCAATGCTTCTTGTGACAGTTTTTCAAAGGATATATATTATTGTTTGTAAATTATTCTTCACTTGCTTGCCACACACATGTAGGTGGATCAATAGCCGGTGCTGGAGTTGTGGTAATCTTTGTGGTGGTTATTTATAACCGTAAAAGGTGTCTTACTTTGCTACAAAAGGTTATATTGAAGAGAACATTTCTTGACCACAATGTTGAGAATCTCATGAAAAGTTATGGTTCTTTGGCTCCAAAACGATATAGTTACTTAGAAGTAAAAAGGATGACAAACTCATTTTGTGATAAATTAGGACAAGGAGGATATGGAACTGTGTATAGAGCAAGCTTAACTGATGGCTGCCAGGTGGCAATAAAGGTACTAATTGAGTCAAAGGGAAATGGAGAAGAATTTGTAAATGAAGTTGCTAGTATTAGCAAAACATCTCATGTGAACATTGTCTCACTTTTGGGATTTTGTTATGAGATGAACAAAAGAGCACTTATCTATGAATTCATGCCAAATGGCTCTTTAGATAAGTTCATCTACAAAAATGGATCTCCTAATGCTATTTGTAATTTGGATTGGAGCACATTGTACCAAATTACAATTGGCATAGCTAAAGGACTAGAGTACTTACATCAAGGATGCAATACAAGGATTTTGCATCTTGATATCAAACCTCAAAACATTCTTTTGGATGAAAAATTTTGCCCAAAAATTGCAGATTTTGGACTAGCAAAAATATGCAAAAAGAAAGAGAGTATTGTATCTATATTGGGCACCAGAGGAACTCCAGGGTTTATTGCACCAGAAGTATTTAGTCGAACATATGGTGGAGTTTCTCACAAATCTGATGTATATAGCTATGGCATGTTGATTCTTGAAGTGGTTGGTGGAAGAAATAACTATGACAGTGGAGGGTCACATACCAATGAAATGTACTTTCCAGACTGGATTTATAAGGATCTTGACCAAGGTAATATTCCTAGAAGGTGTTTGGCCAACACAGAAGGAAAATGATATGGTAATGAAGATTACTTTGGTGAGTCTATGGTGTATTCAACCAAATCCATCAGATAGGCCATCCATGAGTAAAGTAATAGAGATGTTAGAAGGACCACTTCAGTGCCATATCCTCCAAAGCCTATCTTGTATTCTCCTGAAAGACCTCCCTTACAATTTTCAGATATATCTAGTTGCAATACACATGAGACAAATTCAATATCTGTGGAGGAGAGTGGTACCATGAAAGAAATTGAGTTCACCTAAGAATAAGATAAGGTAATTCTCATTGCTATGTAATTTATGTATCTTGTTGAGGTCCAATTTGCATGTCTTTGTCTCAAACCTCAAATATATATTGCTTTCCACAAAGATACCTATAACAATGTATTTGGATGATAGGTAATGGGGGAAGGGAAGAAAAATGATGGGGAAGGGATTTTTTCTATTGTTTGAGAGTTTAATAATAAATTAGAAGGGAATAGTTCACCATCTTTCCCTCAAAAATCAAATATATTTCGTCCTCAAAAATCAAAATTGGAGTGGAGCAAAGGGAACTGAAAATCTAGAAAAACTCATAACTATAATTGTTTCATTTTGTCCCTTCATAACATAGCTCCAAATGATTAATAAATTTATGTTATGCTCCCTTATTAATATTCCAAAACAAGCATGAAGGTAATTTTGTCCACTTCTACAATATAAGAGGAAAAAAAAAGGAGTGGTGGCAATTTGGTAATTCCAATAAAAAATAAAAAATAAGAAGAAAAGAAAGGTAGTTTTAATTTGCCATAAACCCCTTCCTCAAAACCCATCTCACAGTCTCTCTCTCCTCTACTCCATATTTGCTTCATCTTCTTCTTCCATAATCAATTAGTAAACCCATTGTTGGCTCCTTTCTCATCAAATCCTTAAACCCATTAGCTTTCAAAGCTTTGGGCGAGTCTTCAATCTCAATTTCATCTTTTTTTTTCTTTTTACTCTTGTGTTTGTCTCAAATCAAGTGCTGCTTATATAGGTATAATGGAATGTTTTGGAAATCAAATCAAATCACATGACATATCCTAACGGAATTGATCCTAATCGATTTTATCCTATCTATATTTTCCAATAGCCCCTCACAAGCTTTTGTTTTGGATGAACTAAGATATACTCCTGGTAACAATGACTAATTCTTTTGATGCTAGAACTCATAGACGCGGTATTGCCTCTAAGAGGTGTTCATGGTTTGGATTTTGGAGGAAAACAAACCAAAACCAATCTGATCCATAATGTTGGTTTAAGATCCAAACCATACTAGTTTAAGAAGAGATTGAACTAGTTTTAACTGGTTTTGAATCAATTAACTGGTTTTTTAATCCAGAGTTTTGAACCAATTCAGTGCTTGTGTAACGAAAAAAGGCTGTCTACTCTAGATCCCATCCTCACACCTTGAGCCTTTCCACCGTGGCCTTCACACACCCAACATGATATTCTACTGGAGAACGGATTAGAACATGGAGGCGAAGTAGTTCAATAGCTCGAGATCCTCCTCCAACATCGGTGATGGTCACGTGCTCCTCATAATGACATTGTCATGGCAAATCGCAAGGAAGAACCCAGCAATGACGGCGTGGCCATTGATGGGCGATGGTCGCATCGGAGGTACGAGGTATGACATATTTTGCTCTCTCTCTCTATATATATATATATCTTTCTTTGCTAATCCAAATCCAAAAGCAAGTACAGTATCACAATCATGAAGGGAAGGGAACAGACATGATCACAGTGATGTGATGCGATGCAAGTGAGGAAGGAACGAAGAAGCACCACCGCAATAGGCTTAAAAGAGATGACGGTGGAGTCGATCGATAGTGGCAGAGCAGACGATAGCGGCGGAGTCAGAATTGGTTGGAGAAGAACTTGCCATGTGCGATGGTTATGGTTCCGGTGATGTAGAGGTTACATATTTGGCCGAAGTCAAATTCCGCACATAAACTTTGAGGAACGAAACTGGTTTAAGTTTTGAAATTATTTAAAAGAACTTGTTTTTTTCCCAATTTGGTTTGGTTTGGTTATAAATTGGTTTGGTATTAAATCCATTTATGTAAATCCAATTTTTTTAAGTATGGTTTGGTTTGGTTTCAGTTTGGTTTTGTTAAACCAGTTTTTTAAACGCCCTAGCCTTTGGTCAGAGACCTCTCCAAACACATGCCAGGGTTCGAGCTCAACTAGATGCTTAAGAAACCTAGCTAGCTACCAACTGTGTAAGGCCCTGTGGTTCTCTCACGAGCTAAAGGTGGTGGACCTTTAGCGCAACTTGGACTAGAATAAACATGAAGTAAAGGAAAAGTGACTGTAAGCAACAACAACAGTGCCTAGTTTCAAGAAGTCTTCGACCATCACTAGAGCTCCTTCAATCTTCTTCCACGTCTCTACAATGCTCATTGCAAAAGAAATATCAAATGCATCGATCAATCCCAAAATGGGAACAACATCATCATAAGCTTAACTAGCAAGCAAAAGTTAACCAATCTTTAAACTTTACCACCTAGGAGAAGCAAGCATCAAGCCATAAGGCTCTATCAAGAAAAGATGTTAAAGTCATATGACTATATCAAAGGAGGTCAAATCCATAGGACTATCTCAAAGAGAGATTAAAGTCATAGGACCATATCAAGAAGAAGTTAAAGCTAAAGGGTTGTATCAAAGAGAGGTTAAAGTCATGGGGCTATAAACAACCAAGGATAGAAGCCAATCATCATACTTAACCATCTATGGCAGAAGCTTAATCACCAACTCAATAGAAACAAATCAGAGAATTAATCTCCAAGCAACCAACGCAATACAACCATTATTGAAGAACAAGAAACATATTTGGAAATAGGAGGCGCGTGAATAGATATGGAAATTTGTTTGGAAAAGTCTAGAACTTGAATCTTGAATTGAGATCTAAAGATTATTTTTTCTTTTTGAGAAATTAAAAGTTTGAATGAGTGAAAAGGAAAAATAACTTTCTAAGAAGGAGACAATATTGCTGATTTTGCTAAAAATAAAGGAGAGAAGATGGAAGATATTTCTTGAAATACTATATTATATGCAAAGAAGTGTTTGAAGGCGGAGAAAATGCTGAAAAATGAAAGGGAGATGAATTAAAAATTTGAGTTCGCATAACCCAGCAAGAGAGGGAAGAATTTCATGGTGGATCCGTAACTCTGATACCATGTTAGAAAATGAGTAAAATATCACTTTGGTCCCTGAAATTATAAGCGTGCTTCATTTTAATCCTTGAAATTTCAAAATTGACTCTTTAATCCCTGAAATTACATTCGTAGGTCACGTTAGTCCCTGATCAAACAACCGTCAATCAATCGTAACATTTTGCTAACATGGCACAGATCAAAATAGGTTCAGATTAGTCCCTGAAATTTTCTAAAATGTGTCAAAAAATCCTTAAATCCCAAATTTCTCCTCTTTTGGTTCATAAAATCTAAATTTTCACACCTCTCTCATTTTCACACCTTATTTAAATAATCTAAATTTTTAAATATCCTAAATATAATTATGAGCTTGATTAGTCCAAATTTGGTACCCTCCATGTTTAGCTAACATAATTAATTTATTATCTATTACATTACATTTCTTGGAATAAAATGGGTATTAAAATATTAAAAATAGGATTCAAGGAAAATATTATATTATCAAGCGTGGATGGAGTTTATCAAGGGTCTCTTTGAAATATTTTAGTTTCAATTTGGGAAGGAATTGGCATCAAAAGAATCTAGCATGACAATGAAAAGAAACTTTACTCTCATATCAAATGTACTCGCAAACCATCTCAAATATGAGAGCTTTAATCGAGCTGAAGTAGAGAATTGTGTCTCTTATTCCACCTCAATGATAGTGGGTTGTAGGAAATGACCACCTCTTGGGAATGTTGATGTTATATTATAAATCAATGTCATTGTGTTTGCTTTATTTGCATCAACATTTTCAAGGAGGCGCCTTAGCGTGCTTCCTGGGCATTGGCTCCTTCCACCGCGCATGCATTTGGCCTAGACGACACGATAGTAGGAAAGCGTGAGGGCATGAGGGAGAGAGAGAGAGAGAGAGAGAGAGAATGGTAAAGTGGGAAGACATGTGAGGGCATGCGTGTATGATCTAATATGCTTCAATTACCGACATATTTTTAAATTCGGCGAAAAAATCCTTTGGTAATCATGGCAAAATGCGATGTTCCAATAAACATAGTTACCGATGGATTTGTTTCCATTTCCAATGAAAAAATCCACCGATTAAACCTGCATTTTAAAAAATTTAAAAAATTACGAATTTTTTTTAATCAAATTATCAATGGATTTTTCCGTTAGTAAAATTAATTTTTGAAAAAAATAATTCAACTTAATTACCAACAAAAATCCTTCGATAATGCACACACCATATCTTGTGCCAGTTGGCGCAAAGTTTTTGAATGGATTACAGAAAATCTCCAATAATGAGTGAAAACAAAAAAACTTTTGGCTCTTATTTCTCGTTTTCCATCTGTAACTCACGTGTTTCTTGTAGTGATCATTCATTCCTTTTCAAATAAGCTGGTCCTGGTTCTGTTCTATTCCTCTAGTACAACCTTAGTTAATTCTAGTTGGTGAACCTTTTCATGAAGGCCTTTTTTGTTGGAACCCTTGTTTTATTTTAGCTTGTTAGTTTGTCAATTGCTCCATATGTCAGGCAGAGTCCTTAGATTTATGTTATGCTTATGTTTGAGAAATTATCTCTTAGCTATATAGATTATATTATGGAAAGGATTTGTAACCTTAATTCAGTTTTATGTTTGAATTATATTTTATATTATGTTTAATAATAGATCTAAAAACTAATTTGGTACTATGGTTGGACTGATAATCTAGATTATGATTAATACATGTTGGACTATGCCAAGATATTGTTATATGCTGAAAGGGAGCATTAGAATGTTTGATACCCAAGTGTTATGGATTTATTTGGGAATTTTGCAAGTTGTATTTGTATTTTTTTGAGAGTGTCTAGAAACAGAGGAAACTCTGTCCATTTTCTAAAAACAATGCATGTTAAAGCTTGCTAGGGAGGTGTTCCCTATGCGCGGTCATGATCTAAGTTGAGTCGTGACATAAACTCCAAGTAAATTAGTTGAACGAATAAAACTATGAACCACTACTATGCCTTCTTTGATTCATCTGGTTTTCAAAACCTTGTTCTTTATTATTATTATTCCTTTTTTTTATAAGAAAAAGATTAGGTAAGTCAAGTCAAGAGACCTCAAGTGGTAAATGATATGGGTCCTTCTCAAGAGAGCTTCCTGGATTCAAACTCTCAACGTTGTGGCTAAAGCTCGTCCATGATTCCACCCACTTTATTCGTTCACCAACCCCCATTGGATTCCTTGTTCTTTATTATTTATTATAGTTTTACGAGGTTGTACTTCACCAATCTGAGAAATGTTCTCCAACATTTAGATAAGTGAAACTTGATTACCTCCAGCACAGATAAGAAGCAGCTAAAGATGAAGGTTCAAATTCTTGGTTTAGCTTTACAATTAAAAGTGCTCTATCTGATTTATTAATGATTCTAAAATTTCTTCAGCAGTCAGTCACATCACAACATTTGCATAACTACTAGCTGGGTACATAAGTTTTCACAGGAAAATGCAAGTGAGGCCATCTTTGCTCTTACAATATTACTATGCAGTGGTGCACAATATTTGTGGTTACTAATTGGAATACCCATACAAGTTTATTCCTGACCACATAGTTGATGTTTTCATTGAAAGGTCACCAAGGTGATATAGTTACTCGGAGCTATATTATTTTTAAAGTTAATATAACATTAACCATTGGAATTTTGGTCTTTCTGACGTCTTTAACGGTTGGGACTTAGCTTGGGAACCTTACTTGTCACCTTAAACATATTAGTAATTGCTCTGAGATTTGATTTTATAGCAAAGTCAAATGGTGACGGCATGATTTGGAAATTTATGTTTGAACAGAGAGATTAGAGCCTGTTTGGTTTGAATTTCAGTTTTCATTTTAGAAATTTGTAAAGGAAAACTGAACTGGAAATAAAACTGAAACTGGAATTTATAGTTTTTAGAATTTTTAGTATTTCCTTCACAAAATTGGAAATGAAAACTAAAATGAAAACTAAAACTGGAAACTAAAACAACAGGTACTTAGTTATCGAAATCCCAAAACAAGTTACAGATATGACATTTGAGAGTGGATGTTTTTGTCACAAGGGTTGAAAGAGAGTTAAATGCCTCTCATGGGTTGGTTTATAATACTGAGCATTGCTATTTCAACACCCAAAAGCGAGTGTCCAATTGGAACACCCACCCATTACTATTGGATGTAATGAATTGGTGGAAAAGAAGAGACACCATCACATCAAATAGTGATGAAATTGGTGTCTAAATTGAATATCCACTTTTGGATTTGAAATAACATTTGCCTTGCAATACTATAGCGATTGTTGTGTTTGTTAGCAAAGGAGAATGGGGAAACAAGAATTGAACTGTTTGTAGATCCTGCAATTAGATTTAAAAATAACAAGTCAAATAAACAAAACTAAAACGAGATTAGCACTTGCCAAGTATGATTTCACATCTGCTGTAACAACCAAGATGGCAGTTCCTCGAGTCTCCTTTTATTTGATAGAATAATCAAATAATGCAGAACAGGTAACCGGCAACAACTTTAGAACTTTCCTCTTTGAAAAATAGGTGAAATGGATAAACAATTTCAATATTTATTCCTATTTTGCTACTTTTCACCGTTTTGTTCCACTTCTTGTTTCTCCTTCCGCGTTGTTTGGTTGCCGCTAACCTTTCCTACGTCGCAACATTAGCACTAGCAATCCTCCTCCTCCTCTTCTTCTTCGTACAGTCCCACCCTTCCTTCCATTCACGTGAGCACAAAGCACACGCCCTCTTCCAACAACAACTCTGTCCATTGAGATTTTCTCAAATCATCCAAATTTGCACAGAAGGTGAAAGGAACTTCTTTGCTCTTTTTAGTCAAAGGTGTGTTTAACGTTAGCCTTTCTTCACCTTTGTTCCAACAAACATTAATAATATTTTGCTCTCTTTCATATCCGAATGGCTCAACTCAAATTCTTAAGTTTCAAAACTCTATCGAGTCTTTCTACACTTTTCATCTTCTTGTTCTTCTTCATCATCTGTGTCATCCCCAATGACACTAACGGTGACGAAACAGAAACTACTTACATGTTGAAGCTTATGAATGCCCTCACTCCAACTCCCTCGACTGGTCCAACAACACAAACATCTGCCTCTGGAGCGGCGTGACTTGCAATGCCGGCTTCGTCGATACCATCGACCTATCTTCAAAGTCGCTCATGGGAATACTCCCTTCAGGTCTCAACGACTCCCTCCTCGCTCTCACCAAACTTTATCTCAGAAACAACTCTCTCTCAGGACCACTCCCCTCTCTTGCCAACCTTGAAAATCTCGAAGAGGTGTTGCTCAGTGACAACAACTTCACCTCCATCCCTGATGGTTGCTTCCAGGGTCTATTCAGCTTGCAGATGCTCTCCTTGGGCAGCAATGTCAACCTTCCACCATGGAAGTTCCCTACTGATTTGACTCAATCCCTTGCACTCCAGACCCTCGAACTCTCGGCTACAAACCTCGTGGGACCCTTGCCAGACATATTCCATTCCTTACAAAATTTACAGTATGTTTATCTCTCTTACAACAGCCTCAATGGGGTCTTGCCTAAGTCTTTTGCACATTCCAGGATTGACAATTTATTCCTCGACGACCAGAGCGGTGATAAGTTGTCGGGTACAATTGAGGTTTTTCCTCCATGACCCGCTTGTCTGCGGTGTATATTGTTGGGGAAATCTTAGGAATGAACCTATTATCAACGGAAGCAACAAATATTTCCCTCCTCTAGTTAAATAGGTAGAACAAAAAATACTCTAGGCAGTATAATAATTTGACAGAAAAATAAAATAGGAGGCACTACAATTTTTAACGTGGAAAACCCCCAAATAGGGACAAAAAACCCAGGACCTAGTCCGTTAAAACTTCCACTATGATCAATGGGAATACAACCAGTCTTCCTAGTAGCACTAGGGAATCTCAACAATCAACAGAATACTCACCCAATGAGCGGAACACAACCATATAACTCCACAATGTGGGTATCACAAAACCACCAGAGAAGGCAATAAAATTAACAGGCTATATCAAAGTATCAAGCTCAACATCAGGAACAACATACTAAATTTTCATGATAAACGGAGCACGTTTAATCTTGATGATAATCCCTACTCCCTTTCTCTTCTTCTCGGCGCTATCCGTCTCTTTCACGGTTTCTTCTTTTTGTGTTAGTTTTTAAAAACAAATGCTAAGTAGTAGCATTTTAACTTCCTTTCTTTTTTTTTTTGTTTTCTTTCTTTCTTTTTTTGTGTAAGTTGTTGGGCCCAATGAGGAGGGAAGCCCACCAACAAATCTCCCTTCCCGACTCAAGTGGGAATGCCGCTACTAAGCCAGCCTTCTCCCAAAAAACAAACTTTGCCGTCGGCAAAGCTTTAGTCATCATATCTGAACCATTGTCATCAGGATGGATTTTCCAATGAAAGCAATTTCATCTCCATGCTTCACGTATCCAATGATACCGCACCTCTATGTGCTTCGACCTGGAATGAAATGTGATTCTTGCTAAGATGGATAGCACTCTGACTATCACAAAATAACACAAACTTCTCTTGATCAAGGCCCAACTCTTGAAGGAATTTTTGCATCCACAAGAGTTCTTTTGAAGCTTCAGGAAGCAATATTCGTCCTAGTGGAAGACAATGCAACACACTTCTAAGTTTGGACTGCCATGACACGGCTCCCCCTCAAAAGTCATCAAGTCTGACGTAGACTTCCTAGAATCAAGATCACCAGCCATATCCGCATCTGTGTAACCATCCAACAGGCTGACCACTACCAAAGCACAAACAAACTTCTGGAAGTGCCCGCAAATACCTGAAAATCCACTTCAACTTGCCAATGATCCTTACCAGGATTAGAGGAACTGGCTAACAACACCAACAGCATGAGCAATCTGGCCTAGTACATACCATAGCGTACATCAAACTCCAACTGGACGCATATGGAATCTTCTTCATCTCTTCTTTTCTTTCTCACTTGTAGGGCATTGTTGTGAACTCAACTTGAAATGACTAGCAAGTGGAGTACCAACAGGCTTTGAATTACTCATGTTAAATCTCTCCAACACCTTCTCAATGTACTTCTGAGATAACCACAACTTACCATTCTTCATGTCACGAGTGATCCTCATGCCAAGGATTTGCTTTGCAGAACCCAAGTCCTTCATAGCAAAGGACTTGCTCAAGTCACTCTTAAGACTCTGAATCTTCTGCTTGTCATGACCAACAATCAACATGTCATCCACATAAAGCAAGAGAATTATGAAATCACCATCAGAGAATTTCTTGACAAATACGCAATGGTCTAAAGTCTTCTATACCCATGATCTGCCATGAAAGAATCAAATTTCTTGTACCATTGCCTTGGTGCTTGCTTGAGGCCATATAGACTTTTCTTCAATTTGCACACAAGTGCTCCTTTCCCTTAACCTTGAAACCCTCTGTTGTTCCATATAAATTTCTTCCTCCAAATCACCATGAAGGAATGCAGTTTCACATCAAGCGCTCAACCTCTAAATTCAAGCTTGCTGCTAAACCAAGCACAACTCGAATAGAGGACATCTTCACCACTGGTAGAAAATCTCTTCAAAATCAATTCCTTTCTTCTGCTCAAAACCTTTCACAACCAACCTTGCTTTGTACCTTGGCTGTGAGACATTATCTTCAAATTTCAGCTTGAACACCCATTTATTTTTTAGTGCTTTTCTACCCTTTGGCAACTTCATCAACTCAAAGGTGTGATTCTCATGCAAGGAATTCATTTCCTCTTGCATGGCCTTCAACCATTTGTCTTTGTGCTCATCAGAAATAGCTTCTTGGTAACTCTCTGGCTCCCCACTATGAGTGAGAGTCACATACTCATCTGAAGGGTATTTCTTAGAAGGTTGATGCGGTCTTAGATCTTCTCAATTGTGGCTCAACTGGTGGTTTGGTGGAACTTGCTCAACTGGCACCTCAAGAGTAGGTGTAGGCTCACCATCTATTCCCATCATCAACCTCTGTATCTCCCCCATCAACAAAAGTACTAGGAGAGACTCTGGATCAACATCACTGTTACTTATAGTAACATGGCTTATTGACTTCTCAAAATCTTCAATGGTTTGGTCTTCAAGAAAGATCACATCTCGGCTTCTGATTATTCTCTTACTCGGAATCCCATAACCTGTAACCAAAGTCTTCATGACCATAACCAACAAAGATACACTGCTTGGACTTCCCATCAAGCTTGGACCTCTCATCTCTTGGAACATGAACAAAGGCCCTGAGCCAAACACTCTCAAGTGACTATATGAGACATCTTTCCCTGTCCATACTCTCTGTGGAACATCACCATCTAGAGGAGCTGAAGGAGAAAGGTTGATCAAATCCACTGAGTTCTCATTGCTTCACCCCAAAAGGATTTGGACAACTTTGCATGAGAGAGCATACACCTGATTCTATCATTAATAGTATGGTTCATTCTCTGCAACTCCATTATGAGGAGTCTTGGGAACTGTTTCTCAAGCCTGATCCCATGTTCTCTACAATAATCTTCAAATGGACCCCTGTACTCACCATCATTATATGCTCGGACACACTTCAGTTTTATTCCCTTTTCTCTTTCAACACTTGCATGGAAGCTCTTGAAAACTCCGAGCACCTGGTCTTTAGATTTCAAAACAAAAGCCCACACTTTTCGGAATGGTCATCAATAAAAGTCACAAAATATGATGCACCTCCTAGTGTTTTTGTGTCCATAGTGCAAACATCAGTATGAATCAAATCTAGCACATGTGGTCTCCTATGAGGTCCTGAATAATGAAAAGCTAATCTAGCATGCTTTCCAACAAAACAATGAGTGCAAGTCTTTAAAGATGTACCTTTCCTGGAAGAGACTGATTCTTGGCTAGAACACCAAGCCCTTTTTCACTCAAGTGGCCAAGACGCATATGCCACAAGTCTAAAGAGGAATCATCAACAACATTCACCTCCTCTTTGCACAACTTTCCAGGCAATGTAAAGAGCAGTGAAACTACTATCTTCTCTTGCAACAACTAGCGACCCTTTGGTGATTTTGAATTTTCCACCACCAAAGGTAGTGTAGTAACCTTCTCCGTCCAATGCTTTGATTGACATCAAGCTAAGACGCATATCAGGCGCATGCCTAACATTCTTCAACTGTAATCTACAACCCATGCTAGTTTCAAGCCACACATCTCCCATACCAACAATCTTGCATATCCCTTCATCTCCTAGCCTTATTCTGCCAAAGTCACCAGCGTATAAGTAGAGAAAACTCACGCTTAGGAGTAACATGACATGAGGCACCAGAATCCATGATCCAACTAGAATCATCACATGCAAGATTTATGAAGTTCTCATGATGTAGAACAAGGACATCATCATATGCAAGGCAGCAGTGTCTTTATCATTGTTACTATTTTTGTCTTCATCTCTTTCTCTTGATTTCTCTCTTTTCAAGTATCTGCAATGCTTCTTGATATGTCCCGACTTGCCACAATGATAACAATTAAATTCTTTTCTTGTCTTGGACTTCCTCCTTGACTTGCTACGCTCTTGAACTGAGGTATTATGAGGTCTTCTACTCTGGCTTCTTCCAGTGACTCTACAACAAGTGCTTCTGAGTGGAGGCACTAATCAAACCCCTCTCTTCTTCCTGGCATCTTCATTCAACATGCTTTCTTTAACCATTGACAATGTCAACTTCCCATTTGGAGCTGAGTTAGTCAATGTTACAACCAGGACTTCCCAACTGCATAAAGAACTCAACAACAACAATGCTTGCAACTCATCAGACAATGTAATCTCATTGGTTGTCAGCTGATTGACAATCTCCTGGAAGCTACTCAAATGGCATTGAATTACCTTCTTTATATTTCATATTTACCAGCTTCCGAATCAAATATGCCTTATTTTGCACATTCTTCCTCTCATATAAATCTGCCAATTTCTGCCACATACTCTGAGCATTAGTTTCTTTGTCAACATGCGGATACACACTAAGATCCAACCACTGCCTAATCAAAGCAACACTTTTCTTCATTCTGTTCCATTCGGCTTCAGACTTATCAAGGCTTATATTTATCTCCCTCAATTGGATCATACAAATCCTTGCTGTATATCATGTCTTCCATGAGGGTCTTCCAAACTGAGTAATTTTTGGAATTCAACTTGATCATATTTGGCCCCTGATGTTCTTCCATTTAAACTACACAATAAAAAATAACCAAAGCTCTAGATACCACTTTGTTGGGGAAATCTTAGGAATGAACCTATTATCAACGCGGAAGCAACAAATATTTCCCCACATATCAAGTTAAATAGGTAGAACAAAAAATACTCTAGGCAGTATAATAATTTGGAGAAAAATAAAACAGGAGGCACCACAATTTTTAACGTGGGAAAACCCCCAAATAGAGGGACAAAAAACCCACGGGACCTAGTCCAGTTAAAACTTCCACTATGATCAATGGGAATACAACCATTCTTCCTAGTAGCACTAGGGAATCTCAACAATCAACAGAATACTCACCCAATGCGGAACACAACCATATAACTCCACAATGTGGGTATCACAAAACTACCACCAGAGAAGGCAATAAAATTAACAGGCTATATCAAAGTATCAAGCTCAACATCAGGAACAACATACTAAATTTTCGTGATAAACGGAGCACGTTTACCGTCTGATGATGATCCCTGCACTGCCATTTTTTCTCTCTTCTCCGCGGCGCTATCCGTCTCTTTCACGGTTTCTTTCTTTTTTTGTTAGTTTTTAAAAACAAATGCTAAGTGCAGTAGCATTTTAACTTCCTTTCTTTTTTTTTGTTTTGTTTTCTTTCTTTCTTTTTTTTTTGTGTAATTTGTTGGGCCCAATGAGGAGGGAAGCCCACCAACAATATTCAAAGGGCTTCGAGGGTCCCATTCCTGACTTGTCCAATTGCACCAACTTGTTTGATCTGGAGCTTCAAGACAATCAGTTAACGGGTGTGGTTCCGCGTTCTCTGATGAATCTCTCGAGGTTGGGTATGTTTTTTTGGACAACAACTTCTTGCAGGGTCCTGTTCCTGTGTTTAAAGATCATACGAACGTGAGTCTTGGTGATAACACCAGACAGTTTCTGTTTAGATCATGTTGGGCCCTGTGACCAGAGAGTGACCACTTTACTTGAAGTTGCTGCGGGGTTTGGGTATCCCATTGTGTTGGCGCGTTCTTGGAGAGGGAACAATCCTTCTAAAGGTTGGAGTTTCATTACGTGTGATGAGGCAAGATCAGAACCGTGAATTTGACCAAGCTGAATTTGACAGGGATCTCACCTGCATTTTGCAATTTAACTGGTTTGCAGCGCTTGTATCTCGTGGTAACAATTTGTGGGGTTCAATACCTGAGATCTTGGCAACTCTGTCTCAACTAGAAATTTTGGATGTCTCTAACAACAACATATCGGGAAACATTCCCAAATTCTCACCTAAGGTCAATTCATTGCTACGGGTAATGCTTTTCTTGGACATTCTCAAGCAAACGGAACAACTCCATCTAAAACTTCAAACTCACTTCCTTGGATTGGAGGTACACACATTATTGATATGTAACATTGATTAATGCTATAGATGGAAGAATTGCCAGGGTTTTTTTTAATAGAAAAGTTGAACAACTATCATATATTACTAGTTATTTGCCTTGTGCGTTATACGGAGAAGATCATATTTGACTCGGTATTAATCATATTTTGCTAACGTAGCATTTCCTTAAATTCAGTGAGTGTTAAATTTAGTTCAATTTAACATGTTACCTCTCTCTCTCTCTCTCTCTCTCTCTGTATATATATATATAATATTAAAAATTACTCACTTTGATAATTATTTTAAAAAATACAAAATTTAAAAAGTGCATGATTATGAAAAATTAAGAGAGGTGTAAACGAATGAAGAATATGGAAGATTAAAGTCAATAATAGTACTTAAAATCAACTAATAAATAGTACTTCACTCTCACCTCTTTGGATTGCAGGTATACATACTTATTATTTTGATACATCAATAGAAAAAATTTAGTTCTTTTTATGTTAGAAGTATTTTACACTATTAACTTAATATACCATTATACCTATATATGAATTAATTTGATTAATTATTGTGAAAGTGAAATAGTTTTGACAAGTTGAAGTAGGTGATTAAATGATTATATACCTTTTTTTTAAAGATGAAACAGCCTATAAAAATTATATATTTTTTAATTTAATCAAAAGAAGAAAAAGATTAAATACATAGTGTAATGTTTGAAGACAAACAACACTTTTAGAATTCGACTGTATTGTCAAATGACTAAAGAACATGAGCTTATGATGCATAGCAAAGACAGACTTCTAAAGTGGCAGCTTTTTTGTTTATTCTTTATTGTTTTCATATATATCTCATGTGTTACTCCTAAGTTGATTTCTAAATTATAGGATCATTTTGAAAGTTAAATTGGCTGCATCGTCGTAAAATTTTCTATTGTCAATGCTTCTTGTGAAGGTTTTCGAAGGATATATATATTATTGTTTGTAAATTATTCTTCACTTGCTTGCCCCACACATGTAGGTGGATCAATAGCCGTGCTGGAGTTGTGGTAATCTTTGTGGTGGTTATTTATAACCGTAAAAGGTGTCTTACTTTGCTACGAAAGGTTATATTGAAGAAAACAAGAACATTTCTTGACCAGAATGTTGAGAATCTCATGAAAAGTTATGGTTCTTTGACTCCAAAACAATATAGTTACCCAGAGGTAAAAAGGATGACAAACTCATTTTGTGATAAATTAGGACAAGGAGGATATGGAACTGTGTATAGAGCAAACTTAACTGATGGTTGTCAGGTGGCAATAAAGATACTAATTGAGTCAAAGGGAAATGGAGAAGAATTTGTAAATGAAGTTGCTAGTATTAGTAAAACATCTCATGTAAACATTGTTTCACTTTTGGGATTTTGTTATGAGAGGAACAAAAGAGCACTTATCTATGAATTCATGCCTAATGGCTCTTTAGATAAGTTCATCTCCAAAAGTGGATCTCCTAATGCTATTTGTAACTTGGATTGGAGCACATTGTACCAAATTACAATTGGTGTGGCTCGAGGACTAGAGTACTTACATCAAGGATGTAATACAAGGATTTTACATCTTGATATTAAACCTCAAAATATTCTTTTGGATGAAAATTTCTGCCCAAAATTGCTGATTTTGGATTAGCAAAAATATGCAAAAAGAAGGAGGGCATTGTATCTATGTTGGGCACAAGAGGAACTCCAGGATACATTGCACCAGAAGTATTTAGCCCAACATATGGTGGAGTTTCTGACAAATCTGATGTATATAGTTATGGCATGTTGATTCTTGAAGTGGTTGGAGGAAGAAAAAACTATTATACTAGAGTCACATACCAGTGAAATGTACTTTCCAGATTGGATTTATAAGGATCTTGAGCAAGATAGTATTCCTAAAAGTTGTTTGGCCAACACCAAAGAAGAACATGATATGGTTATGAAGATTACTTTGGTAAGTCTATGGTGTATTCAACCAAATCCTTCAAATAGGCCATTGATGAGTAAAGTAATAGAAATGTTAGAAGGACCACTTGTATATCCTCCCAAGAGACCTATCCCTTACGATTTTCAAATATAATTGGTAGCAATACACCTGAGATGAATTCAAAATCTACAGAAGGAGAGTGGTTCTGTCAAAGAAAATTAGTTCGCCAAAGATAAGAAGGTAACTGTCATTGTTATGTAATTTATATACCTTGTTGAGGTCCACTTTGCATATATGTGTCTCAAACCTCAAATATATATTGCTTTCCACAAAGATACTATACTATTTACATGATAGGTAATGGGGAAGAGAAGAGCAATGATGGGGAAGAGGATCTTTTGTACTGTTGGGAGTAGTATAATAAATCAGAAGGGACAGTTCACCATCTAATTTTCCCTAAAAAATCAAATGTCTTTCCTCCTCAAATTGGAGTGGAAGAGGGAATTGAAAATTTAGAAAATTTATAACTGTTTCAATACGTTCCTTCATAATAACTTTCAAATAGGATTAATAAATTTACATTCCGTTTAGTTTTCCAAGACAAGCATGAAGATAATTCTGTTCACATCCTTCTCTTTTGTTTCCATTTTTTTCCTACTAATTTTGGTCCGTTCCGTTAATGAAAAAATCCAAACCCATTTATTATTATTAAATAGATTCAAATTATTGTTAGTTAATAGCGGATCATTATTGAAGAGATTAAAATGAAGTTTCTCATTATCTTTGGAAGAATATCATTACATGACAACAGGTCAAAAAATTTATTTGTCACCTTGATAAAGTTAATATAATTAACAGTTGAGGTTAATTGAAATAAAACATCTTGGAAAACGTTTCACATCGTCCAAGAATGAAAGGGGGAGAGGGAAGTTTCTTGGAATAATTCCCACATCAATGGATTTCAAGGGGCGAGGGTTGTCATGGCTATATATATAGGGTCAAGTTCTTCGTTTCAATTCGCACAATTGGAAAACACTGAAGTTTGTATCTCAGGATTTTGAGATGTAGTTTATATATTTATTTTGGATAGTGCGAGTGTATATGAGGCCGATGGGATATTTAAGAGGAAAGTCGATGTGTTGTGAACATTTTTAATAGTGATATTATTGGTTGTCGTTTGTAGTTATAATTATTTTTTTTATTTTAGAGTTTTTCACGTTAATTATTATATTTCGATTGTGTACATGTTTTTATTTATATATGTTAAGGGTAGTTCTTAAGAGGGAATGGCGCTTTGTCCCTACAAGTGGTATCAAAGCCTATGATTCGTGATATACTTAGTATGCTATGTGATTGCAACATTACTGATCTTTCACATTAGAAAAAAATTATAATATTGGTTGAGAATTATCCTTGGTTGCTGGAAGGAAGTGTGATATTTGATGGGTTGCATTCATGCACTCTTTTCTTCTATAACTCTAGGTATATTGCATCATTTTGTATGATAGAATGATTGAATTTTTGTTGAATTGAGTTTGGTCCTCATTGTACATCATTGAGTAAAATAATGGTTGAGTGAGCCATTTTAATGAATAAATATGTTTTGGATCTTCTTATGTTTTTAATCTTATTTTGTGAGTGTTATTTGCTTGTAGGGACTTTCCATGTTGGTGCATAGAGATCATAGAGATGCATGAAGCTTGTAGCATTGTTCAATTTGGGAGAATTTGGTGAGCTAAATAGAAGATTCATAAGAGTAGGTGGAACTACTCCGGTTAGCAAATTGTCGTGAAGTTCTAGGTCTTGTAAATTGGTGCAATTGGACAAGTTAGGAATGCGAACCTTAAAGCGGTTCCGCTTGAAGCCGCACAAGAAGCAAGTCGGTCATGGATGAAAGAACCTCAATTGTACCTGACAACTTATTATCATTGTTCTGGTTGTCAAGAAATAAAGTGTTAAACTCGGAATGTGCAAAAGACTTGGGCAAGACCTCACTGAGGCGTTGCCAGAGAGAAAAGCGAGTAAATTGTGGAAAGAGTGGAATATGTCCGGAAGGCGAGCCTATTAGGTTTGTAGACGAGAGTCGAGGTTGAAGAGTGCGTAGGATTCAGTCAACTTGGTGGGAAACTTCCATGGTGCTAGGTTGATGTTGTTGCTCAAGTAGAATGTGTGCAGGCTGATTGACCTTGGAGGCAACCCTCAGGGATGGAGGTAAAGTTGTTGTCACTGAGGTCCACATCTTGGAGCTTGTTGAGGTTGGCCAGAGAGGGGAGTGGTCCATAGAGAGAGTTGTTTCTCAGAATAAAGTTTGGTGAGGAAGGAGAGAGAGTTGTTTAGACCTAAGGGAGTATTCGTATGAGCGACATTGAAGAGAGATCGATGCGTTTCGATGCTGCCTTAAGTCACAACTCACGCTTCATTTGCAAATGTGTGTTGTTGGACGATGATGCACCCGTACGGCCAGTTGCAGGCCGTTCCAGTTTCCCTACGTTCCAGGATAGGAACGCGTATAGGTTCCCAAAAAACGTTAGCCCATGTTTTTGTTTATATGCACTATTTAAGCACCACAAAACACAATAGATATGTGATAAGGATAATACGAGATATAGGGAACAAATGTTAGAAACAATCTTTATGTGAGATACGAAAGAGACAATATATTTATAGATATTTTTTCGCATTTAATATTTTGGATTATTTAGATTGACATGTTTTATAAATTCTTATATTAACTTTATATTTAACATGCATGATATTATTATTATTATTATTATTATTACTATTATTAGGGTAAATTTTACTGACTTCTTTGAGATTTGGTAAAATGCATATTTTCTCCCTTTATTTGTAAAATTTACTCAGAAGAGTCATGAGTTCACTACAAAAAATAAAGTAAAATATGGTGGTTTTTTTGCTAATTATGGGTTTTTACTGCCATTTTTCACATGAATGGTGATTTTGAGAACCGCTATAATTACCAACGCCATTTATAAATTACCTGGTTTTACTTGAACCGCCATAATTTCCATATGGAATAGCGGTTTGAAACCGCCGCAATTCTCTGTAATTAAAATACATAT
Organism: Dalbergia oliveri; assembly: GCA_030441495.1. Taxonomy (NCBI): domain Eukaryota; kingdom Viridiplantae; phylum Streptophyta; class Magnoliopsida; order Fabales; family Fabaceae; genus Dalbergia; species Dalbergia oliveri. The sequence goes on from JAMLFY010000005.1 coordinate 34,521,107, forward strand.
TTTTAATTATAGCAGTTGAACCGTCGCAATTTACACAACAATTAATAAAAAAAAATTTCTTTTGTTTTATGGCCATGAAAATTACATCTGTTTTCTTTCTCCAACTGTCCATAAGCAACATAAGCATTTATAAAGGCCACAAAAATTTGCCTCGTAGCTCTATTTAAGATTGCTTCAATTCTTCATTGTACTATAAGAATAATGTTGGAAATAAATTCTAAAGTACAAATCCATTGATAGCATATCTTAATTACATTAATTTATCAAAACTACTTTTATCTAGCTACAAGAATGTGCACTCCGTCTTCAAATGTGAAAAATATTGCAAACATAAATTTTAGGAAATATGCATATAAACAAACACATATTTAAAGGAAATAAAGAAATGACAAAAAATAATAATATTAATTTGCCAATACAACACAATGGATAGAAGTGCATAATTTTGATCCTTGAACAACGAGTCTAAAACTCTGATGAACTCTTATAAAGTTGATCTAACTTTTTCTCCAAGTTGCAGCTTCACTGTCCATGGAATTGGGTAAGCAAAAATAAGCTTCCTTGATTAAAATTGTCATTGAATCAGTTTTTGAGAGTTGAGGAAAATAAATAGATCAAATAGCAAAAATACTGCATATGGTTCTTAAGAAACACCTTCACCAAGATTTTTGTATATACCTTTGTATTCTTCCAAATAGCATTCCACTTGTTGATAAAACATTCTACCAAAAAAAGTGAAGAAGCCCATTATTAGGTAACCAGGATAAAACCTCCTAAAAAACATAGATAAATTTTATATCGAGAACAAACCAAGAATCACCAAAGCACAAGCTACGCTTTATAAACATAGGGTTTTGAAACAACCAGGCATAAGAGAAGTTCATGCAAACTTTCAAAAATAACAAGTACACGACATACATGGAAACTAATGTATACATTTACTAGTATAAATTTTCTAATCAAAATTATTTGACTCCACTTTATCATGTCTCCCAAGGAATTACTTTGGTCTGGATGTGCAATAAATAAATCATGCAAATTAAACATATAGAAATGTGTTTTATATTTTGAAGGGCTTGGGTTATATGTCAGCACAAGCATGTATCAATGCAAAATATTCAGGATGAAATTAGTATAAATAGCATATCAGTTAAGAGGCTTTACCTTTGCAATTTTCCCAATGCTAGTTGATTTCATCCTTCAATTTGTAGTGTCCTTGTGAATCTGAATCTAAATAATATGCACATTCAATTTGAATTATGAGGAAAAAAAAAAACAAGGTGTGAGAAGTTATTCCCATGAGTTAAAAATTATAGAAAAAAGCTCTTGGAAAGAGTACAACTCCTAAATATTGCAAGGAATACACAAAAGTTATTCCCATGAGTTAAAAATTATAGAAAAAAGTTTGAGAAAAATAACAAGATAAGTCTTGTGCTAGGAGGAAACAAACACATTATTTTTCAAGAGCACATGCAATAATAATTTATGACAAGAAGACCTATAGAAGCACTAGAAGAGGAGTATAACTGAGAGAGGGTAGCTCAATAAGTAGGTGTTGAGAAAGACTAAGAAAACTATTGAGAAAACCAGTACAAGTGCTTAAATTTCAATAGCTTGCTAATAGAGATGGTTTATAATAGGACATAATCACATCATTTGATCCACAAAACCAACCTCAACTAAAAACGACTTAGTTGTTATTATTGTAAATGCAATGATAATTTAGTAAGAGATCAAGGAGAACAATGTAACAACCAAAAGAACCCAAAATGCAGCCATATTCCTTGCATCAGGGCCTTGTTTTCTTGACTCAATTTGGGACAATTACTTGGAACATCAGGTTGTTCTCCCGTCAATAAGTGTAATCAAATGTTACTTTTCTCTCAAATCATTCAACTAATAAATTTGGCACAAACAGGTAAAGGAAAATGTATTCATTACAAACAATACTTTAACTATCAGGATCCTAAGAAGGAACAAATTCAAAGTTGAGTAATAAATAGCCACAAAGGACAAGCCTCTCTACAAATCATCAGCCCAAAAATTTCAACAAATTTTATGTATTTTTAGTCCTTGTTGGCTTGTATAACAAACACTCTTACTTGAATGAAGGCAATGATGCTGTTGTATAACAACCTTCGTTTTTGTCCAATTCATCTACAAATCCAACAAGACTAGAGCAAAGCAAACAAAACATCAGAACCAAACATCAAAGGAAAGTTTATGAAGAAAGGAATGCTTGATTAGCAACTTCAACAAAGATGAAAAGGGAAAGCCACTTGCTTAGAAGCTTAACATATATATTGTCACGACCCAATCTTAGGCCGTGACCGGCGCATAGGCTAGATGAACTCACCTAGCCCAGCAAGCCTAGAGATATTATCCCACTAAATTAAATTACAAACTTAAATACATTGGCTATCCAAAATTCGGAAGCGCCTCCCCTAAAATCTAAACAATCCATATATCAAGTTTAACCCTGTTATACAATGCAATGACATAATCCAATTTCAATATCCAGGATATTCCAGGACTTCCAGTTATACAAAATAATCATGCTTAAAGTCCTTGCATGCACATAATCAAAACACCCAACCTATGTCCTATAGCTGCAAAATAGTAGAGTCAACAACCAAAAAGCCTCAATGGACAACAAGGCCTACCAAAAAGAGTTTCCTGGCACAGCAATCCCAGGATTGCCACAGCTACTTGAAAATCTGGAGGAAAGGGAGGGGGTGAGTCAAACAAACCCAATAGGACTGGAAACAAAGTGGACAAGAAGGACAACTGATCAACGCACGAGCATGTGATATAAAATAGGATAGGCTATAAATCATACATATTTCTAAAAGCCAATAATAAAAAAAATATAATAGGCCATACGTTTTATATTTCTTCTGGAGTTTGAAAATAAATACTTTTACAAATTTTATTTCTAAGCAAAAATCTCAAAATAAATTACTGAACACACTTCCTCACTAGTTTCTCTAATTCCTATTCTCACATAAACTCTACTCTATCATCAAATACTCAAATACTCATGAGGTTACATAAGAAGCATAAATCTTATTTGGGGAGTAATCTCCAACCCTTCAATCACAAGTTTTATTATTTCTCAAATAAGATTCTTTCAAATTTTATCTCACTAAGAGAAACTATGTGCACATAGGTCGTTACATCTCTTCGCTACGGCAAATAGTAATGCCATTATATCTCTTCGCTATGGCGAGCGGTATTGCCATTATATTTTTTCGTGATGGCGAGTGGTAATGCGTTATATCTCTTTGCTATGGCTAGCAGGATTGCCATTACTTCTCTTCGCTATGGCAAGTGGTAATGCCATTATATCTCTTCGTGACGACTAGTAGTATTGTCATTACTTCTCTTCGCTATGGCAAGCGGTAATTCCATCTTAGAACCCATAATGGTTTTCTTAAATTTTTTCATCAAACAAAATCTATAAATCTAAAATTCAATCTTCATATTAATCTAACATTGCAAGTGTCAAATATCATAACTTTTCCAACGCATATTGAAACAATATTTAGCAAAGTCATGGCATTTTAAAATCAACAAAGGGAGCTAGTAATAATTTCAGCCAAATCGTCTAGTCATATTAATAACTATCATATTTGAGAAAATCAACTAATCGAACTAACCAATTAATCCAAGTAGTCCAAAATAAAATTTTTATCAAATATAATAAATTAGTTTTTCCAATAAAAATAATTTAAAACACCACCACTATGTAAATAGCCACTCTAGTACAAAGGGATCAACGGGTCTTGGCAACTTCGGAGGGAGTAGTTCACTTGCGAATAGAATCTAGCAAACATAAGCATTTTGACAAGTTTAAATAATTTATTTCAAAATGATTTATCAATTAGAGAGCCCATTAAACAAAACCCCCCAATTTATAGAACCTAGGGTTCCTAAGTATTAGAGAAAAATCAAGCCTTAACCCTACCCATTACAATATACTAATATTAGAGCTTCTAACTTATTAGATTTGTACTTAAAATACCAAACATATACCCTCTATCATTTTTGAGAGCTCACTGGTTCTTAAGATATACCCTAAAGTAACTATAAAGGGAATGAAATTGAGATTGAAGATTTACCTCAAAATTTAGAAGCTAGTGGGTATTAAGCTTTGATGACAAAAATTAACAACTATGTGATTGAGTGGTTGAAAGTGGAGGAAGAAAATGAAAAAGAAGAAGAAGAAGAACGAAGAATGAAGGTAAACAGAGATGGAGAGAGCGTGAGAGTTTTGAGGGAAGGGTGGTCGTGGCTTTTAAATCCACCCTTCTTTTTTTAAAATAAAAAAACCAACAATTACCAAAATGCCCCCATTTTTCTTCTCTCTCTCTTTTTTTTAAAAAACGTGGTCTGACATATATGACAACAGTTGAGAAATTAACTCATAAATTTTGGTCAAGGCCTAATTTTGGAGGAAACCATAGAGGAATTGGTTAGACTAGAAAAAGGCAAGCACCAACAAGCATCCCCATGGACTAATGAACCCAAAGATGCCCTTGATCGGATGAGTGAAATCATTCTAGACCCTTTAGTGCAATAATTAAATTACATTATTAATAGGGTTATCTTAACAAAGATATTGCTACACCATCTTTCTATGGTACTCACGAATTGGCCACACCATCTTTCTCTTCCTACAAAGTATTTGCACCGTAATGAATGCCATATTTATCCTTAGAATTAAATTTAGCCTTATCTTATATAACATAAGATTAGTATATACCTGTGTGTTGCGATCCGCTTCACATACAATGACAAAGAGCACTCAAACTCACCCAACCCCCAACAATTTCTTCAATCATAGTAAGTTGTAATAATAAGAATATGATCCATCATGGAAGAATAGTTACCAAGATTACTCTCAGTGGTTAAAGAAAAGAATCAAAAGATAAAATCACATGAGAAAATAGCTCAAATACAATTTTCTTACAAATGAAGACTCTTGTCATCATTTGTTTATATTGTATCTTGGTACTCACAAGCAACTAACAAAACTCAGCATAGTAAACTTAAATCAAGAGAAAACAACATAAGGCATCAAGAAAACTAATAGCCCCATGTTAATTTACACATTCCCTAGGTGCAAATTCTGTTAGAAAATGAATAAAAAACAAGAAAATAGTGAGAAAACCTCAAGAATTGTTTATTGAACAAGGATCTTGATCAATGTGATCAAGACCCAAGACTACAGGGGTGAAGGCTTCGTTTGAGAGAACCTTCGTTAGTCTCCAAAATCTCACTTAGTCTTAACTAGGTAACTAATCGCCTCCTATCTTTATTTATAGTTGACTAACTCTTCTAACTAATTGTGTCCTATCAAATTTGTTATGAATTGATGAGGAAAAGACAAAGTCTATGCTCTTTGTAGTGTTAAGACAACAGATAGCAAAGGCAACATGTATGTAATCACTAACTACTGCCAATAAATGAAAATAAACCTCCATCATAATCATAGGTAAGGAAGTTTATATTACACCTGCAATATGAACTTTGGCAATAGAGGGCATTAAAACCAATTAGGCCAATACAATCAATGGAAAATGCCAACAGGAAAAAAGGTGTGCTACTCTTATTCACATGCATTGATCACTTCCAACACCAAGAAGCCATATGTGATAGAACAAACAGATTTTCAAAGAAAATATTCATCACCTAAACAACACTACACTCTAAAGAATCAGATAGGCATGAAAATTAATATCACAACTACATTCAGGGCAAAAACAAGACCAACAAAGAAACACAGCAAAAAGACCAACCAACTTGAGTATGACCCAGAAGCAAATATCTCAATGCAATATTAATGTTAAGGACCCTAATGGCACCAAGCTTGAGTCCATAGCATATATAAAACCTCTTTTTTTTTATCTTTTTTTTTTACTAGACAAGAAGAACATTAAATAGAACAAAAATAAAACAAAATAAAACCAAAATAATAATGATAAAAAGAAAAATGAGTGAACCATGGGATGGTGATTTAGTCTATGAATGTGCACCAGAGTTTGGCTGGCGAAGGAAGAGGGTTGTTGCCGCTTGCACGAGAAAGAGAAGAGGTGGCGGTGTCGAGCACGAGGTTGGTTCGTGGTTCGTCGTTCGTCATTCACCATTTGTGACGTAGTGGTGGTAGAGCTCTCACCATGGTCAAGCTACGCAAAGCCGTGGCGTGGTGGAACAGAGGTGTGGGCAAGGTGGTTAGGTGGCGGTGCGGAGTGGAAGAATGGACGGAGATGGAGAAGACGGGATGGAGAATGAAGAGGAGCACGCAACGGGGCGGTCGGGCCGGCAGGCGACAGAGAGGAAAGGGGTAAATGTAGGTGGGTTGTGTTGGTGAGAGTTAACCCCAAAGTCCCAAACCCCCTTCTTCTGTGTGAATGGCCTTTCTTTTGTGTAAATGGGGAAAATGGGTACTACTAGAACATTAGGGCGGTTGGGGAACCGCCATTTTTTCGTTAAAATTGTGGCCGTCAATAAAACCGCGTAATTTGCTGAATATTATGGCGATTTTGAAGAACCACCTAATTCAACCGCCACAATAAACATAATTTTTTGTAGTGGTTTGTGAAATCATTATACCGATCTTCCTTAAATTTGTAAAATAATTACCCTGGCCTCTATTGCACAATAAATATTGTATATAGGGGAGGTCAATGTCACCTAGATAAATAGAGAGGAGTCAACATGAATTTTACTAAACTTCAAAAGAGGTCAATGTAATTTACTATTATTATTATTGTTATTATTATGTGTGTCATTCCTTGCCTTCCCATATTCTAATTTTTTACAAATTGACATATCCTCACATTGTACTCGTATACACTGGATACTCGTACATGTATCCTTACAACATAGTTGTTGGACCAGTTGGAGGGAGTTGGAGTGAGTGCATTTGATATTTTGTTGCCCCTAATATTTTTTGTTTTTTCTAAGGTTCATCATTGTATTGATACTTTGTTGGCCCTAATATTGGTCTATTGTACGGATAAGCAGTACCTGTAATAGCTAATAAGAAGCAATTGCTTGAAGATTGATGAATCCAACCAATAAAAGTTATAAGGGAAATCATAATTAGTATTGATTGTCAACTAATAATAGCCCCCAAAAAAAAAATAATTCCATGCTGAATTACCTCCATTGATATCCTTTTATGAATAAAATTAATTAATTCATTTTTCCGTTTAAAGAAAAAGAAAATTTCGTAGCTTAGCTGCTGCTGGTATCGTAAAAGTTGTGGGAGAATAGTCTTATAACAAAATTTGCTATCAAGTACGGAATCCCAAATGCTGACAATGAAAGGAAGTTCAATAAACTAAGGCAAGTTTGATAAAAAAAAAATCATTGTCCAATTTATCTGAAATTGCAAGACATCCAAGAACTTAGGTGAAGGTTGAGCTTGAGTCAATGATATAAGGCACATGAATTGCCTATGCATGTTGCATTTATGCTCTCTGTTTAATAGTGGTGCTATCCTTTTATAGTTTGTATATTACTTTCTAGTGCTGGTTTTGGTTTTATAACTTTCTATGTCTGCAATGCAGCATCACACATGAGGAGTTCTGTTGCTGTGTAACAAGTTTTACTCTACAGGGCAAATGATTTCCTTCCAAGCAATGTTGCGTCTTTGGTTGAAGAGAGAGCCAACTTCATGAAGGAGTTGCATTGCACCAGTGAGAGCAATTGAAGCCTTTTCTTGTAGTGATGAATCGCTACTTGAAACTAGCACAAGTGGAACTTTATCCAAATTTAAGAAAAAGTCAATGTAGATTTAAACATTCAAGTCGAAGCAGAAATATATAGATTCGAGAGGCAACTCAAAGAGCAACTGCGAAAAACTCAATGTAGATTTAATATTCTATGCGGATATTTTTCGGTAACGATGATCAATTTTGTAATTTTCATGTAATCTTGTTATTTTTATAGGGTACATGCTTTTTAAAGAGAGAAGAAATCATACAACCATGTAGAGGACCTTCTAATTAGGGACATATTGAGTTCTCAATTGAATATTTATCTATTGTAATTGAAAAGCAGAAAAGTTGCAGAATGTGTAAACTTTAAACTAGTGTAGGAGTCAAGAAGAAATTTAGCCAAGGTGAATGAATTTACTTTCTCCACTAATAAAAACTGCGTTTCTAGTGTGTCTCTCACATCATTAGAATTGTTGCTTGCAAAACTCTCTCTTTCTCTATAAGAAGGGAAATGGAATGTAATTAAATTTAGAAGCATATAAGTTGAGGTCATATTATCACAATGATTTTGGTGGCTTGAAGGCTAGGGGCATTATATTGGTGAACAAGTAAGGAAATATTCTCGCACTTGAACGCAACTAAAAGGGAGTGAGTTTGTCTTACTCAAAACCTTCATCACACCGAAGTTGATACTTAACAGGAATACATAATTAATCTCAGTTCCAATTTCACCGATAATTACTAAAATTTCCAAAATGAGGCTATTGTGTATAACAGTTACTCCCTTGTCTGTTTTCGATGGAAAAGCTTTATCACTTTTATTTTCCTTTCGTTAAGAATTTCTCCCAAATAAAATTCATCGTTTAAGTTGTTTAATTATTGTTTTCATCCTAAACGTTAAGATACACTAACTTGTTCCCACAAACTTGTTTGAAAAATAATAATGATAATTCAGGTTAAAAGTTTTCCGTAGTCGACAGATAAAAAATAATAGTTAACCACCCGTGTTTTAGGCGTCCTCTATTTCTTAAGCATTGATGCCACGTTTACAAACGCTAATGGAAAACTTTGAGTTGATGAATCTTCAATTTTATTATACTTTTTCACATTTTAGAGCTGTGTCGCAACAGGTATGAGCTGATCAAACTTCAATTATATTGTGCATTTTTTTTCTTTGGTCTTTTTGGGTCAAATAGAAAATACCCAATACTTTTCGTAGTAGCGAAAAAAAATAGAAAAGACCCTCAACGTGTATAAAAAAGCTTATTAGGGAGGATGAATCCTTCATAATGCAAAATGGTGGGGCCCGTTGAGATTCTTATCGTAAAGCTAGTGGAAAACTATGAGGTGATGAATCTTTAATTTTATTAACTTATTCACTTTTTAGCTTTATTGCAACAACAATGAGGCGATGACACTACAATAAACTTTTTTTGTACTTTAGCACTTTTTTTTTTCTGTCAAATAGACAAGACTCCTAAACTGTATCTGAGGGGACTAACGCCTCATAAAACAAAAACATAAGGTAAACCCCAAGTAGTCATGGATTCATAAAACCAAAAGTCCAAAACTACTGCTGGAGAAGACTCCCACTCCCAAGCACATTGATTTGCTTCTCTATATACATGCTATATTTGGAGTCATCAATTTTTTTGGAGCAACATTCTCATTATTCACTAAGTCTATATGAACCCGTTGGAGAGCCGAAACAAAATAAATATAAACACAAAACATACAAATTTAAACAAGATTTAATTTTCATTGTTTACATCCAGTATTTTACAAATCAATCTAGAATCTTTTACTATCTGCAATTTTGGAGTGGCTAAAATTACAAATTATTTTTACAAATTTTTCATTATATAGACAGCTTTTAAATCTACCCATATAATATATTACTCTCACTCTTGAAGGATGCTTAAACCTAATAACCATAGACCATATTTTTAGGGCTCAAAGTTTCTAACACACACTGATTTATTATTCGTCTATCAGGTCCATAACAGCCACACTGTTGTTGCCAATTTGCAGTCCAGTTTTCATCGTTAGACTCCTACAAGTAATTGTTTACCTCAAAATCCGTACTTTGAGGTCCAAAGAAAAGACAGGCACAGGATTTACATTGAGTTGGACCTTATTAAATGATTGTACTAACTAACTTTTTTGGGGAGGAACTTATCACTTTGGTTGTCCTCACTTGTAAAGTAGCCTTATACAAGATATGACGGTATAAATAATGACTGTAATCAATAATAGAAGGGCCTGCAATAATTCAACTTTGAATGACTTGGAAAGTTTCATCATGCCTTTATGGAAGCAATAATCACATGATGCCTTTATATTATTATAGTGTATACTATTTAATTATAAATTAGTTTATAATAAATTTATAACTTTTCACATAATGATATATAATTTTTCTACATATTATTCACATTTAATTCTAAATCTGTTTAGTATGTGTTCTTAATTGGTTTATAAGTTTTGTATTTACAACCATTTAAATACTAGTTTACTAGGTATTGGTTTACAACTTTTTATAACACATTTATAATTCTTTAACTCCAATTTCTAACAATGATAGCAAATATCAACTTCTAGCAAAACAATTTTTAGTTCATTTTGTTGCTGAAAAAACTGAAAAAAAATAATCATTTATGTTTTAGGACATAAATCATAAACACATGAAAAATCAAATGGAATGAGCTAACCTTCATACATAAGGATTAATTTGTGTGCTCCAACAGCTCTGGATTCTCCTTCTTCTTCTTCCTATAAACCATTAAGAATGAGAGAAAAGAGAGACGTGACAAAAGACAGGAAATGAAAGTTTTTAAGGAATGATAGGTGAGAAAAAGAAATAAGACAAAGAGAAAGAAGAAGTTTTGTATGTTATTTTTCCTTTATCTTTTCTCTTCCCATTTTATTATTTATATTTTATACTTTATCTTTTCTCTTTCCATTTTATCATTTATATTTTATACTTCTTTTTTGTCTTATAGTAATTAAAGTGAAAGAATATTGTGTAAAGATGAAGGTGTGTATCTATCATTCCTCCTATGCTAAAAACCACACCATCATTATTATTGTAAGTATATCTTGGGCATATAAATTTGCTGCAATCATTGTTTACGTGAATCATGCCTCAGTTGTAGTTCATTTGTTCGCCAGAATAATCTTGTGCATCCAATGAGGCATCACTATTATACATATAAAGCGAGTAAATATTGTCACTTTTGTTTGTTTAATGTCATTCCTTATTTATTGCATTTATATGTAACATTCCTAAAATATCCTTAATATATTTAGTTAATTTTTATTTTCACAACTACATTAAATTTTATGTGGTAAAATTTCCATTGTCTATTGTAACTTATTTATTTTTTAGGAAAAATACACTTTACCCCATGTAGTTTGGATTATGTGGAATTTACATAACTTTTAAAACTTGCGATTTGTTGTGTTTATCAAACTGTAAAGAGAACTTTTAGACATCCAAATCCTCTGTTAAGTCCCCATATGCAGGTCACATGCATTTTTTCAGGACAAAAATGCCCTTGATTAAAATCAAATTTTCAATCCCCATTGTATGTCAATCATACCAAACATGAATCTTGAACCAGTAAACTCAACAACAAATACAGATTAAATAACAAGAAGAGCATTTGTTGCAACATACCACAATCAAAACCACAAATATGAACTTAAACCACATCACCTTGCCAGTGACGCTAACCAAAACGGAGCCGGAACTAGAGCAGTGTAGTGCAAGGGATGACCACTGTGACGGTGGCAACTTCGCGACCGACTTCGCGGGGGTGGCTCCAGCGGGTGCTTAGTGGAGGCTGGTACACGAACGGCGAAGCCACAAGTCACGGGGTAGAGCTTCGCGGAGATTCTGGTTAGGTCGTGGAACGTTCTCGCACCTGCTGCAGACATGGCAGCGTTGGCGTGGAAGGCTTGCACAAACGTGCTGCTATCACAGTGGAGCTTTGCGGCTGAAACTGGCTGCTAGCTTGTGCAGTAACAGAGAAAAAAAAAAAAGGCACGGCAACACAGTAACAAAGCAAAAAAAAAAACCCACTGATCCACCGCTCACTCCCTTGGCCTTTGCCTCCATTATCACTACCACAAGCTTCCCCTGAAAAAGAAATCAAATCACAGCCCTCTCACGTTAGTAGAGATGGAAGCAAAAGGCGATTAGAAGACAAACAGATCTTAAATGAAGCACCGCCGCGAGATCCGACTAAGCCTCATGGAAGAAAAGCAAAAATGAAGACAAACTATAGACGGAGCAATGATCACAAACGGAGATCCATCAGAGATCACAAACGCGATAGAAGGTGAAATCGAAACTAGAAAGAAAGAAACAAAGATCCAAAAATGGAGGATCTAACAATTGTGACAAATCTGAAAAGAAAATGAAGATGAAAATGTGATGAAGATTAGGGATTTTGGTGAAATTTAGGGATTTAGGAAAGAAATAAAAGAAGAGAAGTGTTTGGGTGGAAGGAATCCATGCGAAAAAGGGAGAATGTGAAAAGATTCAGTGAGATGCAGTGTTTGGAAGAAAGGAAAGTAAAAGAAACTGTGAGAAAATGGATGAAACTGGAAGCAGCAAAAGAGTTTTGAAAAATTGATTCTAAACAGGGGCATTTTTGTCCTAAAATGCATGTGACTTGCATATGGACTTAACAGAGGATTTGGATGTCCACTAACGGAGAGTCCTCTTTGCAGTTTGATAAACAACCTTAAATCAAATTTTAAAAGTAATATTTAATTCCACATTACCCAAAATACAGGATTTAAAGTGCATTTTCCCTATTTTTTATTTATATCATTTCTAAATGTTTTTAATTAAATATTTTATATTTTTTATGTATTGCTACTTTGATATTTTAAATTTATATGGAATAATTGTAAAATTAATATTAAGCATATATGAGTTTAACAATAAAAAAGTAAACATCGAATTATTTATGCATTGAACAAAAATATTAATTCATCTTCAATATGATTCTTCACCAACGAGGAGAATCATGTAATTGTGTTTACATAATTTTTTTTAAATATATATATATATATAGTTACATTTTACAGTATACCTTTATCTTCGGTATTATCAGTGTTAAACTCAAATTTAGATATAAGCAATTCAAAGCGTCAAGATCATAAAATTATCACAAATTAAAGCCAGGTATTATGTTTTAGCGTTACAGTTTATATTTGGTAATTGATAAAAATATCCTTTCAATTTTGAATACAATGCTGATAAAAGTAATAAATAATATATCCTTTAGTTTTGTATTCAACACTGATAAAAATTAATAAAAAAGGAGTTATAATAGATAATGGAGATTCTACCCTATAAAATTTAATTTAATTGTGAAAATAAAAATTAGCTAACTATAAAACTAAGTTTTTATTAAGGGCACTTGAGGAATGTTACACATAAATACAATAAATGAAAAGTGGCATTAGACAAATAGAAGTGGCAATAGTTATATAAAGGTAAGGATCAGGAGAACAATAATAGCTAAAATCAGTTAAATTGTTTGAAAGCACCACTCTGGACAAAAATAGGAGAAATCCACTAAACTGATTTAGTAAATATAAATATAAAATTTATGATTGTAAGTTACATCATCTCTTTTAAAATATATGTTAATTTAAGACAAATATAAATATTGAAAAAGATAATAAATAATACTAGTAATGAAATAAAAACATAGTAAATAAACTAATATATACATGTATATTAATTAACATAGCACAATGTTTAATGCTAATATTAAATGGAATGCTTTGAAAATATAAAATTAATTAGGGGTAAAATTGAAAAAAAAATTAATACTTTATTGAAATATGAAATTAACAGATATTATAAAATATAAAATTGTATAAAAGTGGATAGATATTTTAAAAGAGAGAGGATAACTCAAAGAGTTGGAATTGAAATTAAAATTCTATATCATAATTCTAGTTCTAACATCTAAATGAACCTTTTAGAGATCAGTTCGATACAATAAATACATCATTAATATTTTTAATATTCTTGATTTTTTCTCTTTTATGTAATTTGGCTAAAAAATATTTTTATTCTTCTCTATCTAAACAAATTTTAAATAATTTTAATAATTAAAGTACTTCTTAAATTGTATATCTAAATATAAAATAATTTTATCTATAAACAAATTTTACCAAAAAAAAAGTTAAGTAAAAGAATCACTTCTTTAAAGGCAATCCAAACACACCTTATGTCTTGGGCATATAAATGTGCTGCGATCATTGTTTCCGTGTATCCTGCCTCGCTTTTAGTTCGCTTCTCTCCCACAGTCGTTACCAAACACTTGGCTACAGCTGCAGCTTTTCCTCCCAATATGGAGTACCCTCTCCTTATCTTTACTATACTCAATGTGAGCTTCAACTTCTGAACTTAGTTTAGTAACTACAGTGTCCTTTTTTTTTTTTAAGTCTTGGTTTCATTTTTCTTTGTGAATTAACTCTGAAGGATATTATTCCACTATAGCATACATAAAATTAATTATGATTGTTGAAGAGAATTTCAAGAATTACTTGTCCAAATCTTAAAGTTCGATTTTTTTTTATTTTGCTTTTAATATGTCCTTTTTTCCGTTTAAAAACCAACAACTCATAGTTTAAGTAAAAGTTTTTATTGTCCCTCATAAACAATTATGTTCAAACTTCAAACCATAGTTTAAAATCTCCCAACCAAAAACCAAATACGCAATTAATTGTTTCAACCTTTTTTTTTTCTTGGTGTAATTTTTCAACGTTTATGGAAAATTTCACGCTAACAATGTTCTGTATTTACTTTAATTTTCAGCTTGCACTGGCGGCAACCCATGCTGCCTTGCCTCCTGAACTTTACTGGAAGTCAATGCTTCCCACAACCCCAATGCCCAAAGTCATTGCTGATATCCTGCCTTCTGGTCAGTTCATATTATGTCTTCGAATTTTGTGCACTTCAACGGTGCTTATTCGGTTATAATACTACTCTCTTTTATCTTGTATAATTGCCCAGTTAACAATATTTATTAGAATTAAAAAAATAATTGATAAAATATCGATCTTGATAAAAAAAAAAAAAACAGAAAAAAATTTAGTGCATATTATTTGTTCTCACAAATCAAAGGTTAAAAAAGTCTTAAACTTAGTATACATTAGTGAGAATTCATAATAAGGTGTCGGATTACACAATTTAAAAATATTGAGCGGATTAAATATACATAAATCATGTTTTTAGCACTCGTCAAAATTATACTAAAGGGTGTTTTACACTATTTAGAAAGTCCAGGGTGTCACATACACATTTTAAAAAACGGAATGTAAATTGCACATGATTGTTTAAGGTAAAATGTATTTTATTATTTCATAAGTAAAACAACAAAACTGAAATAATAAAATAATAATAAAGTAAATTAAAATAACCTTAAATTTTCAGCATTAATAAAAAATATATAACTTCATAAATCAAAACAATTAAACTGACTTTTGTTTTGCCCAATCTGTCAGTGGTCTTGTGCCAAGGCTGGCCAAACATTATCTTCATCATGTGGTTCAATCCACCCTTTTTCTTTTTCAAGTGTTATAAAGACGGGCATAAAATTCAAAGTTGCTACAGGAATCTTCATTTGGTTTTAATGAATATGAACTACGTAATTACATGGCCAAACATTATCTTCTTCATTTGCGAGTTGGCTTCCATTTTTGTGTTCCAGCTATTGCATGCATGCACGTACGCCATGTCGAATACCTATTTTTATATGTCACGTATATTTATATAACGGTTAAAAATTGTATTAAATAGTATAATATAAAATTGAGAAAAGGAAAAGAATAAAATTTGATCTTTTATGCAATTTGAATTAAAAAAAGAAAAAATTTACGATCCAAACAACACCCTTGGATCTTGCTTATAAATATGCTGCGAGCATATATTGTTTCCGTGTGTCGATCCTGCCTCGCTTTTAGTTCATTTCTCTCCCACAATTGTTACCAAACACTTGGCTGTAGCTTTTCTTCCCAATATGGAGTATCCTCTCCTACTTATCTTTGCGTTACTCAATGTGAGCTTGAATTTCTAAACTTAGTTTAGTAAACTATTTCCGCTTTTTTAGAATACCTGTTATTTTTAGATAATTTTACATTTCAAAATATCTGTCTACTTTTAAACAACTTTATATTCCAATACAATATTTATTTCTTTTTGCAATAATATCCCTAAGTAATTTCACTGCTAACTATTAGTTTTCAAAAATATTTCATTTAATAGGATATATTAATTCATTCACGATATTTTACTATATTCCCAATATATTTATATCTTTTTTAATACTTATACATATCCAAAAATGACAAGTGACAAATATTTTGAAAGTAACTAAGTATTATTCAACGTTTTTGAAAACTTCATGCTAACAATGATCTGTATTTAATTTAATTTTCGAGTTGCGTTGTTGGCAACCCATGCTGCCTTGCCTCCTGAACTCTACTGGAAGTCGGTGCTTCCAAAAACCCCAAAGCCATCACTGATATCTTGCATCTGGTCAGCTCATATTGTGTCTTCGAATTTTGTGCGGTTTATAATTGCACACGGATATCATAATGTATGTTTTTTGAAATGAACATTATTTAGTTGTTTATTAAATAATTTATTTGTCTGTACTCATTAGTTTAAAGCTTTGGAAGAGATTACTGTATACATATTATTGGAGTTTCTATCACTGAATGGTATGTGGTTCAAACCCCGTTTTGGTGGAATTGCTCACGTTTCATGTTTAAGAGAGACTTTTTATGTGAAGAGTGCTAGAATATAAAATCATTCATGTGTCTTTACTTATCATTTTAATTATTTTTTAAGGTTTTAAAAATAATTTGTGTATATTACTTCTGATTTACTTAATAAAAGATAAAATAAAATAATATTATTTTGAATTTTTGAAAACATAAATATTATTATTTTTTATCAATTTTGGCACTAAGTTTGGTATTGCTGGTAAAAGATCAATGCTGCTCTATACTATTATTAATTAAAATTTAAGTTGCTACAAGAAATGTAATACTTAAAAGAGATATATATATATATATATATATATAACGTTAAAAATATTTGCTCAATATAATTTCAAAAGCTTTTTCCTGAAAAGTGCTGCAAGTTCCGAGATATAATTACCTTTTTGTCTTAAGATGTAATTATATCACATATGTATAATTCATAAGGAAGTGTTACGTTGCACTGTACTGAAAATGCTACAGTTTTCTATAAACATATAATACTTGAGACATTGTCTTAAAAACTTTTAAAAGATATGTTGTCTTAGAAAAATTGGATCTATTAAACTTACAATGTCATGACTTCGATCCATATACAGGCGTGTGTATAAAAAAGATATTGTTAGAGGATTAATTATGTTACTGGCGAGGGACACCTCAAATACTGTAAAACAAAAAAAAAATCTATGATGTGCATTATTATTAAGAATTAGTTTTGATTAGTTTAAGGATTTAATTAGAATATACTGAATGTAAAAATTTTTACACATTCATCCAATCATGTAATAACATATCAAATATAATTACTTTCAACCCCTACTACTTGAAAAGTCATACAAAAGAAGAGATCTGATTGGATGATTTTTACACTGTTAGTGTATCAAAATTAAACTTTTAGTTTAAAATAAATAGTTAAGTTAGTCTTTTAATCCTTGATTAAATTCTAATTCAGTCTGGAAGTAATATTGCTGTGTTGTTTTTAATAGTGTTGTATTCAATATTAAACACTCACGTATACACTTTTCATGTAGGAAAAGGAAGAAGCACCAAGTGGAAGCATATGGGTGTTGTAGTTACGCAATCCCCACTCTTCTACCTCGGCGATGCCGCCGCCACTGAAACCCAACTGAACAATGACCCCAACATGGTAGTCTTCTTCTTGGAAAAGGCCTTGCACCCGGGAGCCAAATTCAACATACGATTCACCACCAAGAGCTCAAGCAACGCCGCATTCTCGCCCCGCCAAGTCGCTAACTCAATACCCTTCTCATCGCACAAGGTGCAAGACATATTCAACGAGTTCTCCATCCAACCTGGCTCGCTAGAGGCACAAGTTATACAGAATACCATCAAGGAGTGCGAAGCGCCAGGCATTAGAGGGGAAGACAAGTACTGCGCAACTTCATTGGAGTCCATGGTCGATTTCAGCACTTCCAAGCTTGGGAAAAACATTGAGGTTGTGTCCACTGAGGTGGGCAAGGAATCCAAGTTGCAAGAGTACACCATAGCACCTGGTGTGAAGAAAATTTCTGGGGACAAGGCTGTTGTGTGCCACAAGCAGGATTACCCTTATGCTGTGTTTTACTGCCACAAAATAGAAACTACTAGAGTCTTCAATGTGCCTCTTGAGGGTTCTGATGGGACTAGAGTTAAGGCTGTGGCTGCGTGCCACACTGACACGTCACAATGGAACCCCAAGCATTATGCTTTCCAAGTGCTCAAGGTTAAACCTGGAACCCCCGTGTGCCACTTCCTTCGTGAGGATACTGTTGTGTGGGTTCCCAAGTAGATCTTCCATGACTGTAAAATAGCTATATATGTGTGTGCGCTTGAATAACCAGTTACGATGGCCAGCGTCTATGCTACAGAACTTGATGCAGATATGTAGCTCTAGCTAGCTATTGTTCTGGACATTTAGTTAGATGCTTTATACTTGGCTTATTATGTACATATACCTGCGATGATGCACTATGTATGTTCACTTCTAAATATTGATACTAAATGTGTGATATGGTGTGGCTTCGTCATCATTTCTATTAGTTGCATGACGGGTTGTTTAGAAAATCTGGTTAACGTAATTTGGGCGTGTGATTATTCCCACAGGATACCAACTGTTGAACATATATAAATCTGTTGGAAATTTGATCTCTACTCTGCAAAATAAGTAAGAAAATAGAAAAAAAGAAGAAGAAGAGAGATTTGTTAAGCCTTAGACATGCTATGCACTGTTCTTAAGGATTATTCCTGTCATAGTGCAGAATCCCATACAGGTCTTCCTGTATTAGCTAGGAACTCAAGAACTACAATGGTGATATATTCTGTTGTATAACTGGATCAACAGAGAAATACTGTAGTGAAAAACTCTGGACTTATATTTTGTTTTTGGTTAAAAACAATACTGATACAAACTGCTCTGTAAAATGAAGATGATCTCTATATCTCAAGCTCACAATTCTATACGATAGCATCACTGTAAAGTTAATATGTCTTATGGTTTTTGTACATTAATTCACAAAACGGAATGTATCAGGTTATTAAATCAAGGAGCAAAGTATTAAAACAATATCAATGACTTTTAAGAATATATTTGATTTAGAAATTGATTAAATGAAAACAGCCACTGATTTTATGACTTGAATTAAAAGGAATCAACTAAGAAATCAATTGCTAGTAAGACCAATCAATAGCCATATTTAAAAGATTCCTTGACTAGTAAAGTAAACCCGTTGTGATTTTAAAATAATTTTCAATTTGAATAATTAATTAAACCTTTTGAAAATTTTTAAAATACAACAATCTCCCACCTATTTCAAAAGGCTTTTCCTTTAAAATAAATAAATAAATAAAATCCTAGGTTATAAATGGATGAAAACGTTTTGATCTAGTGTCTTTTGGACTATGAACCAAACCTAGATAGAAAGGACTTTAAATTACAATGTATTGGTGAAGTTTTGTCTACTGCTATGAACCAAACATTTTTAGCGTAACTTAGAATCATATCTGATCACATTTACATCCTCAAAACATATCACCATCGTTGTTAACGCCGTTTTGCGCTTTTTGGCCATGCGCGTGCCTGGTAGTTCATGAGTGCTCTAGAAATTTAGCCACAATCTCATAGGAGCGGCCCCACTCCTACACTCATATAGGTGATTTTCATCAAGTGTATACTGCACTTTATACACCACCCATAAGGGCTATGAAATTCATTAAAAGCATTTAGCTTATCCTCACATAATGAGCTAGCACAACTCATATTTCTCACACAATAGGAAGGGACACATAATATGCTAGCAAGAATTAACAAGTGACTTGTTATTACCCATATGAACCTTCTTCCTGGGATCTCCATTCACAAAGGTTGGGTTCTTGCCATTGTTAATTTTCAAATTGACTTAAGTCTCATTCCCCTTCATGTGGCAATTATAAAATTCCTTTCAAGAGGCTTAGTCAGGATCTGAGATTCGCTTCTGACTTCACATAATCAATTGATATAATTCCATATTTTAGCAGCGCTTTATCACTTTATATCTCAGCCTAATGTGTTTGTTTTTACAATTATATGTCTTGTTATTCGCAATAGCTATTGCCGCTTTATTATCACAGTGTACAGACACAGGAGGCATTGGCTTTATTCCTAAAGGAATATTACTCAAAAAGTTTTTTAACCACTCAGCCTCATTATAGGCTTGTTCCAAAGCAATAAACTCTGATTCCATGGTGGACTTCGAATAATTGTTTGCTTAGCCGATTTCCAAGTAACAACACCACCTCCCAAAATAAACACATAACCACTAGTGGATTTAATCTCATTCTAATTCAAGATCCATTAGCATCACTGTATCCTTCTAATACAGGATATCCACTATACTCAATACCATAATTTATGGTACCTTTCAAGTATTTCATTAATCTAGCCAATGTGGCTCAATGATCATTGTTTGGGTTATGTGTATATCTACTCAATTACACACACATATGCTATGTCAGGTCTAGTAAAATTCTTCAAATGCATCAAACTCCCAATAATTTGTGCATGCTTAGATTGGGCAATAGGTTCACCCTTATTTTTCTTTAATTGAGTGTTAGCATCATAAGGGGTATTCATAGATTTAACATCGAAATGTCCAAACCTTTTCAAAATTTTTTCAACATATTGATCTTGTGATAATATTATACTATCACACTTCCTTATGACTTTAACACCCAAAATTACACTTGCTTCACCCATGTCTTTCATATCAAATTTTGATGGAAGAAAATTTTTTGTTTCAATTACAACTCCAAGAGTAGTACCAAAAATAAGCATATCATCAACATATAAGCAAATAATTACACATTCACCATTGATCAATTTAGTATACACACACTTATCTACTTCTATGGTAGAAAAACCATTAGAGATTACTGTTGATCAAATTTCTTATGCCATTGTTTTGGTGGTTGCTTTAGGCCATATAAAGACTTAATGAGTTTGCAAACTTTATTTGCTTGACCAGGTTCCACACACCCCTCAGGTTGTACCATATAAATTTCTCTTCTAGATCTCCATTTAAAAAAGCTATTTTAACATCCATTTGATGAATAACTAATTTATGAATTGATGCTAAAGCAATTAAAACTCTTATTGAAGAAATTCTTGTCATCGGAGCAAAAGTATCAAAAAAATCTATATTTTGCTTTTGAGAATAACCTTTGGCCACTAATCTAGCTTTGTATTTTTCTATTGTTCCATCTGGATTATATTTTCTTTTAAAAATCCATTTACAACCTATAGGTTTTGCTGCCTGGAGGTAAATCTACTAAAACCCAAGTGTTGCATTTTTTAATTGAGTCAATTTCAAATTTAATTGCTTCTTTCCAAAGAAGAGCATCAAATGAACTTATTGCTTCAAAAAGGTTAGTGGATCATTTCCTACAAGATATGTGTAAAAATCATTTCCAAACGAGATTTCTTTTCTTTGTCGTTTACTTCTTCTTAAACCTTCACTTGCTTTATCATTAATATTTTGAGAAGTATTTTCAGTTGATATGCTTGTATTTTGAGTTGGTATATTAGGAATAATTTCTGATTTTAAAGGAAAAAGATGTTCAAAAATTCTGCATTTTTTGTTTCAATTATAGAGTTATGATCAAGAACATTACTTTTTAAAACTAAAAATCTATAAGCAGCACTATGTTCAGGATATCCTATAAACAAACAATCTACGTTTTTTATCCTATTTTTCTTTCTTGGGATCTGGTAACATGACTTTAGCCAAACATCCCCATACTTTTAAATATTTTAAATTTGGCTTATACCCTTTTCACAATTCATATGGTGTCTTATTTGTTTTCTTATAGGAAATTCTATTTTGCAAATGACATGCAGATAATAAAGCTTCACCCCAAAGATTTTAGGTGCATTAGAACTAATCAAAAGAGCATTCATCATTTCTTTTAAAGTTCTATTTTTTCTTTCTTGACTCCATTAGACTCGAGAGAATAAGGCGGAGTTATTTCATGTATTATTTCTTCTTTTTCACAAAAATCATTAAACAAAATATATTCTCCTCCTCTATCTATTCTTACTCTTTTAATTTTCTTATTTAATTGATTTTCTACTTCAGTTTTATATATAAGAAACATGTCAAAAGCTTCATCCTTATTTTTAATTAAATAAACTTTAGTATATCTAGAAAAATCATCTATGAAAGTTACATAATATTTTACCTCCTCTTGTAATGGTTTGTTTTAAATCTCCTAAATCAGAGTGAATTAATTCTAAGAGTTTTAGTTCTTATGTAGATGGACATGACTTTTTAGTTAATTTTGATTCAATACATATTTCACACTTTTTTAAGCTTGAAGCAAAAACTAGAAATTAATCCTAAACCTTGCATTTTTTTAATATAAGATACACTAACATGTCCTAATCTTGCATGCCATACATTCATAGAATCAAGCATATAAGCAAAAGAACATGCATTTTCATTAATAACATAGGAAACATTTAACATAAATAAACCACTATTATAATAACCTTTTTCCCACAACAACTCCATATTTTGAGAGAACAACTTCATCATTTTCAAAAATAACATTGACACTAGCTTTAGCCAATACGGATATAGATATCAAATTATAACACATTCCAGGTACATAAAGAACATCATTTAACGATAGCGTTTTTCCATAAGTGAGTTTTAAGTTTACTATTCCTTTACCAAGAACTTGGAACTTTTTTAGAGTTGCCGACATATACAACTTCCTCTCCTTTCCCCACAATATTGTAAGAGGTAAAAACATTTTGTTGCACAAACATGCCTAGTAGCCCCAGAATCTACCACCCAACATTTTTCCTCCATCACTAAATTAGTTTTAGAAACAACCATTATCATATCATGTCTAAAATTTTCAGAAGTATAATACTTACCTGTTACTCCTACCATAGTCAATTTAAGAGCCTCAAAGTTCTTGTACGAATCATCTTGAATAAAGGTGGAACCATTGATGTTGTCCCAGTCAATGTTTTCATTCTCCATAATCATAACCTGGACAATGAAAGAGAACAAATACAAAACTATAAAGATAATAGTAATTCTTAATAAATTGTTGAGAATGAATCAAAACAAAAAATGAGACTAATCCTTAAGATTGTTGGAGAATTTGATCTCTACTCCTAAAATAAGAAAAATAGAAAAAAAAGAGATTTGTTAAGCCTGAGACGTGCTATGCACGCCTTTAAGGATTATTTTGTCACAGGAGAGAAATCCCCCAGGATACAGGAGGCTCTTCTGTATTAGCTAGGAACTCAAGAACTACAATGGTGATATGTTCTGTTATATAACTGGATCAAGAGAAATAGTGTAGTGAAAAACTCCAGACTTATATTTTGTTTTTGGTTAAAAACAATACTTATACAAACTGCTCTGTAAAATGAAGATGATCTCTATATCTCAAGCTCACAATTCTATACGATAGCATCACTGTAAAGTTAATATGTTTTATGGTTTTTGTACATTAATTCACAAAACGGAATGTATCAGGTTATTAAATCAAGGAGCAAAGTATTAAAACAATATCACTGACTTTTAAGAATATTTGATTTAGAAATTGATTAAATGAAAACAACCACTGATTGTATGATTTGAATTAAAAGGAATCAACTAGGAAATCAATTGCTATTAAGACCAATTAATAGCCATATTTAAAAGATTCCTTGACTAGTAAAGTAAACCCGTTTGTGATTTTAAAATAATTTTCTATTTGAATAATTAATTAAACCTTTTGAAAATTTTTAAAATACAACAATATCTGCATTCAAATCCCATTAATTTCAATAAAATTGCTGTACAAATTAAATATATGTAGCAAAAAATTGTCTGAAATTTGATAGAAAATTAAAATAGTCATTTGATGAAATGGAATAATTAATATATTCAATGGTATAGATGAAAGAGAATATAGGGTATGTTAGTAAAATTACACTAAAGTTAATTTGAGTGGAAGTGACAAAAGGTAAAATGGAGTGGCTATAATTTAATGATAAGTGCTCTTTGTATTAATTTAGGAGACCCAGGTTCAACTGTCATTTAGACAAGCTTTTGTGAATTTAAAATTTATAAGGTAAAAAATAAAAATAAAATAAAATCTGTTATGTGGATCTGTCAATGATCCTGCAGATGCAGGTCTATAGAATGGGAGCTCATTGGTAAACGACCTGACCTGTTTTAGTGTGGTTCGTTGTGGGTAGGGCTAAACAAACAGTAAGCTAATGATGTCATTCTAATATGTTGGATGACATCATTTCTGTGACAACAAAGTCGTCGGCTTAATCTCACACTATACATGTCATGTGCATGTATCCATTAACTGTTGGTGCATTCTATGATGCCCTTAGAAGGTATTTGGAGCATAGTAATCTATCATCTATGTAATGTAACTTTAAATTGTCTAGATTTGTAATATTATCATATTTGATTATGTCTCGGTATTGATAATAAAGGTTGTTTATGAGAAGATGAGTGTTTTCAACCATTCAAACATTGAAAACACTAATAAATATATTGTCAAGAAAAAAATTAATTGGATAATAGTATAAAACTTTCACACTAAAAGTACATTAAAATTAAACTCTAATTTTATTTACATGATAATATAATAATGTTTGGTGTACAATAAAATTGTATAACAAATGCACACCATATATTTTATCATCATTGGATGTGATTATTTCCATCATCTCACTCACTCATCACATCTGATGGTGATAAAGTGTCTAATATATATTTATTGGAATTTTATTGGACACTAAACATTACTCTATGACACTACCTTGTGAAGAGAAAATAGACAGACGCAAAGTGGGGTTTTGTTAAAATTTGTAGGGCTCACATACCACCCCAATATTAACCTCCGCAAAATGAAGATATAAACAAAAGAGCTATTCCGCAGATCCACGAGGTTGCCCCAAATCTTGATAATTGAACTTCCAAATGCTAGACATGCATCAAACCACAGTGGCCAAAAGATCCAGCAACCACCTGTCTTCTTGTGCATGTAATGTGGCATTGATATAAAGAATGATCACTAACAAAAAAAATCAAGCGAGAGACCTGAAGAACCAACATTAAACAGCGCTTCCGACGAAAATAACCGTTTGAGAAGCCCTTACGCCCTTGCCACATTATATTGACAGTCCTAAGGCCTTGGATTGAGGTTACCTCTTGCTCCTAGTGTTACACCACCCGCGCTTACAATGAACTTTCGGGCTAAGAAGCACAAACTCTCACATCAACACTAGACATGGCATGAGAGGTACACCATGGATATATCAAAGTCTAAAATTATAATACAAGATATATATATATTGAAAGTTTAAAGAAAATAATACATTATTCAAAATGTCATTATATAAGTATCACTTATACTTTATTTTCTTATAAACTCAAAAGGTTATATATCATTTTCATTTTATAACATTGTTTATATTGTGTTTTTCTATGTTAAAGTAAAAAAAAAAAAATAAATTTTAAATTAAATATATATAAAAATGTGTTATTAATATGTCATGTAACATCTAACATGGACACGTGTCCAAGACATAGACATGACGTCCAAATGGTGTGTCTATGCTTCATAGCTCTTAGGATATTTTCTTTACTCATTCTTTGACCGTTCTCAATTATTTTAAGTATAAGCTAGAATTAAAATTAAAATTTCATAATTCAATTTTATGAATTTTCAAAATAATTAAAATGAAATAATCTTTTTAATTTTTAAAATATACTCTATGAATTGACAATTCCAAAATTTATTAAATTTTTATCTCCATCTTAAAGTCTATACAACTTTCCTTTTTTTTCTTTTATATTATAACAATCATTTTATAATTTTTTAGCGAATACAAGCATAACATTTATAATTCTAGAGAATTGGAATTACAATTAAAATTCTACACAATAATTCAAATTAACATCCAAAGCCTTTATGAATTGGTTGTAATAAATGCATCATTAATATTTCTAATATTCTTGATTTTTTTCCTTTTTATGTAATTTTCCCAGAAAAAGTTTTTTTATCCTTTTCAATCCAAACATATTTTAAGTACTTTTAATAATTAAAAGCGCTTGTTAAATTGTATATTAAAACATAGTTATTAAAATCGGCCTGGAACTGCACTTGAACCAATCAAAATTGGTCCAACCTAGGAACAAATCGCCTCGTGTATTAGTTGGTAAAACCGCGCAATCAAATTGGCCACCAAGGGAATTTCTAAAATTGCTAAAAAATTTAAGTGGGGTGGGGTGGGGGGTTGGGGTTTCACCTTTGCTAAGAGATGGAGAGCGCTTCTTGCTACTAAACCAACCCTATGTTTTAATCACTGTGGTTATTTATTTATTTATTTGTCAGGATATTCACAGTTGAATGTAGGGATTGGCTCTTTCATATACTATAGGTTTATTTAAAGAAGTATATAGCCACGAGTTTCAAAGTTGCTGCATTTAATTCCAGGATAGGATTGTGGTTCGTTATATATATATATTAAATTGTATTATTACATATTGATTTATTGTAAATATGTCATGTGATGACTTGAAATTTTAAAATAATTCATATCTTAATAATAATAGGGAGTATGAAAAAAAAAATAAAAGGAACCTAGTTTTGACTTGCATTCAGATGCAATAGGGTTAGTAACCCAACAATAATAGGTGGAATCCACTGCCTTATTTCATTTCTTTTCACGGACACCCTTCACTTCTTCCTCTTTTTTTATTTCTATCTCTCTCTATGCACACACTCTCTCTTTCTCTCACATCTTCCCTCTGCCACCTAGCTAACCCCCGCCTCGTCCAGTCACCATCACAGCCGCGGTAAGGACACCGCGGGTCCTCTCCTCTGTTCTTGTCTCTTCTCTCTCCTCTGTTTACCACAGTTTCTCTCTTTAAAGAAAGGAAACTGTTGCAACCACAAAGATTGAAGTGGTGCGTGGTGCTTCCCTGTTTCTTCCTCTTGGTGGTATGGATAAGTTTTAATATCTCTTTATTAGTCTATTTAAGTTTCCTATGAATTGTTATAGAGGATTTGGGGGTTTTGGAAACTCTAGGTTTAGAATAATTAGGGGTTTAAACGTAGATTTGAACATTCAACTCGAAGTAGAAATATATAGATTCGAGAGGCAACTCAATGAGCAACTGTGAAAAAGTCAATGTAGATTTAATATTCTATGTGGATATATTTTTCAATAACGATGATCAAGTTTGTAATTTTCATGTAATCTTGTAATTTTTATAGGGTACATGCTTTTTAAGGAGAGAAGAAACCATATAACCATGTAGAGGACCTTCTAATTAGGGACATATTGAGTTCTCAATTGAATATTTATCTGATGTAATTGAAAAGCAGAAAAGTTGCACAATGTATAAACTTTAAACTAGTGTAGGAGTCAAGAAGAAATTTAGCCAAGGTGAATGAATTTACTTTCTCCACAAATAAAAACTGCGTTTCTAGTGTGTCTCTCATCATTAGAATTGTTGCTTGCAAAACTCTCTCTTTTTCTCTATAAGAAGGGAAAGGGAATGTAATTAAATTTAGAAGCACAGAAGTTGATGTCATATTATCACAATGATTTTGGTGGCTTGAAGGCTAGGGGCATTATATTGGTGAACAAGTAAGGAAATATTCTCGCACTTGAATGCAACTAAAAGGGAGTGAGTTTGTCTTACTCAAAACCTTCATCGCACCTAAGTTGATACTTAACGGGAATACATAAGTAATCTCAGTTCCAATTTCACCGATAATTACTAAAATTTCCAAAATGATGCTATTGTGTATAACAGTTACTCCCTTGTCGCTTTTCGATGGAAAAGCTTTTTCACTTTTATTTTTCCTTCGTTAAGAATTTCTCCCTAATAAAATTCATCGTCTAAGTTGTTTAATTATTGTTTTCATCCTAAAAGGTAAAATACACTAACTTTTTCCCTCAAACTTGTTTGAAAAATAATAATGATAATTTAGGTTAAAAGTTTTCCGTACTCGACAGATGAAAAATAATAGTTTTCCACCCATGTTTTAGGTGTCCTCTATTTCTTAAGCATTGAAGCCACGTTTACAAACGCTAATGGAAAACTTTGATGAGCTGATGAATCTTCAATTTTATTAGGATAAATTACACTTATCTTTCCGGGTTTATGAAATACAACTCACACCCCTCTATTTTCCACTCACACCCTCTGCTTGTCAAATTTTAAGTATTTATATTACAGTTTCACTCCCATTCACAGAACATTTTAATAAACTTAATAGAACGATTTTTGTAATATTAACGTTTTTAATTAATAAAATTATAAAAATACATGGACCCACTTGTTAAGTTTAGTGTATTTTTATTATTTTATAAAACATAGTAAGAGACGGGATATCTATAGTTCACTAGATTCAGGCAAGCATAAAACAATCCAATTATAACTACATATATATACTTTAGAGCATAGTTCTAATATGAAATGAGATTTCTTGGAAACATAATTTTACAAGAATCACAATAAACCAAGCATAAGTGGGGATGGAGTTATCCAGTACAGAACAACCACAAGTCCAAACTCCACCTGAAATCATGTAGGTTAGTACCTCATCTGCTAACTGAAATTGGCTTTTGACCACATATAAGTCTAGACATAGCAACAACCATATGCGGGTTAACACATCACTACCGTTAGCCATAGGTTCTAACAATGAATTTCTCCAGTCATACACGTATAATGCCAACAGAATTTTATTTACCTCTATGCATACCAAGCACGGTTTTCATTTATTTTATTTTCCATCCTTGCAATTATTTTAAAGACAAGCAAAAATAAATTGTCAAGTCATTGCATCAAGGCACATATTTACTTTTAATTTATCATATTCACTATTATTATTATTGGATGCAAATAAATTTAAATTACCGTGTGATGATATTATGAAGCACCTAATAAAATTCATTGCATAATTTGTTGAATTATTGTTTTCATTCCACACTTTAAAATGCGCTAGCTTTTTTCTCTTGAATTTGTTTGAAAAATAATAATGATAATTCAGGTCAAAAGTTTTCCGTAGTCGACAGGTCATAAATGATAATTCTCCACCCATGCTTTTATGTTCTCCATTTCCTAAGCATAGCTGTCATGTTTTCCTTTTCTTTGTGACTTGTAATAGTACAAACGCTAATGGAAAACTTTTGAGTTGATGAATCTTCAATTTTATCGTACTTTTCATAGTTTAGCTGTATTGTAACAACTATGCTGATCAAACTTCAATTATATTGTACTTCTCTTTTTCTTCTCGGGTCAAATAGAAAGGACCCCTTAGAGTGTATGAAAAAGCTTATTAGAGAGGAGGAATCCTCCGTAATGCAATTGGTAGGGCCTGTGGAGATAATTATCCCCACACTAGTGGAAACAGAGTCGATGAATCTTCAATTTTATTACAATTCACACTTTGTAAGAGTATAAGTCATTGGGAATCATACCCCAAAGTTAGTTATTAGAGCTAAAGTTCTTATAAGACTCCTTATAATGCGCATGGTAGGGCCTGATGTAAATGCTTTGGATTTTACAAAAGCACAGGAAAAGTAAAGCATCAATTTGCTACTTCACCTTTGTCGGTTTGAAATATTTCCTATGCAACAATCCTCTTCTTTTTCTTCGTCCAATCAATTTCCTTCCTTCCTTACTTGCTTCCATTTATTCTAATAACCCAGACAAACAACTTGGCGTCTGTACTGTAGGTATGATTGAGATTTTTCTCAAATCGTCCTGATTTGCATAGAACGTGAAAAGAACTTGTTTGCTCTTTCTTGACAGAGGGTATTTAGCCTTTCAATTCACCGTTGCTCAAACAAAACATCAATATACAGCTCGCTCTCTTTTGTCTGAATGGTTCAACTCAAATTAAAATTCAAAACTGTATATAGTTTTTCTACGCTTTTCATCTTCCTATTCTTCTTCTTCATCTCCGTCCTTCCCAATGACGCTGCTGACGTTATTGCCCCTCTGGCTGATGAGGAAACTGCTTACATGTTGAAACTTATGAATGCCCTCACTCCCACTCCCTCCAATTGGTCCAACAAAACTCACATCTGCAATTGGAGTGGCGTGATCTGTGACGCTGACACGTTCCCCAGCACCATCACTATCATCAAACTCTCTGCAATGTCTCTCACGGGAATACTCCCTTCGGGTCTCAGTGACTCCCTCGTCTTCCTCACCAAACTTGATCTCAGCAACAACTCTCTCTTTGGACCACTCCCTCACTCGCCAACATTGTAAGGCTCCAAGAGGTGCACCTCTATGACAACAACTTCACCTCCATCCCTGACGGTTGCTTCCAGGGTTTAAACGGCTTGCTGGCCCTCTTCTTGAGTAACAACGTCAACCTTGCACCATGGGAGTTCCCCATCGATTTGGCTCTCTCCCCGCACTCAAGTCCCTCAACCTCGCGGCGACAAATCTCATGGGCTCCTTACCAGACATATTCAATTCGTTCCCATATTTGTTTTATGTTAGACTCTCTAACAACCACCTCAGTGGGTTTTTGCCAAAGGCTTTTGCACGATCCAATATTCAATATCTAAGGCTTGATGACCAAATCAGCTATAATAAGATGTCCGGCACAATTGAGGTTCTTTCATCCATGACCAACATGGTGTTGGCGTATCTTCAGGGAAACCGCTTCGAGGGCCCTATTCCTGACTTATCCAATTGCACCGAGTTGAAATATCTGTCACTTCAGCACAATCAGTTAACAGGTGTAGTTTCACCTTCTCTAATGAATCTCTCGAAGTTGTGGAGCGTTTCTTTGGACCAAAACTTTTTGCAAGGTCCTGTTCCTGTGTTCAAAGGTGTGAGAGATGTGAGTCTTGGTGATAACACTAGTAATAGTTTCTGTTTAGACCATGCCGGACCCTGTGACCAGAGAGTGACCATTTTGCTTGAAATTGCTACGGCGTTTGGGTATCCCCTAGTGTTGGCGCGTTCTTGGAGAGGGAACAATCCTTGTAAAGGTTGGAGTTTCGTTAAGTGTGATGGCGGCAAGATTAGAACCATATCTCGTGCATTTGGCAATTTAACTGATTTGCAATGCTTGTATCTAGGGGTAATAGTTTGCGGGGTTCAATACCTGAAAGCTTGGCAACTTTGCCTCAACTTGAACTTGTGGATGTCTCTAACAACAACATATCGGGAAACATTCCCAAATTCTCAGCTAAGGTCAGATTCATTGCTACAGGAAATGTTTTTCTTCAGTATTCTCAAGCAGGTGGAGCTACTCCATCTAAAACTCCATTTTCACGTCCTTGGGTTGCAGGTACACCCGTTATTGATATGTAAACATTGATTAATGCTATACATGGAAAGGATTGCAAGAGTTTGTTTTAACAGCAAAGAAGAACAACAATCATATATTATAAAGAAATGCAATCGCATACTTATAACAATTATGGCATAATACTTTAACAAATAAATTTAGATATTCTTTTATTGAATAGGATTTTCTATTTGTTTTATTATATCAAGAAAATTATTAAGTTTTTTGAAATTATCATTTTTAATTATATAATTAGAAATTTAAGAAATAAAATTATAATCATATTTTGTCACTCATTTATAACTAAATATAAAGGAAAATTCAAAACGAAATTTATTTTTAACTATTTTTTAATTAATAAAAATAGAAACAAATTAAATGCATAGAGTAATTTTGAAGTCAAACAATACTTCCTAACATCGATCATGTCATGGTATGACATAAGATACAAATTTATGATATTAAGCCTTGATAGTTTTATTGATTATTGATTTTTGCTTCAGTGTTTCATGTCTTATGTCCAATATAAGTTGATTACAAAATTGTAGGATCGTTTTTAAAGTTGGGCCGGTTGTTTGATATAAAATATGATAAAATGTAGAAATTTCGCCGTTCAAGCTTCTCGTGACTAATTTTCTAAGGATCTAATATTTTTTGTAATTGCTCTTCACTTTATTGCATATATACAGGTGCATTAGGAGTTGGAGTTGGAGTTATTGTGATTTTTGTTGTTATCATTTGTAGTCATAAGAGGGGTCTTAGTATAGTACAGAACATGATGATCAAGAAGACAAGAACATGTATTGACCAAAATGTTGAGGATTTTATAAAAAGTTATGGTTTTTTGGCTCCAAAGCGATATAGTTACACAGAAGTGAAAAAGATGACAAACTCATTTTGTGATAAGTTAGGACAAGGTGGATATGGCACAATTTTCAAAGCAACCTTAATTGATGGTCGTGAGGTAGCTGTGAAGGTACTGAGTGAGTCCAATGGAAGGGGGAAGAATTTATAAATGAGGTTGCTAGCATCAGTAGAACATCGCATGTGAATATAGTCTCACTTTTGGGATATTGTTATGAGATGAATAGAAGAGCACTCATCAATGAATTCATGTCTAATGGCTCTTTAGATAAGTTCATTTGTGTGAAAGGATCTCCCATTAATTCTATTTGTGATTTGAATTGGAACACATTGTACAAAATTGCAATTGGGATTGCTCGAGGACTAGAATATTTACATCAAGGATGTAATACAAGAATTCTGCATCTTGATATTAAACCTCAAAATATTCTTTTAGATGAAGAGTTTTGCCCAAAAATTGCTGATTTTGGACTTGCTAAAATATGCAAAAGAAAGGAGAGTATTGTATCTATATTAGGCACAAGAGGAACTCCAGGATACATTGCACCAGAAGTCTATAGCCGTACATATGGTGGAGTTTCTCACACATCAGATGTATATAGTTATGGAATGTTGATGCTTGAAGTGGTTGGAGCAAGAAAGAACTATGATATTGGGGGGCCAAATACTAGTGAAATATATTTTCCAGATTGGATTTATAAGGATCTTGAGCAAGGGAATATTCCTACAAGGTATTTGGTCAATACAGAGGAAGAAAATGAGATCGTAATGAAGATCACTTTGGTGAGTCTATGGTGTATTCAACCAAGACCGTTAGAGAGACCATCTATAAGTAAAGTAGTAGAGATGTTAGAAGGACCAATTCAGTTGATACCATATCCTCCAGAACCCATCTTGTGTTCTCCAGAAAGGCCTCCGTTACAATTTTCAGATATATCTTCTAGCAATATACGTGAAACGAATTCAATGACTACATAGGAGAGTGATTCCATCAAATGAGTTCACCAAAAATAAGAAGGTAAACATTGATTGTGATGCATCTTATATTTATTTGTTGTTGGTCACAACTTCTCATGTCTTGTTTTAAACATCATATATATTGCTTTCACAAATGTGAATTTTGAGGAACTGTGAGAGCTTATCGAAGACTGCAAAAGAGAAGTTTCTCATTATATAACTTGGGAATACTTATATATGAGAAGTAGCTTACTTGCTAACAAAACAACTGAAATGGTTCCAAGAAATGAACACTTCTAACCGAAAAAAAAACACTAACATAATTAAAAAGTTGACTTGACTTAATACGGATTAATGCCTTTTTAGGTCTCTGATTTTTTTTTCTTTTGGCCACCAAATCAATTTTTATTTCCATGGATCTTTGATCATTGGATCTGTTTAAAGTAGAATTACTGATGCTATTAGTCACTACCCTATTTTAAAGCAACAAGCTGGGTACCATGATGAGGAGTTGATAATATATCTGTATCTTTTATTCACACTTTCTATTCGCTTGCTCTTTTGACAAATTGCTCAATAAAGTCTAATGCAGTATTTATTCCTTCCATATTTAATATTTTATTGAAGTATATTTATCTCTTGATATTGATATTGTTTTGCACTTAATTTGTTTCTAAGGCTCATCATTGTTTTGATATTTTGTTGTCCATATTGTATATTGGTCTGTTACTTATACATGGATAAGCAGTATCCTTAATAAGAAGCAATTGCTTGATGATTGATGAATCCAATCTATAAAAGTTACAAGGAAAATCATAATTAGTTGATTGTCAACTAATAACAGCTTCTAAAAAAAAAGGGATTGAACTACTTCCATTGTTATCCTTTTATGCGTAAACTTAATTAATTCATTTTGCTGAAAAACAAGGTTTAGGTGTTGCTGCTATCGTAAAGTTTTGGGAGAAGAGTCTTATAACAAAAATTGATATCAAGTATGCAATCCCAATTCCAAATACGACAGTGAAATGGTGGCCAATGAACTGAGGCTAGTTTAATAGAAAGTTTACTGTTCAATTTATCTCAGATGGTAGACGTCCTAGACCATAGGTGTAGGTTGAGCTTGAGTCAATGATATTATGCATATGAGCTTTACTATGCATGTTTCATTTATGCTTTGTTGTTCAATAGTGATGCAATCCTTTTATAGTTTGTATATATGTGCTAGTTTTGGTAATGTATCTAGAAAGTAGAAACAAATGTGTATAACTTTGGTGTTTGCAATGCAGCATCGACAGGAGGAGTTCTGTTCCTGCGTAACGTACAAGTCTTACATAATGTAGCGCAAATGATTTCATTCGAAGCAGTGATTCATCTTTGGTTTGAAAGTAAGAGTTGGATTTTATTTAAGGGATCATTCTAACATGGGCAAGATGCTCCATGCTCCGTTGTCCGTAAGCGTGAATTTGGTGTATAGGTAAGCAGTGTGGTAATTCTTTGTAATTGCAAAATGGCCCAATAGAAAAGGAATGAAAAGTTTAAATTATGATTGCAACCCATAATTAGATTTTGCAATTAGTGTTAATGGGCAGAATAAAATGGCAGTGAGAATGTGAATGTACAGTACACACGAACATGTGGATTTATTAGTTTAATAATGTAGATAAGTACAAGGAAAATTTTGTGAGATAAAAATATTTAATTAAAATTAATAAATAAGTAAGATTAGAATTTGTTTTTGGTAATTTAAGATTAGAATTATTTGAATAGTAGATACTGAACTTCCTTTGCAGTGAACACAACTGCCACAGTAGATACAAAAGAAATTAAATACATTATGGATTGATATGTGAAATATATTGTATATTATTATTAAAATATTAATAGGCCTTCTACATTCAAAAAGTGGTTGACATGGCTAACCGATATTTTGTCCTGATCTTTTTGTATATAAAAAAATTGAAAATAAAATAATAATAATAAATCTTTTTCTTATTAGCATTGGTTAAATTATTTTTTAAAAAAATAGCATCAATCAAATCTTTTTGGTTCAATCTGAATTTTATTAGTGTCAGTCAAAATCCAAAAAGATTTTTTTTCAATCAAAATCTCAACCAAATCACAATTAAATAGTAATAACTACTAGACATAATACCCTATTACATGGACTTACTTATATTTTGTGAAAATTATTTTAATAGAAAATTGTGATAATAATTATCAAGGGGCTGAGTGATTTTTAAAACTTGTTTTCAATTTTTAAAATGAAAAAAATAAGAAACCGTGTTTGGTGAGATGTTTGGGGGCTTTGGTTTTTAAAAATAGAAACTGATTTTGTGTTTTAAAGACAAGAAACCCAAAACAATTTGAAGGTGTTTTCTGAGCTTGTGTTTTATAAAAGAACAAAACACGTGGTATATTTGTAAATACCATGAGTTTTTGTTTTGTACCTTCATTCGATCCTCCTTGTTAAAGGTTTGTTCTTTTTTGTTGCATTTTCTAAAACACCTCACACCACACGAGCTCATCCTCCCCTCCCTCAAAAATTGTGAGCTCATCCTCCCTAAGAACACCACGCAACCTACGAGCTCACCACACAACACCCCCATTCGGCGAGCTCCTCCTTTATTTGCCTGAGCTCCTGTTTCCAGCTCCACCGTTCGTAGGTGGAGGCGGCTGGTCCACCCATTCGTGAGATCGTAAGCTGTTCCACCGTGACAACTTCGGAGATCGAGAAGGCGACTTCTTCGCGAGATCCGAGAGCTATTGCGCTTCTTAGCAAAATGGGTCGTGACCTGCTCGAGATCCAAGACCAAGTGCACGCTAGCTTCCTCTCCGAATCCGCCCTCACGCAGCTGCTCACCAGGGAGGCCTAGCACCAACGACTTGCCCCGCCCGCCTCCTCCACACGCCACCAAGTGAGTGAGTTATTCCTTCTTCTTTCTCTTTCATTGTTGAGTTTTGATGTTTCTCTTGCCAAGCCGAGTGTTGATGAACCACTTTCAAGTCATTATGTTCTTCTGCAACTTCAATCACTAGAATGTTTTCAACATTTTTGTTCTCATGGTCTAGTTCTTTGCCCCTAACCTGGTCTGTCTTTCTTGCCTCATTGATTTGTGAAATTTCAATTATAAAACTGAATAAATTAGGAAAAATAGCACTTAGTGGTGAAGAATTGAAACCTTTATGGATTACATAATTTATGTAGTGCATTGGATTGATAACATTGTCTATTAAATGCTTGAATGTTTACCATGTTTGTCAATTTATGCATTTTAAGGTTCGATTTTGGTCTCTTAGAAAATGATATCTACTTAGTGTCTTGCAATAATGAAGGGACATTACCCGTCTGATAGGGTTAGGTATGGCTGGTCTAATGTTAATGGAAGTGTTTATACTTAGCTTATGTTGAACCACACTATTGGCCTCTGTTAAGTCTTACCTTAGAATATGAGAAGTCATTTAGAATGTAAATGCCAAAGCTATTTTTTCTTGTGTAAAGTGCCATCCTTACGAGGTTGCTACAATGTCTTTGACTATGTTGAAAGAGTTCCAAATAGAGAAAGAAAATGCACTCTTGAGTTGTTGGTTAATGTTTTTGTGTTATTATCAGCTATTGTTCTCATGATTATTTTCACTAGTCATAACAACCATTAGTTATGGCTCTCTTGACAAGGATAACTCCGATTGTGCCAATGAATATAGGGAATGAATGCGGTATTGGTACTTGTGATCATCTAAAGTTTCAGAATTTGAAAGATAAGGCTGATGGAGCTCATGTTGAGACAATATGCATGAAAAAAAATAGATTCTTTGCCACATTAGTTATAAACAAGCTAAAGACCATAGTCGTTCATGAACCAAATTGGTTCATTTAACACTATCATGGAAATGGAGTTTATGGGTTCATTTAGCATTATCATGGAAATGAAAATGTGTTAATTGATGGATGTTCTATTAAGTTTATAACTAGTTAGTATTGAGTTGTTCTGGAGATGGGTTCATTGTCATTCTTCATGATGTCTTCTCTAACTGTGAGTGGTTCTTCATGTGGATTTTTAGTTGTTGTTTGATGCTTCTTTGTTTTGTTTTGTCGGGTTTATTTGCGTTCCATTGGTAATTTGTTTATGGAGTTATTTTGTTTGAGTCATTATGTTTATTGAGTTATTTCATTTAGTAATTATTTCTCTAATTATTGGTGTCATACATGGAAGCATAAATGATAAATCAATGTCATCTCTTCCATATTTCTTGTGCTCTTCAAAGTACTACTCTAAGCATTGGAAATGGAATACTTCTAGGTTTTTCAGCATTGTAAATGGAATAAAAATACATTAAGTTTGAAAAGTCAAAGGAGCTTACGCTTCTTATATATGTCAAATATCAAAAGTTACCATTTAGTGATGTGTTTCATGCTAAATTTAGGCTTATAACTTATGAATCTGAATTGCTTGGCTCCTCATGTTACTATTGGTGTCTTCAATTGGAATATACTGGTTTGTTGCTCTATATAGTGGTTCTTGTGTTTCTTTATTCTCTCTTGGTGACCTCAATTCCCTCTTCTAATTAAAAATCCCTTTTTGCTGATTTGTGATCACCATTGTAGATGGAAAATGAGTCTTCACTTTGGCCCTCGTCATTTATCAAAATCTTTGTAGACATTATGGTTGATGAGGTTAATAAGGGGAATATAAGGAATAATGTATTTCCACCTAAGATGTGGCAAAGTATGTTGCATACTCTTAATCAAAGAACTGGGCATGAATACGACATGAAATAAGTTAAGTAGAAATTTAATAGGTTGAGGCAATAACATGGCCAATTTTCAGTTGCTACAACAAACTGGATTTGGATGAGGTCCTGAAACTAATATTGTCACTGCTACAAAGAAGTTTGGTCAACTTACATTCAGGTATACTTTTAGATAGAAGTTAGCATGTTTATTCATATTTATACATTTTTAGATTTAGCGTACATAATTTTTTAATTTCCTTGTAGGCACATCCCGATACTGCACCATTTAAGAAGAAATGATTGGACAATTACAAACTATTGGGAGTGATTTTCAATAAAAGTAGTGCAACAGGGGTGCTTCATCATTCATCTACTCAAGATCCACCCAATACAGATGATGAAATTGAGCTTGATAATAAATTTTTGCATGACGGGGTTCATGTAAATCTAGATGATGATGATGAGGAAGATGATAGCCCAAAAATAGAGAGTTACCCATAGTGGTAAAAGAACAATTAAAGTTGCTAACCGCAAGTCAAGAGAGAGAGAGAGAGTAGGAGCATCCAAGTAGAAGATGCACTTCAAGCATTCATTGAATCATCTAAGTTGAAGAGAAGCTATGGTTGAGGCGTCTAAGAAGAAAGCCGTTTCAATGGCTAGAATTGAGAGGTATAGGCAAAGAGTGAAGCCACTAGTTCTATAGTTGCATCAGCTGAGTACACTATGGCTAGATGTATAACAGAGCTTGAAAATATGGATGATGTCTCATATGACTCTTATATGAAGGTGGTGGAAAAATTCAAAGATGCTAATTATAGAGAAGCATTTTTAAATATGACTGGGTATAAGAGAAAAGCATGGTTGGATAGACTTGAGTGGTTACTTTTATGTATAAATATTTGTGTTGATGATACCTATTACGTATGTGTTTTTTAAATTTATGTGACTGGTTTGTTTTGACATATTATTTTGTTGTTTAGAACAATATGTAATGGTTAATATTAGTACTTATTAAAATGTATGTTATGTTTAATGTCAGGTTCAATTGTAATGGAAATTGATAATCATCCTTCAGGCAGTGAAAGTATCTCAGAAGATACTTTTGACAGATCTTCATTCTCATGACTCTAGTGATGATGAATTGAATTGGAGAATTATTGCTAATTTGATTGCTGATTATGAGTACCAATTTTATAATAAAATTCATGTTAGAATATCGGCATTCAGTGGTCAAGAATTTGTTAGTGAATTTGTACGTTCGATTTTTCTGTTGATACAAATGACCAAAATGCCCCGAGATCATTTTTACCTGGAATTAAAGGGGTTTACCAGTCCTCAAATGGGTCAACTCAATATTTGAAGGGGATTATAACTATTATTTTTTATATTGAGGTGAAAATCTTGTTTTCCAAATTTTCAGCAAAATGACCAAAATACCCCTGGAGCGTTTTACGCTAAAAAGTGCCGTTTGAGCCCATGAACTTTTCAGAAAGTTTGGAATGATGTTTATGAGTGATTTATGATGGTTAGTCAGGCCTGGGAGGTCCGAGCAGTTTTAGTGTAGAATTACCATTTTGCCCCTAGAACGTGTATAGTGAGCCTAATGACGTAATTAACCAAACCTAAGCAATATTAGGCTCTAATCAAAAATTAATTTATTTAGATAATTAATCTAGAGTCAAAATAATCTATTAAGGTTAATTAGAACCTAAGGTTGCTTGGTTAAACTCTAATTATATCTTTGATTCAAGATTCCTAGTTATGGAATCTTAAATAGTGTTTTCTCTCTCCAATTCCTTAAATTAAGGAATGTGCCCATACCTTCATTTGACTAGAAAATGGTTTTAATTTGTTAATCTAGTAAGACCACCCCTAAATCAAGTCTTGACAACCTTAATTAACCATTACCTCACCTAAACACTTTCTTACAAACTCCTAATCAAAACCTTAATCAAAGATACACCTAAACACATCATTAAACCACAATTACATGAGCAATTTCTTCTCCTCCCTTGGCTAGAAATCTGGCCGAATTCATACCCCAAGAAATGTGTCACATGTTGATTTTATTTCACTCCAAAGGCCATACCTCAAGCCATACCTTGACCATGCTTGCCATGCCTAAGCCCATACCCATTCAAGAGATATTTTCCTCCCCAAATGGCCAAGGAAGCTGTCCACTCCTCCTCCAATTAGCCTCCATGTTTTAAATTTTCTATAAATACCAAGCCTTGAAGAACTTTGTTACACTTTAGAAGCTTTGCCAAGTTTAACTTTCTTGCATTTTCTCTCATTTTCCCTCAAGTTCTCTTCATCTTGTTCTTCTTCCTCTACCATCAAAGAACCTTTCCACCACCACAATCCACCACAAACAACCTTGAACCACCACTCCCCCACCTCAAACCACCTCTCAAACACCAAACCTTTCCATTTCCAAGCTTGTATTCTCAAGGAAAAATCATCTTCCTTGAGAACCCTTGTTGGCCGAATCCTCTTCCTCCTCCAAGAGAAGATTTTGTCTTCTCATTCCTTCAAGAACACAAGCTTCTTTTCATTTCTTTCAAGACTTCTTTAGGTAGGGGTTTTATTTTCAAAGTTTTGCTTGCTTTCTTTAAGAAAAGTTCTAGTTTTCTCTTGGTTTTCAAGCTTTTCCTTTTCCTCCTTTCATTTTCGGCCTTGGAGCCTTTTATGAGAAAAACTTTGGCTTGATGATGAGGTTTCAAGATAATGGTCTTGTGATGTCATGTGAGAAACCTCTAAAGCTTAAAAACTTGGTCTTGGACCATATATGCTTTTGGTTTCTTTCCTTTTTCCTTGCTTAAAGATTTCAGTTCTCTTTTCCTTTTTCCTTAATGATTTTAGTTTCTATTCCTTTCTTTGAACAAAGTTTGATAAAAATGTTAAGTAGATCACTAAAAGTTTTGTTAAGAAAATTAATCATATGTTTTCAAAGAGCTCTAAGCTTACCCTTGCCAACCTTAAAGTTGGTCGGCCGTTCTAAGAGTTTACTCTAGATTGAAGCCCATGAGCAATAAAATAAAGAATATGAGTAGTTCTTTTATGTTTGTTTAGATAAAGTGTTGATGTTTATGTCTTGGTCCATTTTCTTGAGCTTGATGATGAAGTTCAAACCAAAGACTTCTTTGAAGACTTGGTGCTAAGAACTCTAAAGCTCACTTTATGTTGTTAAGATACATATTGGGTTAAGGTTATGATGTTCCTCTAAAGTCTTGCAAGAGCTCTAGTTAAGATAAAATGAGTTGCACTCATGTTTAAGTTTATGCCTTGCATATCATGTTTATTTTGATGTCATCACTAAGCTCTCAAGAATAAATAAATGAACTTGCATTATCATGTTTAAATTTCCAAGCTTGCATTTCATGTTTATATTTCAAGTCATCACTTAATCTTTAAAGATAATAATGAGGTTGCATCTCATATTTATTTTATGCTCTCACTTTACTTTATAATGAAGAGTAAAATAAGTGCATAGCATGTTTATGTTTATGTCATCACCTAAATAACTCTAGAGCTCAAAGACTTGCCCAAGTATCATAAGTAAAGTTTTAGAAAATGGAGGCATTTCAAGAATGCCATTTCGGCCTTGTGATGATGATGATGGACTTGAGATGAGTTCATCTAATCATAAGTGCCCATAGCCTATGTCTTGGAATTTTTCTAAGCTTAGGTGAACTTAAAAAACATTATGAACAAGATTTTATGTTTTAAATCTAATGCATGAACAAATAATTTAGCTACTGACCTCACCCATATTTGTGTGATTTTAATGAGATAAATTGGTTTCTAAAGGAGTTTTGAGTTTCTAAAATTTTTCCAAGAGAAACTAGCAACTTATATGCATTTAAATCATGAAATTATGTGATTTATGTGAGCTATATTTTCGGTTCTGCCTTGTGTACTTGGCCACTGTATAAATTCTGTTTTATGGTGTTAAAATGTGTAAAATTATGTTTGAGTGAAGCAAGGAGAGATTTAGGGAAGTTAGGAAAGAATAAGTAACTAGAAAGGACTTAAAATGAGAATTCTAGAACACTTAGATACAAAAATTGTAAATTCTATTCCAGCATAATTGAACCTAAGGAAAATGGTTTATAATTAGTGGATATATTTGGTTTAGGAGTTGAATATAGAGCCTTAGGCGAAGACAGGAACTTAAAAAGAGTCAAAGACGTAGAATCTAGAACCCTGTAATCAAATAATAATCATGGTGATTAATCTTTACAATGCTGTTTGGAAGAGTTAGAGAACATAAAATTTAGATAGAATTATGAGTAATAATCCTTTAGGTGTATTAAAGATCCATAATGGGCATTAGGTAATTGGAGCACAAGATTAAGACCATAAGGGTCAAAACATAAGACATTGCAAGATAGGAGATATAGTGTGAGTAAGTGACCAAGTGAACGAGTGTGTTTATGTATAATGAAAGTATTAATGTTATGTGCATAAGATTTGTGAGCTTATGATGTGGTTGATGTGATGTACGGTATGCCATGATTGAGACACATATGGATATGAGATGATGATGAAATGATTAAATATGCTCATATGGTTTTTAAAGATTTGATTGACTAAGATATTGAATGAGATAGCATGAGTTGAACAAGTTACGTGGCATGACTCAAATTTGAGGAAATTCGGTAGCAATTATGTGCCGGATTTCCATCAAATTTGAAGGACTTAAGAAAGTTTTTGAAAGAAAGATTTTATATGTGACATGCCAAGATGTATTTCTCTGCTACGGTGAGGAGAAAGTAAATCCATGAGGGATATGGACAGAAGCCATACCAAGCGGACAAGTCACTGGTCTTAACCAAGACTGATGTTTCGCAGCGAGACGTACTTTTCCTACTACGATGAAAAGAAGGTAAAATCGTGAGGGCATTCGACATCAGCCCAAAGCGACAAAGTCACTGGTCTTAACCAGTTGATGCGTTTCAAAGAAGGAAAAAGTCTCATGATGGGTGATCCCTAGGTCCCCGCCGTACTCTAGGAGTTGGGATTATTTTTATGATTATGATACGCTTATCAAGAGGATAAGTAAGAACTAGTGACGACTAGTTGAGGTATGAGCTCATAGCCTAGTATCAGGGGTCGGTTACTATTTTAATGCCATGATGTCACAAGTTTGAGAAACGAGAAAAGATGTGAAGTATCTTGCTTATGAAAGAGAAAGGTTGATTATGAGAAATTACATGCCACTTATATGAGAATTAATTATTGATGATATGTTTTATTGGTTGGTTTGCATAACATATTGCCATGCATTCATGTATTGCTATGCTACATACATGCATTAAGATTCATCATAAAAGACACGAACCTTGGATAATTACTTTTATAAAACCTCATAATAAACCTTTGCATGTTTAACCTTTTCATAATAAACCCAACGTTCTTGGGGACATTAACGATGACATAGGATAAGAGGATTCCTTACTAAGATTCTTTAGCAAGATTCTCACCCCTCTTTTTTCCGTTATGTCTTCAGATTCCGATGACATCGTTCG
Source organism: Dalbergia oliveri (assembly GCA_030441495.1). Classification (NCBI taxonomy): domain Eukaryota; kingdom Viridiplantae; phylum Streptophyta; class Magnoliopsida; order Fabales; family Fabaceae; genus Dalbergia; species Dalbergia oliveri. The sequence continues at coordinate 34,564,545 of JAMLFY010000005.1, forward strand.
TGATCTTTGTTGATACACCAGTTTGGGAGGTGCACTACGATCCGAAGCATCAAGTCATATCATTTTGAAGGTCGTTGTGTCGTTCATATTTTTGCGTACATGGGACGCCCGTTCACGCATCCAGTCTCCAGCTTCGTTTTACCCTCCCCCACTCGGTGACAATTTGATCTTCGAGAGGATGCGGCCTCATGATGAGAGACTCGTCGTGCCCGCCCTTTGGCTTCGGTCTGCGACTACCCCGAGTATGTTCCTCGCTTGAGGCGTAGGCGACCATCAGAGATTCCCTACCCACATCTATTCGGAGGGACCCCCCTATAGTTCCCATGGACATCGGGAGAGGTGGCGGATACGGTGACACAGCGGAGGCTAGCTCAATGTCTGGAGATGCGCCCATGTCGAGGAGGGTCACGGCCCCCTTTCCGCTTGCACACACCCGAGGAGCTCGTCCAGTTCATTGGGTACATACCTTCAAGGATGAGGATCGGCGTCATCAGTAGTTTTCGAGGGGAAGGTAGCTATAGCTGGGTTTTATCTTTTGGGGTCTCTTGTACTAGTCGCTTATGTTTCTTTCCGCTTTAAGTTTCATGTCCTGCAAGCTCTCTCCATTATATAAGAGTATGACTTTATGTTTTTATGTTTTCGTCGATGTATTAAACTATGTTACTTAATATATTATGGCATTTGCTTTTATGGATGGATGTGTCCTTCATTGTATTCAAGTGTATATTCATTTCCTTTTGCGCTTTACGTTCGTCATGTAGTATGCGAAGCTCACATTTTGTTTTATAAGTTTCAAAAAAAAATTTACCCTATTTTTCGCTAAGTAAATTTACAAATGAGTTTTAAAAGGAAGTAATAACTAATAATTAATCTTAATACGTCCTAGGCGTGTAGGTTAAATATTAGATGTTATAATTTTTGAAGGAATCTGGAACAGTATGATTTGAATTATTGCATATGGAAAAAGCATGTTATGTTGCTTTGTGTGAAGAATTGAGAAGCAAAATTATTTAACGACTAGAAATGTGTTTTTAGAAGAACAAGTAGCAATGTTTTTGTTCATTATAGGACATAATGTACGTCATAAAGTAGTAAGATGGATGTCAACATTTTACCCAAGAGTTTCATCATTTCAAGAATGTTTTACAAGCGATTTGTCACTTAGGTAAAGAAATTATAAACCAAGAATCCACAAAATTGCCGGAGCATATCCAAAATAATCCAAAATATTATTCATGGTTCAAGGTTAGTCCTTTTCTTTCGTCACATATGATGCTTGGTGCTATTTTATTTTGGTCAAATTAAGATATTATGATAAATTTGATTGTTTGCGTCATATGTTTGTATTAGAATTGTATTGGTGCGATTGATGGAACACACATAAGTGCATAGGCTCCAGCCAATAAGCAAACATCATGTAGAAGTAGAAAGACAGTTATCACACAAAATGTTATGTGTATATGTGACTTCAATATGCTATTCACATATGCATATTTTGCTTGGGAAGGTAGTGCTCATGATTCAAAAGTTTTTCTGGATGCACTACTAATCAAAATGCAAATTTTCCTTGGCCCTCAGAAGGTGATATATTTATATTTGATACCATAATTTTCATTATGTGTTAAATTGCTCTTTATGAATTGTTATCTAATGATGTTGTTAGGATTTCGTGTTAATTCTTGTTTATTGCTTTAGGTTCATATATCTTATGAATTCCTGGTATCTGTGTACCTGGAGGCTTTCTCCTACCTACAAAGATGAAAGATATCATGCACAAGAGTTTCATAGATGAGGTCAACAAGGTACAACTGCTAAGTAATTATTTAATTTTAAACACTCCTTTTTAAGAATGACAATTGAAAGACGTTTTGGAGTCCTGAAAGCAAGATTTTCAATTTTGAGGTGAATGCCACCATATAAGCCTTCTAGGCAATACCTTATTATCGTAGCATGTTGTGTAATTCATAACTATGTGTGTAGTAGGGAATGTGGGACATGTTGTTTAGAGAATGGGAGGATAAGGATCTATTGACATTGAAGCTACGAATAATAATGTAAATGTAGATGTGAATTCCAATAGGAAACACAAAAGAGATTTAATAAAGCTGAAAGGGAAATGGCAAGATATCGTGACAGATAGCAAATTGGATGTAGCTACAAGAAAATCATGCATGGCTTACAAATGGATTAATAAATGTAAATTGACATCAAATTGTTTTAAGACTATTTTTAAATAGGAATTTGTATTAAGCTTTATTTATTAAGTATGTATGGAAAATATTATCTACAAAACATAATAGTTAAAATTTGTCATTTATAGTAATGCAATTTGCCAACGGTTTTTTATTTTATTAGTTTTAAAAGTGATTTTTTAAAAAATTATCCAAACATGTTTTCTATTTTTTATCATTATAAAACTATTTTTGAAGTTACATTGCCAAACAAGTTTTTCTATTATTTTTTCTTCGTTCTTAAAAATTGAAGTGAAACTTGTTTTCTAAAAGTTTAAAAAATTTAAGAACAAAAACACTTCCAAACAACCCCTATAGAATTATGTTGATAGTGCAAATTATTTTGTACTATCTTCAAAGTCAATTTTTTTTATATGCATAAGATTTAGGTTATTATATTTGGTTGAAGAATAAAAGTTGGGATAAAAATTTCATAAATAAGATTCACTGTAATTTTACATATCAAGTTCATCCATGAAAATTTCTACCCATTTTTATCTATCAACCAAACAAACCCTTAAAGTAACAAACGAAAGCAAAACTTATTTAATTGATGTAGCAATATATATAAAAAGTTAAGATAAGACATTATGTCAATTGGAAAGGAAACTGACATATATTTCTTTAGGCAGCACTTTAAACCCACCAATCTTTTTGGAATATTGTAATAGAAAATATAGTGAAAATATTGCATAAATTGGGTGAAAATTTTAAAAGGGCAAACAATGTGTGTACAAATAAAATATTTTTTGAAATAAGGAAGCATTATTATGCAAGGTGAATTATAAGAAAAAACAGTACAAAAGCAAGGAAAAGGGGAAAAAATTAAAAACTATATTTTTCTCAATAATATTGAACAAGCAACTGTCAATAAGAGAAAATGATCTATAAATAAGCCTTATATTAATAGTAGTTACTTTATAACAAATTAGTTTATTATTAAGTTAATTACATTTCAGGGCTTAAGGGTAAATTAGTTTATTGTTCAATATAAATAAGCCTTAAATTAATAATTCCTTGATGATGAATTAGTTTATTTTTCAATTACATATATTGAATTGTGTACGTATATTGATTTGATTAAAAAATTAGATAGAATATGTTCTTCATAGCACAAAGTTGTCCTACGAAATTCTAAAAGACTTTAGGTGCTAAACAATTTAAAGAACAATACAGATGACAATAATTGTTAATTATTTTTACAGCTAGATAATTCAAAATTTTTTAAGAAGATATTTTGACTCCTCTATTAATTTATTTTTCAATTAATTCTATCATAAGATATAATATAAACCAAGTATGTTAATTAAGCAACACAATTAAAAATCTTATCAATCAAGCCAAAAAAAAAGTCAAATTAAATGTGATAAAAAATAAAGTCAACTAAAATGAGTGAAATAATTAATTTCAATCATTAAAATGGTCATTTTTCCATTTAATTAATTGGCATAATACTAATAGGCATACGTTATCTGCATTTGAAATATTGTATATTTATCATTTGCATTTAAAATATTATATGTATATATATTATCACTTTAAATAAACTAATAATTACATCAACGTGCTATTTTAGGTGATTTAGGTTTAATTTGTAAAAATAGAAAAAATAAATAACCTTTCAATTTTCCATGTGCAATTAATATAGCATTTGAAATTATGTAATATGAACATTAACATAATACGTTTCACTATGATTACACATAGAAAAACAATTTTGCAATGAATACCCGTTACGTTCGCATGATAAATGCATAAATGTAGAAAATATATTTAAAAAATATCACTTTATTACAATGATACATATTTCATATAATAATATTAAATAAAAATGAAATGTGAATTAATTAAAGATAATAACATTAGCTATTAGGAATTAGAAACTAAAATATATGGGTTAAATATTTAGGTGAACAATAGAAAAATCTGCCTCTCACTTTTCTATATTTCCACTATCCTACCCTCCCATCATACTCTCCAGCTCCCTCCTCCCCATGTTAGAATCCTCCTGTTGTCAACTTCATGAAGAAGTTGCACAAACGAGTGCAATTGAAGACTATTTGATGGTTTGCATTTATTTATCAATAGACCAGGTTTCATTTAAATCTAATGGTTGAAAATATACTTAGTTTATTTTGTGGTGAAATCTAGTTAGAGCACCAGAAATTTTTATCTACTTTTGTAATTACTAAATTGACCTTATTTTCAATCACAAATTCATCTCTTTCAACCAACGCACCTTCCTTCCTCTTCACCTCCCTTGTCTAACTACTTTGCCACTATCACCACCAAAGCAGTCACTACCGCCACCTCTATTTGCTACCATCACTATCGAGACATGATTGATTAGAATCACAACCTCAATTCCTCACTAGTCACTACCACTCCGTCCATGGCTAGACTCCCTTTGAAGGTCATGCCCACCGCCTTTCTTCCTTCAAGGGCACCCATGATGGTGCATCTTTCCATGGGCCAGTTGTTGGACTACACCCAGCCTCTTCCAAGATCCTTTTCTTTCATTCCATTTTTTTCCTAATGTCATAATTCTCGTACTTGTGAAGTGGTTATTGTAACACCCTAAAAATTATTCAAAAATTAATTTAATCTTCATTAGTCATAATTTTAAAAATCTGACAATTTTAGCAATGATGAGGATGACCCAACGGATGTATTAAAAAATAAATTTTTGGCAAATGTGAATAGTAACCTTGCGAGCCGCAGGCTCGTAGAAAGAAACCCAGATTCAGAACCAGAAATGAAGGGACTAAGAAAAGAAAGGGTTAAGGTTAAAAATGGTAAAGAATGAGAAGTTATACACAGAATTAATTTTCTGGTAATGTTGATTCCCGAGTATAGTGTTTTACCTATTCGGTAGAGTTTTGATGTGTGGTTTTTAACATTTACAAGTTACTTAGTGGCTAAATAACGTTACCAACTACTTTATGCCAAGTGGATGGCAAGGATTGAAACTTGAAAAGTAAGTTTCAATCATGGCCTTTCATTTATTATATTTTACTTAGGAGCCAATATCTCAACCATTTGGTAGAATTTCGTTATTTTAACACCAAAAAAGTTATTTACTCCCTAAGTTAAAATGAGCCACTTATCTTAAGCCAAGTGGATGGCCAAGATTCATTTTTTGACCAAGAAAACAAATCCTAACCATCCATCTCATTATTTTCTTTTAAAAGAAAGAAATACATACTTTGGCTACACAATTATGACATCTAACTCAAGATAAATACAAAGCCACCAACCTTATCACCCCACCATCATCATTTTCGGCCAAGAGGCCTTGAAACACAGCCCTCCATTATTCTTTCTCTCCAACCTTAATTCTTGCTTTCAAATCCCCAAAACCTAAGCTCAAAGTCACTAAAACACGAAGATTGCTTCACAAAACTTGTTTTACTCTCCATAATCTACCAAACTAACCGATTAGAATTTGAATCCATAACCTTTTTATACTTCGAGAGCTCATAATCTGCTGCCTAAGGAAGGGTTTGGTGTGGGTTTGAAGGCTTTGAAGTGAAGGAAACTATTCTTGGATCATCCTTGGAGCCAAAATCTCTAAAGCCACCAAAGTAGGGTTTTCTTTAGCCTTTTCTTTTCAAATTTATTCTAAACATTTCTGATTGATCTTGGTCTGAAATTTCTAGTTATATTGGTTGATAATATGTTTATATTGATATATTAATTTTGGTGATGTGTTTGGATGATGTTAGCAATCATTTTTGTGAAAAGAGATTTTCAATCATGCTGTTGGATTTTCGATTTTTGTATAAGCAGCTATCTGATCACAAATTTATTGAAGGAATTGTGAATATTTTCATGAGCTAGAAAAACTATATGTTGAAGCTAACATCCTAGGGTAGTTCCACAAATTTTCTTGAGCTCTGATTTTCACTCTAATGCTTTAAAAAAAATCAAGAACCACAATGGTATTGATGTTGTCTAGATTATTGGAACTTGAAGCTATAAATTTGCTAATTTTATTACCATGTCAAATGATTGAATTATGACTTGAAATTTTTTACAGGGTGTTGAAGACATATTGAAGTCCAACCATGAATTTTTGTATGATGTGATATGTTCATTTGGTAGGCTAATAAAATTGAGAACTATGGTTGTTGACTGTAAATAAGAGTTTTCTGACCTCTGAATTTGTCTAATTTTGTTAACATAGTTAGAGAACTCTTTGCTTTGAAATTTTTATGGAACCTTGTGTACACATTGAAGTGTCTTGGACAATTTTTATAGCTCCTGAATTGATTATTTGATGTGTAAATAAATGTGTGCTACAACGATGTGAAATATGCCAAATTGCTAGAAATGAACCCAAACCTTTGAATTGGTTATGTAATGACATTTGGTTCAAGTATGATGTATTTGAATACATGCTAGTAACTTAAAAAATTAGTTTATGAGACTTGATTGAAAATTATATTGTGAACGGATGCTTATATAAGTTTGATGATGATGCATATGTTAAGTAGATAAAAGATCCCCTTTAATAGGAAAAGGGCACGAAAAGGTCCCTTTTAATCTGTAAAGGGCACGGAAAGGTCCCCTGTAATGTGTAAAAGGCAAATGGTCCCTTTGATGTCCGAGCGCACGTAAAGTTGAGAATGAATTATTATGATGTTGAGTCGTATGACATGTGGATATTGAATGATTGAGTAAGTAAAATAAATCCACTTCGGAAGAATGATTTTTGAACTTTAAAATGAACTTTTGGTATATGTTGCATGCTCACAATTTTACTAATAAACCGAAAATGGCTTGGACGATAACAATGACATGATTTTCATTATATGTTTTTGGATCCCTGAGAATTTTAGAATACTCATCCCTATGTGTTTGTTTCCGTGTCGCCTCCAGGCTAATTCAAGAATAGTGAAGCCCCTACAAGAAAAACTGAATTGGAATTTTAGTTTGGTAGTTGAGACTCATATCTTTTGTACTTAGTTATATACATGTGTCTAAATATAGTAAAGAACATATGTGTATTAAAACTCATAGAAAAGCTTCCTTTTGTACTTGACTTATACTAAATAAATACTTTGTTTCCTTGCTATATATTTTCATAGAAGCACGAGTTAGTTAGTTACTACGATTTAACGGGATTCTTGCTACACATAATTAAGAAAGATCCGCAAATTTACAAGTAACAACTCCGGAGTATAATACCATGACTTAAGGATGATGGTGTACTTGGGAGGATGTTATAGTGTCACCAATGGTTTGTGTTTGATGTATTTTTCCTTTGAACACATACACAGACATAACACAGACATATATATATATTTGTATTACGGTGGCTCCTTTGATTTTCTTGGTGGCACAGTTGGAGGGGTCGACAAAGGTGTGGGGAGAAGAGTGGACAAAGTTCATAGAAGAGATCTAATGCAATGAGGAACCATTATGTAATTTGAAATTAATGTTAATTTTATTTTTATTTGTTTTTAAAAAGATCCTTGTTGTTAAAATTTTAATTGTTAAATCCGAAGGTATAAATTAAAGGACCATCAAATACTCTAGAACATATGCGGACCAAATTATCCTTCACCTTTCTTGTATGATGAATCACCACCAAAAACTAGTACAAGAGGAACTTATCGAAATATAAGAAAATCCAAAGAAAGCTTGATGATATAAACAAAAGTCAATCAGGTTTAATTTAAAGTGGATACTCCCTACACTTGGTAGATGCATGCTATGGAAGATGACATGTGTATGAGGGAAAAGCAAAAGATGGATGGCTCATAACATAATCTTCCTATGTTCTGAGTTTTTTTTTTTTTGGTAGATAACAAGATAAAAAAGAAAAAGAAAGAAAACACACAAAGGCTATGTTTCCTTATCAATAGCCATTAAGCGAAAAGAGTAGGAGAAGGAATCTCTCATTCATGGAAATCATTACTCGAAGGCTCCCTCAGCGCACCAAGTAGTCAGTACATCCATTTGCATCCCTTAAAATCAAAACAAAGCGAACATATCATTGGTGAGTGATCAACTCTGAATTTCAAAAATTAGATATCTTTCAATGTGATTACTATGCAATTTGTAAGAAGTCACACAAGAGGAAGCTTCAGGCTATCAGTCTCACAAATGACATTCATGTAACTTTTGTGGCATACATATCAAAAACCCAATTGAATAGTAAGTAGCTCTGTGTGAATGACTCGTATAGTTTGGCTATGACCTAGGAGGTCGCCACCGTCTCCTTTAGCATTTCTAATGATTCCACCATAACCAGCTCGTCTTGGGCACCCAAGGACTCTGCTATCAACATTAACTTTGACAAATTCATCGCTAGGTGAGGACTATTTATCTATGACCTCGTACCTTGCCAACAACTATTTCGCTTGTAGGTACATTATACATCATGAGCGAGCAAGAGACGGGCATTTGAGCTACTAAATGCTGCTTCAATTTTTACCATAGGGTCAAAAATAAATTTGAGTAAATGGTTAAAATAGATAATTAATAAATATTATATAAATTGAACAAGGTGTACAATGGAAGATTGAACAAAAATGTATACCAGAACCTGACAACCAATCTTTTTAAATTTATTCTAAAAAAAAGGAACCAGTCTTTTACCATTTTTTTAATTATTATTATTATGAATTTCAAGTTTTAATTAACGAGTAAAGGTTACTTTTAACTCTTGAAATTATATGCATAATTTATTTTGTCCCTAAAATTAAGAAATATTACTTTAGTTCTGAAATTTTAAAAAGTGATTTAAATTAATACTTATACTACTATTCCTGATAACTAACTTAAATTATTAAAAGGATTAAATTGAATAAATTTTTAAAAATTTTAAAATCTAAAATGACACTTTTTTAATTTTAGGGAGTAAAATGAATTATATATGACCAAAGTGAATATTTGATCTTTAATTAACGCTTAACAATTTTTTTCCCTGCTCCTACCATTTGTGCTCGACTCTTCCGCGTCCATAAGAGAGACGCTTCTCAAAACCATCGAAACCAAAAGCTCGATTTTTGCTGTTACTGAAGACCCACCAAAAAGCACTAATTTTTACACTTAATCAGCATCAAATCCTAAAACCTAGATGCCCATTTGATTAGATCTAACGAACTTCCCAAATGGGTCACTCGATGTCGTTTCTGCGGTGTTCCTTAGGCTTGTGTTTTTTCCTCACTCGTCGCCTCCGATCGGCCTCGGATCCAAGGTAGCGCCACTGCCGCTTGCACCATCGCTGCAAGGATAAAGACTGAAATCTCCATGGATGTTCGCGAGAAGGAGGGAACATTCAAAACTTGCGATGCTCCAATCCTCACTGCGTCGCCACGGTCCTCCGTGCTGCTGCTGTTGCCTAGCAAGCTGGGAAGCCCGCAACTATTTGTGGGGGTGAAGGGATAATTGTCGCGGGTGATAGTGAAGTGGTGTTGGATGAGAAAAGGGTAGAATGGAAATGGGAAATAGTCAGTGTTAATTTTGTAATTTTAATATTATCATATTAATTAATAATTTTATATAAGATTTGATTAAAAATAAATTTAATATGTAGTAGCTCAAAACATTGGCTGGAGTATGTTATGAGCCAACCACCTTTTGCCCTTACTTTTCCCTCATACATATGTCATCCTTCCATTGCATGCACCTATACTAACTATAGGAACTGCATTGACTAGGAAATATAGGGGAGTACCCGCCTTAATTTAAACAGTCAACTGGAAGCATAAATATATAAATTGCGTTCCGCACTCGAAGTTAAGGAAATACCAAAACAAATCCTCTCTTTTTAGGGACAGCAATGCAAAGAAGAAAAATAATGTAAAAAGGATAAAATTTAATATGGTTTGACTTTAATTATCCATATCTATGACTCCTAAATTTAACTATTTATAAGTTTTGAATGACTAAAAGATGTTTATGAATATTTTACTATATGAACAGATTTTAGATACTACCCATTTGAATTACTCCTATTCTTGAAGGATGCTTAAATTCAAGCAACTAAAAACTTTATTTATAGATCAAAACACTTGTATTTTGAGTTAAATTCCAATAAATTGGAGATGCAAAGCAAGCAGGTGGATGCTTGGATGATTGATGAAGCTCTTTGTTGGAGCATGGGATGCATAACACGTGGTTTCCTGATGATGTGGTTATTTATGGACCGAGAGGTTGGTCTATGCAGTAATGACTATTAATTCCCTTTAATCTTGAAATTAAAATGCCTTTATTAAATTCTTTTTTATATTTTGCACTTTTACGCACAGCATCTAATAATTAAAAACAAATTCTCCTCGACGAAATCCGTCACCCCCACACCCATACACTAAGCACCCTACCCACGCACATGTACTTCGAGGCCTCACCACCGTGAGAGAGGTGGAAGAGGACAGACCTGGCCGGCGGCGGAGGAAGACAACAAAGAATGGAAGCCCTTTCACAGCATGAAGAAATAAGTGTCATGACCTTTGGCTTTGTAGCATGCATCCTTTAGCAATGTGGAAGGGGAGGAATGACAAAAAACCTTCAAAGGAGCCTATTACCCTCACACCTGAAGGAAGATGTAGAAGTGTTCCAATTATGGTGGTCTGTGGTGGTGGGGGAGGATGGGATGGTGGCCACAGCCGCTCTGCCAACAGGTGAGTGCAGGTAGTGGCGGTGATGGAGGAGGGGGCGGAGGCAGGGCGTTCGTAGAAGGTGGCAGCAGGGAGAGGAAGGAGGGAAAGGTGGCTGAAGGATTTAATTAAGATTTAGAATAAGGTTATAACGAAGAAAATAATATTTCGCTAAAATTTTTAACAACAAAATTGATTTGATTAAAAAATTTAATATATATATTTCAGTAGACCCTTTGTTTTTTTTTGGTAATGTTCAGTAGACGCTTTAAGCATACATGTCTTATGTGGAGGGAAACAGCTCATAGCTTCATTGATGTACCACCATAGAGATGCCAAAATGGTTCTGTCCCCAAAGGTAAAAATAGGTGAGATGGGTCTATCCGTAAAATAAAATAGGATGAAATAGTTAGTCAACAGATTTTAAAGTAGGCCTGGTGAGCCGTCAATAAATTTAAAAAATTAAAAATAATATTTTTTAATATTTTGATGAATTTTTAAAAAAATATTTTGAAAATATTTTTTATTTATTTATACCCAATTTTTTAATGTCTATAATAATTATATACTAACTTTGACTAAAAAATGTTATTATTAATAATGTTATTTGTGTTATGACACTGTTTTATTTTTAAGTTTTAACTTTGAATGAATAATATCAATTCCAGTGACACTTATTGATGAATATACATATTCTTACTTTTTTATTTTTGGGTCATATATTTCTTCTTTTTTTAATTAATAAATTATAAATTATTTTCAAAAAAATGTAAAAGGCTTGGTGCTGGCCAGTCCGTCCCAGCAGCGTCTAGGGTGAGGTAAGTTAAAATTTTTTGAAGGCTTAAAACTTTAATCTATATACTAAAATGACGAGTTTGATGGATTCCCAGGCTTTTATATCTCTAACCACCGAGCAAACAACGCAAAGCTTTCATTGTGGGCCAAGGATTCGTTGCTCGTCCCCTTGTTGGGCGCTAATGTTGATCCTCCCATAGTTAGCGATCTTCAACCGTTGGATATTATTTAATTTTGGTCGATCGGTTTATATGTAAACAGTAGGGTTGGTACATTGAATTTGTTAATTAGTCACCATTGTTTACAATATTACACCTCTGTCCCTTGTTGTGTTCAAATTTTGAGAGGGGTTAGATTTCTTTCTCCGTTGTTGCCACTTACTTCCACTCGTGCCTTTTCGTGTCCGCTAGGGAGAGGAGTCACCCTCAATCAGATCTCAGTAGTTTTTGCATTGGTAGCTTCACCAAAGGAAAATTCTACTGTAGCATCATAAAAATGAAAAATATTGATGGCGCTCTTCAAATAAAATTATATATATATTATTGCAGCGCATTGTAGCGTGAAGGTTCTTGGGAAAAAAAAAAAACCTGTAGTGGCACTTGAAAAGAAAAAAAGGACTATCCGAATCCTGGGGAAAAAATCTAAAAAAGCACTGTAGAAATAATGGAATTCGGACTGTCCAAATTGAAAACTCAAAAAAGAAACACGGTAGATAATGGAATTTGAACTGTCCGAATTCATAAAAGACAAAAATAGCCTGTCCGAATTCCACGTTTTTCCATTTTTTCTGTCTAAAATTTCATCCACTTTTCATTGACTAATAAATCATACTTTTCTATTCTTATTTTAATTCTTAACTCTCTTGATTTTCAATAAATTGATTTTTAATAATTATATCATATAAACTATTAACAATGGTATTTTAAATACTCAAGACTCATATCTTAAATCTCAATCTCAATCACAGTCACCATATTAAAAAATAATATAAATATCAAGAGATGTCTTTATAATTCCTCCTAAAAATTATATAGAAGTATATAACTCAATAAAAAAAACTTACACTAAAACTTTATCAAAATTAAACTCTAAAATTATTTAATAACATAGATTATATATATATATATTACATTTAAAAAATATTATTAAATTTTTTTAATAATATTCTTTTATATTTTCACTTTTTTTAAATTTTACAAATATTTTAGTAATATTTTTTTGTTAATAGATATGATACTGATTTTGATACACTGATCTTCTATTTGGAAGATTTTAAAGTAATATGGGTTGAGTCAAACATTTGTTGATATAGTTTACAAATTTATGCAATACATGGTTAAATATTTATGTAAAAGTTTTCACACATACAATACACTTAAATTAAATTCAATAGATATTAATTGTTAAAACCGAAACACAATGTAGCGAGAAACACAAAAGTTACATGTCATTTATATCTATCTATATCTATATATATTTATATAAAAGAAATTTTATGCAAATATAGAAAATGCTACATATCAACTCCACGTTTTTCCATTTTTCCGTCTAAAATTTCATCGACCTTTCATTGACTAATAAATCATATTTTTCTGTTCTTATTTTAATTCTTAAATATTTATCTCTCTTAATTTTCAATAAATTAATTTTTAATAATTACATCATATAAACTAGTAGTGATATTTTAAATACTTAACTCTCATATCTAAAATCTCAATCTCAGTCACAATCACAATCTTCAAAATTAATATAAATATCAAGAGATATATATCTGTATAATTTATCCTAAAAATGATATAGAAGTATATAACTCAATAAAAAAAAAAAACTTACCCTAAATCTTTATCAAAAACAATGGTTTGATTGTGGTGATTTACACCTGAGAATATAATAAGAGGACACCTATATTTATTCTTCTTATATGTGGCATCGAATGTCAAAACATCACCAAAAACCCTTAAGTCAGATCTGAACTGGAACCTTCCTCTGCCGTTATGGCATCAAGAGCATGTTAACCACCGTAGCCCTTTTGTTCTTCATTAAGCAATGGGTCTTGTCCTTCATCAATATTTGGGAGATTCAGATTTGAACCCACCACTAAGACAATGGCCCTCCAATGGAAATAAACCCCAAAAACGCAAAGGGACTATTTGCAATTTATCAGATTTTGTGCACCTTTTAAATAACATACGGAGGGACTGTTTTGTTATTTTTAGAGTGAGACTAATGTTGGTCCCTAACATAGGAGACCAAGTAATCCTGTGCCTTAAAGAGATCAACAAGGGAATTATCAATGGTTTAATGTTGCATGCACTCCAATTGAGCTAGACGCACACCTAAAAATTCTAACAAATGAAAAGACAGAATGTTTTCTAATAATTTGTTACATCACAACTGTCCAGAAAAACACACACACATATATTAAGAAAGTAGTGAATAACTATTGATAATAGTATAAAAATATATTAATTGATAAGATTGCTCATATTTAATATTATTATACTCTTAAAAAAATAAAAATAGATAAGGTATAATAAATTACAATAAGACTATAATTGGTAAACAAAAATTAATATTTTCTAAATTCGATAAATAAACAAATAAAATGAAACAAAAAATTTAGAAAGAGTAAACAATTGAGATGTAATGGAGGGAGTAATAAGAATGGAAGATGAACATTTTCCTAGTGTTTGATAATGAGGTTACACTTTGCCTATGATTTATATTTTCTTAATTTCAAGGTTAGCTTTGAAATAAAGTACACTTACAATTTTAAATACCAAAATCAAACTTTACTCCAAAATCAATTTCTATACTCTCTCAGATTCTTAATATAAATCATTTTTGGGTTATGCACAAGAATAAAGTATGATTATATCTTATTAATCTTCTAAAATTTAAAAGTAGAAGACACAAATATTCTTCTATCACTCCACCTCCACTTAAAAATAAACTAAATACTCTAATAAATTTACCTGCACTCATTCTCTCTCTAATTAGATAGAAGGTAAAATAAATATGAAATAATTAATGAGTCATTCAAATATAAAAATGACCTATATTTTGAATAATAGAAAACTCAAAAATGACTTATATTGAGGATAAGAGAAAATATGAAGTATCCAAACACAAAATCATTCTTTAAAACCAATTCCAGCGAGAATTCCACGGGATTTTAGTCATACAAGTGCCAATCCAAACATGCTTAGTGTATGTTGGGTTCCACGTTCAGATAGGGTCAAAATGCGTTTTACACACCCAAAATCAATTCTACCCATTTTCTATCATGTTTGGTTCTGCTTTTGGTTCCATCTCAAATGGAAGTTGGGCCCCTAAACTCAATTTTGACTGTAAGCAACTTTGAGTTGCTTTTGCAGTGAAACTCTCACATTTATGATATCAAAATCACTTTTGACATCATTTTATCAAATATAAATTATTTTATTTTAAAATTAATTCTACATAAAATTAATTTTAACAAAATTTATTATATTAAAATCAATTCCACAGACTCAAAATCAAGTTAGCATTGATGTTGATGTCATGCTTTTATCTCTATTCGTGACTTGTGGGTCTTGGGATTGTACAAACGCTGGTGGGTCTTAAGAGTTTTTTATTATGCTTTTTTACTTCTTTTTTGTTTTTATTAAATGCTTTTTTCACTTTGCAGCTGTATTGCAACAATTATGAGCTGATGAACCTTCAATTTTATTGAACTTTAACACTTCTCTTTTTCATTATTGGGATCAAATAGACAAGAGCCCTTAAAACCCTTAAAGTGTATAAAAAAAAAAAAGGCTTAATAGATAGGATGAATCCTCCACAATGCAATTGGTAGGACCCGTGAAGATCCTTATCCTGATTTTCTTAAGGGAGGGGGCTAACGACCCAGAAACAAAAATATAAAGTCATATTTGATTTTAGTGTTTAGTTTTCGGTTTAAACTTTTTTGGATTTTATGAAGAATGCAAATAATCAAATTTAATTTTTAATTTTATTTTTAGTTTTCAGTATTTCTTTTATAGGATTCTGAAAATTGAAAAACTGAAAATAAATATTGAAAACCTAATAAAAACACATTCTAAGATAAACCCCAAGTAATCATGGATTCATAAAACCAAAACTACTACTAGAGGAGAATCCCAGTCCCAAAAGCACGGTGATTTTGTAGTGTGTACCAAATGTTATGTTCGGAACAAACCATTTTTTTTGGTCTATTAAGCCCATGTGTAGTGTGTACCATGATTTCCATCTCATCCAGTCACTCCGAGTGCATCCATCAGAATTAATTTCAGGCCAAAGCTGGATTGGAGGAGTCCAATGAATATTCATTCTAACTTTCTCATTATCTCTGATAGGATCTGTGGTTGATCTAAGGAACAAATCAGCACTCAATAACCTTAAGGGTGTGTTTGGTAGGCGCTCCCAGTACATCCATCAGAATTAATTTCAGCCCAAAGCTGCATTGGAGGAGTCCAATGAATATTCATTCTAACTTTCTCATTATCTCTGATAGGATCTGTGGTTGATCCAAGGAACAAATCAGCACTCAATAACCTTAAGGGTGTGTTCGGTAGGCATCTTGAAGTCTCTAACAAACACGGTTGTGAAATAGCGGGCCCAAAAGGAAACGGAATATCACAAAATAAATGACACTAGGAATTTACGTGATTAAGCTTAAAGTCTACGTCTACGGGCAAATGCAACAAACAAATATTTGACTATGGAAATATGATGTAGATACAAAAGGTGGACACACTTTACTAAATACCAAATCTCAAATAATAGGGATACAAAAGTGGCAATATCCCACTCAAAACCAAGTCTCAAATACACCCAAAATACTAGAAAGCATTTTCCTCACTGGTGTATACTCTTAACTCACAAAAGAGAAGAACTCATAAAGAACAAATAATTCTACTCTATTACACTGAGTGAGGAGATGGTGGATTCTTAGTTGTTCTTCAAGTGTTGCAAATGAAGCTCTATTTATAGAGCCATCCAAGCCAAATCCATTATCGGAAGAGGATTGCAATTTCATAGTTTTGTGGTGGTTTGGTGCACATGTGGACTTCTTGTCCAATCTTATTCAATTTTGGCTGCATCGAAAAGAAAATTTGTTTATGCATTTCATGCTTCACCCAAATTCAACATTGGTGGCTATGACATAAAAGTCAAGTTGTTATCCAAGTGGCCTCAATGAACTCAAGAAAGGGGTGAATTGAGTTCACAAACTTTTTTCTTGATTTTCACACACTAATTCCTTTTCCAATAAAATATAAGAAATTGGATAGAAAGCCTAATTGAATGGATGAGATGTAAGAGATTTAGAATTTTAATTTTATGGATGAACAAGATAATAAAAGGTAAACTTGCAACAAATGCAAAGAGATAAGGGAAGAGAGAATGCAAACTTCGTTTATATTGGTTTGATCACCTCTTGCGGCCTACATTCAGTTCCCCCAAGCAACTCGCTTAAAAGTTCCACTAACTTTGAATTCTTTACACCCAAAGAGCACTGTTACACCTTGGGATCCCTCACCCTTTGTGTTTGAGTCTTCAAGAACAAAGAGATACCACATTCTTATTCTAACAAGGGATGTCTCACCCTTTACACAAACTTAATAATAGAATACAAGAATTCACTCTTTGAATAGAGGAAATATAACAAATTGAAGTCCTATAAGGTTTTCTAAAAATAAGACAATTTGGCCAAGTATTGAATAGAATGATTAATGAATGAAAATGATTGTTAAAATGATCTTTGCAACATATTTTGTGTGTTAAAATGTGTTAAAGAAAGGTATTTATAGAAAATAATTCATGTAGACCATTAGGGATTTGATCCCAAAAGATGTCTCTTCAAAACACATCCCTTTGCACATTTCTGGGTCTTGTAATTGATTAAATGAATTGCTAATCGAGTTACATAGTTCAAATTTTCAAACCTGGCAACGGTCAAGTTTCCTGGTAATTGATTACAATGCATGTGTAATCAATTACACATATCAAATTTCAAATTCTAGGCACATGAACAACATGGTAATTGATTACAAGGATTCCAAAATTGAAAAATTAAAGTTTTAACACACTTTAATACACTTTTTCATTTTAAAAACATTTTAAAACATCTTTCAAACATATCCTTCAAATCAAACTCATGTTTTCACTAATCAAATCAAAATCTTAATTTAAAAATAATTAAATCCTTTCAAATTAAATTTTCCTTAGAATCAAACTCATTCCTTGAATTAAAACCTTGATTAACTTACTTATTAACTAAAAACCTTTTGACAAAATGATCTCAATCCTAATTATTCTAACCATAACTTGATCATTTGTCTTGTTCATCTTCATAAAATTCCATGCTCTTGTACTTCTACCTTTTTGTCATTTGCTTTTTAGCATCATCAAAACCTACAATATATTATTCATATTCTCCCCTTTTTTTATGATGACAACCATCTTGGGTGAGGAAGCAATATATACAAAATATACATCAAGTCACTCCCTAAGAATATACATGGATTTTCAAAAAGAATAACAGATATGTATTGTGAATACCCAATTTTGTCCGGCCCATAAATCGAAAAAACCAAAATTGGCATATTTTCAAAATTTAGCCCATTTATAGACTCGTGTTAGTAGTTTAATTTGTTGAATGAAATTTGCAAACCATTTCAAATTTTGTTTATAGTTCTTTGATTGTGTTTAATTCAGGCCATTATTTTTTTGGTTCTTTTTACCTGTTACTTTACATTTTGGGTCATGTACATTAAAAAAAGGAAGCGGCCCATATGCTTAAGCCCACTTCTATTTGTCCACTTTAGTTTCAGCCCATGCTCTTATAACCATTGTTAGAAAAAGATAATAATAAATAAAAATATAAAAAAGGAACAAACAGACATGCCATCGATTTAAGGTTTGTCATATCCATTTGCAAAACAACAAAAAAATAAAATAAAGAATGACAAAAAAGGAAGGGACACAGAGAGTCATAGACTCCATTCATTATTGCCAATATACATCCTTGCCAAATAAAATGAACTCGTGAAGCCATGGGGAGGAAAGAAATGTCAGTATTCGGGACATCATCATTTTGTTTGTAAGATGCTAAATTTTCTGTCGTGATGAAGGTCACAGGGCAAGCTAAACGGTGAATGATGATCAAGAGAGCAATGTCTATAAATCCATCATCACCTCTATGAAAGGAAGGACTACCAGAACAACCTCACTTCCATAAACACACAGAAACCATCAAGCCACTAGCAAGGAACCCATTAACAACAACCATCCCCCATTTTCTCAACGAAAATGAATCACAACAAATATCCACAAAATCATAAAACCAGCAATCCAATTCAAGCGATAAACAGGAAAAGACAAGGTAATGGACGAGAAAATCATCATTATCATAAAGAAAAATGTAATAAAAAGAAAGGGAGAAAGCCAGGCGGTTTCCCCAACACCGATGGCCACCACTAGCTCGTGAATGCCGTGGTCTTTCCTCCAAAAGCACAGCCACGCGCTCCCTCTCCCTTCCATCCGATCCACCATCACCACCACGGATCTAACTCCAAACCACCACCATCAACCACTTTCTTCCATTATCGCTATCACAACCTGGAAAGGAATCAAGCCATCAGACCAAATTTTTTTTCAAGAACAAAAGAAAAAGAATCCATAAACTGAAAGAAAGGGAGGAAGACCGCGATCTCACCAAGCTCCACCGCCGGCAACCACTTCACAACCGCCCACCACCGCACTCCTCTCCCTAAATGCGGCCATGCTCCCCTTCCTCCTCTTCATCCCACGCCTCTGTGCTCCTGCGCAAACCGCCACCCTCCCACCTGCGAATTGCATCACACCACCCAACCACCAAATTGGCCTCATCGGCTACTACATCCGCGCCGCCCTCCCTCTCCTCCGGCCGCGTCGCGCGACACCGCCCGCGCACCCCAAGCCACGGCTCCGTCGTACTTCCCTCCGCGATGTGTCGATCGCCTCATAAGGCCGGCCACCCTCTTCGGGCGAGCGCTCCAAGTCGCGTGACCTCCTCCCGTCCGTCGCGCCAGGGCTCGGCGTAGCCCATCCACCACAATCAGTCGGTCCAACCACCGCGCATCACGCCGGCGGACCGGCTGGACACCGGCTTCCCCGTGAGCAGGCTCTTCGCACACCACCGATTGCTCAAGGCGGCCTCCCTTTCACCGGATTGGCGTTCCTTGCGCGTCACGCTCCGATCTTCTTCCTCTGCCTTCCCTTTGCGCCAACGCATTCCACGCACCCTTGCCTTCTCCGCTTCGCACCGATCGCCCCTCAAGATTCCCTTCTCCACTGCGCATCCTCCCTCTCTCTTCCTCTCTCAGCCTCATGCTTCCTTTCTCACTCTCTACGATCTTCTCTCTCTCTCTCTCCTTTTCTTGATTTTTTTTCTTTCTAATTTTGCCTCTCTCTCACTCTTCATCTCTTTGTCTCTTGTTTTCTCTATCCAACTCTAAGTTTGTGTGTGTGTGCGCGTGTGATGATGGCTCATGAGTGGGTATGTGTGTTTATCCTGTATGAGTGTGTGTGAGTTATTGTGTGTGGGTGGAGCGTGGGTGATACCATAAGCCCCACCTCCTTTTTTTTTTTTATAATTGTCTTAAGTTACATCTAGGTATGGTTTAAGAATGATAATAATTTGACTGATATTAATTTGGGTTGTATCCTTGTTGATATGTGGTTGGGTAGAATTGTCTTAGACCAATTGGTTTTTATTATTTATTTTGTTAAAAAATGAAAATGTTTGGGTTTGAGCTATGGTTTTCTTTGGAATTGATATGTTTTTATTTACTTTATTTTTTAGAAAGTCTTTTAGTCGTTTAGCCTTGCTTTTCTTGAAATTCTTTTTATTTTATATGGATCTAGTTTTTTCTTTCTTTCTTTCAAGTTTGGTTTAGAGAGTGATTTAATTATCTTATTTTAATGGATTTTATCTTAAAAAGAATTCAAAAAAATAAAAAATGATAAAAAGAAAATAGTAATTAGGACTCTCATTTTTATGTTTATTTATTTTATACGTTTATGTGTCTTGCTTAAGTTAATTGTGTAATTGTGTTTACGAATTAATTTTATTTTTTTATTTTAATTCTCTTATATGTTTATGTATTTTATTCAAATTAATTGTGTATTTATGAATTAACTATATCAGTTGTTAAAATTAGAGTTTTGTCTAAAAAGTTCTTATTTATCTTGGATTTAAAATAAATACTTGGGTATTTTGTTTTACTAAAAAGAGTATTTGAATTAATTAATTGGTAAAATTGTAATTTTAAATAAAATTAACTAGCCGTGACGGATTATTAATTCTATATTCTGGAATATTTTAGTTGTGACAGCTTGATATTCAAAATTCCTTCTCAAATTTAAAATTAATCAAACTCACAAATATTTTATGCAAAACTACGTGACTTTTTTTATTGCATTAAAGGATACGTAGAGAGGTTTCGATCCCTGTCAAGGTAAAATTAAATTTTCCTAATTTTTGTCTTACTTGTAAATAAATTCCTTTTTATGAGACATTTTATTTAGTTTAAATTTTCATTTATTTGGGAAATATTTAATTTTAAATAAAAAAATATTAATTTAACCATGACGGTTTATTAACTCGGTATTTTGACATTGAGTTGTGGCTTGATGTTCCAATTTTTTTTAAGAGAAAAATATTTCTTTTTTATATTTTATTTTCCTTTCATAAAAAAATATCAAAATAATTTTTTATCTTATTTGTAAATATTTATAATTTATGAGAGATTTTTATGTATCTAATTTAAATTTGTTACGTAGTTGTCAAATATTTTATTCCAAATAAAAAAGAGTTAATTTAGTCGTGATAGTTTGTTAACTTAGCGTTTCAATATCTTAGCTATAAAGTTTGATGTTCAAAATGTTAGTTCTTTTAATAAAATTTTCTATTTATTTTCTTGTAATAAAAATGTAAATAAATATTTTTAAAGGTTATTAATAATTTACACAGTTAATTAAAGGTACCGTTTAAGGACGGGTGTATTAGGGTGCATGGGATTAAATCCTACCCTTTCCTATACATAACCGACTCTGAACTAAAATCCTTCAAAGATCATTTTCTTTTTAAATAAAATGATTTTCCCAAATGAATAAAACTTGGTGATGACTCCAATTTTAACTATTTTTTGTCCCCTTGCGATCTGGTTGCGACATGCATGCTCCCCCTTAATCATTGAATATATATCCTCACCATATTTCTCTCCTTTTGGCATTATCAAAAAGAAATAAGCATATCAAAACCCGTCAACCAAGGAAAATATACCAAAATCAAAGGTTCACAACTATCATATCAAACATTAAAGACCACAAACTATATTCTAGGATATATACCAAAGCATCATAGAAGTCATGAGTCATG
The DNA here is from genome assembly GCA_030441495.1 of Dalbergia oliveri. NCBI lineage: Eukaryota > Viridiplantae > Streptophyta > Magnoliopsida > Fabales > Fabaceae > Dalbergia > Dalbergia oliveri. The sequence continues at coordinate 34,586,606 of JAMLFY010000005.1, forward strand.
ATATAGGTTCACCATAAGTCAAAAGCTATAAGCCCAACTACCAACTATAAGTCATAACCAAGAGTCAGTTAGATACGTAATCCAAACGAGTCCAACTAGAAGACACATGCAAAATAATAAAGTCTATAAACCAAAGCAAAGTCCATAAACAAAATAAACTAAAGCTATGGCGCATTATATGAAGAATCATCGGGTATAGCCAGGTGACGACAAATAGATCCTATATCCCCTTTGAGGCGAGACATGCGAGAATCAAGAAAGTTGAATTACTCTCCAACATAAACACGAAGACCACGCAACTCAGGGAGGAGTTCTGACATGGAGGAAGAATATGTGTTTGAAGCCAAAGTACGTAGAGGGGATGGAGTTTGTTCCACTTGATCCTCGTCTGCATCTTCTTGCGAACCTATTGATTAAGATGATTCTTTTTATACCCAAATGAAGAAATTGCACTAGCACCAATAGCATAGGAATGCTGAACTTGGACAAATTTCTCATCATCTAATGGGACATTAAAATACTCCAGAAATATGGTAATTAGGTGAGCATACGAGAGCGCGCATTCGCCTTGAGGGCTTTTTGCATACAATAGCGCACTAGATGAGCCTAATTGATGTGGCGACCATTAACAGAGCCTACATTAAAATGATATCCTGCTTAGTTGCTGTGCAAGATTGGTGAGTTGAGGATGTAAAATGCGAGATATAATATAATGTATGACCCGACACTTAAATTTAATGGACCCGTAAGTAAATGACTAGAAAATCAGCTCCTTCAACACAAATCATCTTGCGTGCATCAAAATTTGAGTAATCCATTTTCCAATCATCACCAATAGTGCCCTCAAAGGGTTTTCTAGAACTTAACTTAGTTATATTATAAAACAGACCCTGATCAATAACAATAAGAACTTTCTTGACCTTAGAACGAATGCATCCATCAGTAATTTCCAAATTAGTAGAACAAATGAACCAAATCCAGAAAATGACGCTTTTGATAGTCATAACTCCAACAAATTATAGTTTTTGAAAACTTGACAGTCAAAATTCTCAGACTCAAAGAACCTTTCATCTAAATATTTAGGATCCAAAATATCTCTAGATTGAAAGGATTCAAAATACCTTCTTGTTGAGCCAAATTGGAGAAGTATGATGAAATCCTTGAAGAGGAGAAAGAGGGAGGTGGAGTAGAGGCTAGAGCAGGGGCGTTGCCCATGGCGGTGGTTGACGACGGCGAAGGTCGAGTGGCGAGGTTGAGCGGCGGTGGAGGGCAACAGCGCGGTGGTGGTGGCGCGAGTTCTTCTCTTCGAGGCTGCCCTAGATGATTTTGCCATTTCGAAGGATTGTTAGTGAAATCTATTCGGTTAGATTTGTAGAGGAAGAAAAGATGAGAGATTAGGAAGTTGTTTGGTTGAATTTGATTGAGAAACGGGAAGAGGAATCAAGAGAGAAGGTATAGAAAGAGAGACGTTGAGAGGAAAGAGAGTGAGGTGTTCTTCGAATGGAGGGGAAGAGAGTAGGTGGTCAATAAAAGCCCTCTGGTAATTGATTACATACATATGTAATCAATTACATTGAGCCCATAAAGGGTCTCAATATATCACCCTCTCTAGTAATCAATTACCAGTAACATGTAATCAATTACATGCCCCTTTTTATATAAAACGAACAATTAAATAATTTATTCAAACAACACAGCAAACTAACACAAATAAAATCAACCAAATTTAAAAAGCAATACATAATACAAAATATAAACAAAGAAAATACACATGGTATGCAATAAAAACAAACAAAACAAAAAAAATCAAACAAACACACAAATACTAGGAACAATGACTAATTATAAACTTGAGAGGTCAATTATTCCTAGTTCTCTTTTTATATAGAAGAAACTTTTCTTGGACAATGGTTTGGTGAATATATCTGTTAGTTGCTTATCCGTTTCCACAAATTCTAAAACACAATCACCTTTTTGCACATGATCTCTTAAGAAATGATGTCTAATTTCAATATGTTTAGTTCTAGAGTGCAAAATGGGATTTTTAGATAAATTAATTGCACTTGTGTTGTCACATCTTATAGGAATATGGTCAAGTACTAAGGCATAGTCTAAAAGTTGTTGTTTCATCCAAAGGATTTGAGCACAACAACTTCCAGTTTCAATATATCCCTCAGTAGTGGATAATGTCATATTATTTTGTTTCTTACTATGCCAAGAAACTAATGTAGATCCAATCAAGTGACATGTTCCACTAGTACTTTTCCTATTGGTTTTGCATCCAGGAATTCAGAATTAGAATATCCAATTAAATTGCATGAGGTGCCGTTAGGATACCATAAACCTATATTTATAGTGCCAATTAAATATCTGATAATCCTTTTGACAGCACTAAGATGTGATTTTTTAGGATTAGCCTGATATCTAGCACATAGACAAACACTAAATATTATATCAGGTCTACTAGAGAATAAATAAAGGAGGAATCCGATCATAACTCTGTATTTTTTGATGTCAACTAACTTGCCTCCTTCATCTTTATCCAAGTAACAAGTAGTGCTCATTAGGGTAGCAATTTCCTTTGCATTTTCAATTCCAAACCTTTTGAGCAACTCCTTGCAATATTTTGATTGATTGATAAATATGCCATTTTTGGTTTGCTTGATTTGGAGTCCAAGAAAGAAATTTAATTCACCCATCATTGGCATCCAAATTCACTTTGCATGATGTTAGAGAATTCCTTGCACAAAGATTCATCAATGGCACCAAAAATAATATCATCTACATATATTTGTACCAAGAGTATATCATGCTCCTTTCTTTTAATGAAGAGTGTAGTGTCAACTTTTCCTCTTCAAAAATCTTTTCCTAAAATAAATTTACTCAACTTTTCATCCTAAGCCCTAGGGGCTTACTTTAAACCATATAAAGCCTTTTTCAATTTGAAAACATGGTTGGGTAAATTAAAACTTTCAAAACCAGAGGTTGATCAACATACACTTCTTCTTGAATAAGACCATTTAGAAATGCACTTTTAACATCCATTTGGTAACATTTAAAATCCATAATAGATGCAAAAGCAAGTAGCATTCTAATTGCTTCTAATCTAGGTCAGGAGCATATGTTTCTTCATAGTCAATACCTTCTTCTTGGTTATATCCTTTAGCCACTAATCTTGCTTTGTTTCTTACTATGACACCATTCTCATCTAATTTATTCCTAAAAACCCATTTAGTGTCAATATTTGGATTATCATTGCGTCTAGGAACTAGTTCCCAAACTTGATTTCTTTCGAATTGATTTAATTCATCTTGCATAGCAATAATCCAATGTTCATCAATAATGGCTTTATGAATGGTCTTAGGTTCAATTTGAGAAAAAAAATGTCATATGATTACATGCATCTTTAAGAGAGTTTCTAATTGTTACCCCTTTTAATATATCACCTATAATGTTGTTAAGTGGATGATTCTTTGAAACTCTTGCACTCCTTTGGAAGATCACTTACCCTTGATTCCTCTTGAAGTGGAGTCACCTTCTTGATTTCCTCTTCCTTGGGCTCTAATTCTTTTCCTTGAATATGAGTGTTTTCCAAAGCATCTATAAGATCATCAATAATTTTCTTTCTTGGCCTAAGGAGGTTAGTTTCATCAAAACCAATATGAATAGGCTCTTCTATAGTTATAGTTCTTTTATTATAAATTCTAAATACTTTACTATGTAAAGAGTAATCAAGAAATATTTCTTCATCAGCTTTAGCATCAAATTTGCCTAAGTTATCCTCACCATTGTTCAAGACAAAATATTTATATCCAAAGATATGAAAGTGGAAAATATTGGGTTTTCTCCCTTTGTATATTTCATAGGGGATTTTCTTTAAAATTGGCCTTATCAAGGCTCTATTGTAACAAGCAATTTCCTGCATCCACCCAGAAATATTTAGAGAGATTTAAGTCATTGAACATAGTTCTTGTCATTTCTTCTAAAGACGATTTTCCTCTCAACAACTCCATTTTGTTGTGGAGTTCTTGGGGTAGAAAGGTATGCTCAATTCCGTGTTCATCACAAAATTTTCAAAAGATACATTTTCAAATTCCCCACCATGATCACTTGTTATAGATACAATGTTAAGACTTTTCTCATTTTGAATAACTTTTGCAAGTTTTCTAAATGACGAAATGCATCACTCTTATGAGCAAGAAATAAAGTCCATGTATACCTAGAATAATCATCCATAATCACTAGAGCATAGTAATTTTCTCCAAAACTCATAGTTCTAGATGGACCAAATAGCTCCATGTGCAAAAGTTGTAAATGTCTGTTGTTGAGATGACATTTTTTGATTTAAAAGAGACTCTTACTTGTTTTTCCTTTTGACATGTATCACAGAATTTATCTTTTTCAAATTTGAGTTTTGGTAGACCAATTACTAGATCTTTTGAAACCAACTTATTAAGTTATCCATGTGAATGTGTGCAATTCTTCTATGCCATAACCATGAATCATCTTCCTTACTTATGAGACATTGTGCATGATTTGAAAGAATATCTTCTAGGTTTATCATATATACATTATTTATTCTATGTCTATAAACTTTATTTGTCTATCTTTTTACTTTCAATAAAGTAATAAAGTGAATCAAATAATACCCAATATCCTTTATCACATAATTGACTAACACTTAATAGACTATGTTTAAGACCATCAGCAAGTAAAACATTTTCTATAGAGGTAGAGGGATCTTTATCGACTTTGCCAACTCCAAGAATTTTTTCTTTATTGTTGTCTCCATATGTTACATGTCCACTTTTCTTGGGAGTAATGTGTATAAATTTTGATGTATCTCCCTTCATGTGCTTGGAGCATTCACTATTAATATATTAACCTAACTTCAAACGTTCCTACATCACAATTTCACAATTTTGATTTTGGTACCCAAATTTTCTTAGGTCTTTGAGTGTTAGAGTTGGACAATGTGCCCTTTGGAACCCGCATCATTTTTCCTACTATGTGTCCATTCTTTCTAATATAATATGTTGATGCACTGTGACCTTTCTTACCATAGTAGAAACATGTTAAGAATAGAGAACTAGTTATTCCAGAAGATATAAAGAAGTTTTTATAAAACTTTTGCTGGCCCTTTGGATTGTATCCTATTCGGCCTTATAAAAAATACATCTTTGTTTGCCTAATAAAATATCTAAATTATTTTTACCAAAGTTAAACTTTGCAAGAGTGTTTTTCAAATCATTTATCTCTTTTTCAAACTTATTGCATGATGAGCATGAGTAGGATTTAATAGCATCCTCATACACTAAGCATTTAGTACATGATGAATTTGCATCAATTAATCCTATAGTTTCATTTTCAAGTTTGAGTTCCTTCAACTCTTTGTTCAATTTTGAAGTTTCTTTTTCTAAGGTTGAAATAACTCTCTTAGAGGATGAAACCAACTTTGCAAGTTTACTAGATTCTTTATGCAAATCATTAAATGCATCTTGAAATAAAATGAAGGAGATAATTCAAGGTTAGAGGACATTACCTTTTCATCACTTTCACAATCTTTAGCCATGTGATTTAGACTTGCAACTTCATTTTCAGAGTCACTTGATGAGTCCATGTCATCCTCCCATGTTATGTGCTTTCTTTCCTTTCTTATCTTTGAAAGGTTTCTTCCCAAGTTTCTTTCTTCTTTTTGTAGATAGGGCATTCCATTTTCATTTGTCTTGTTGATCACATTCATAGCATCTTGGGATTTGGGAGGATTCTTCACCCTTTTTGAAATTCTTCTTAGGGATGAAATTTGATTTTCTTTGATTCCCTTTTTCCTTAGAAACCTGCCAAACCGTTTTACAAAAAGACTAAAACTTTCATAATTTTCATCCATACCTTCTTCTTCATCACTTTCTTCATGTGTTGAAGATGAGACTTTGAATGCAATTCCTTTCTTCCTTTTGTCATTTGCTTTATGTTGATTAAGTCTTGTAAGTTCTAACTCATGTTCTTGAAGTTTCCAAAGAGAGTGGCAAGATGATTAACAATATGAGTGAATCTCTTTTGCATGCCTTGAATGCTTTCATTATGATTCATTCTAAAGAGTTCATACTCGTGTGTAAGAGTTATTCTAGATCTCTTGACTTCACTAGTACCTTAATGAGTGAATTCTAAGGTGTCCTATATTTCTTTTGCACTTTTATAATTTGACACTCTAAAGTACTCATTAATCCCTAAAGCGGAAGTGATTATGTTCTTGGTTTTCAAGTTATACTGTATGTTTTTTTATCTTCATCACTCCACTCGTTCCTAAGCTTTTCAATTTTCTTATCTCTTACTTTTTTGTGGGAATGAAAGGACCATTTTCTATAGTATCCCATATATCTAAATCTATGGCTTCTATAAAGATTTACATACGAGTTTTCCAATAATGAAAACCATCACCATTGAATATAGGAGGCCTATTAATAAAGTTGAACCGGTTGCTTGATATGAAAATGATAAAACGTATTCTTTTTTTTTTTAAGTTCTACAATAGTTTTGTTTTTCATGTTTATCCTGACTATTTTTCCTCGGATATAAATTGCATATATAGGTGCATGGAGCTTGTCTGGAGTTATTGTAATTGTTCCTGTTGTTATTTGTAATCGTAAACGGAGTCTTACTTTACTACAAAAGGCCGTATTGAAGAAAACAAGAACATTTCTTGACCATAATATTGAGAATCTCATGAAAAGTTATGGTTCTTTGACTCCAAAGTGATATAGTTATTCAGAGGTGAAAAGGACGACAAACTTATTTCATGACAAATTAGGACAAGGAGGATATGTAGTTGTATACAAAGCAAGCTTAACTTATGGTCGTCAAGTGGCAATAAAGGTACTAAATGAGTCAAAGGGAAATGGAGAAAAATTCATGAATGACGTTGGTGGCATTAGTAAAACATCAAATGTAAACATTGTCTCACTTTTGGAATTTTGTTATGAGATGAACAAAAGAGCACTTATCTATGAATTTATATCTACTGGCTCTTTAAATAAGTTCATCTACAGAAATGGATCTCCTAATGCTATTTGTAATTTGGAATGGAGCACATTGTATCAAAATACAATTGGCATAGCTTGAGGACTAGAGTACTTACATCAAGGATGTATTACAAGGATTTTACATCTTGATATTAAACCTCATAACATTCTTTTGGATGAAGATTTTTATCCAAAAATTGCTGATTTTGAACTAGAAAAAAATGTGCAAAAAGAAAGAGAGTATTGTATTTATATTGGGCACACAAGAAACTCCAGGGTACATTGCACCAGAAGTGTTTAGTTGAACGTATGGTGGAGTTTCTCACAAATCTGATGTATATAGCTATGAAATGTTGATTCTTGAAGTGATTGGAGAAAGAAAGAACTATGACAGTAGAGGGTCACATACCAGTGAAATATACTTTTCAGATTGGATTTATAAGGATATCAAGCAAGGTAACATTCCTAAAAGGTGTTTGGCCAACACAAAAGAAGAAAATGATATGGTAATGAAAATTACTTTGGTGAGTCTATGGTGTATTCAGCCGAATCCTCGGATAGCCATCGATGAGTAAAGTAATAGAGATGTTAGAAGGACCACTTCAGTCAATGTCATAGCCCTTGAAACCCATCTTGTATTCTCCTGAAAGACAGCCTCTCTTATGATTTTTAGATATATCTGGTAGCAATACACATCAGACAAATTCAATAACCGTAAAGGAGAGTGGTTCCTTGAAAGAAAATGAGATGAGAAGGTAAACGTGATTGTGACAAATCTTATATTTCTTGTCGATCACAACTTTGTATGTCTTCTTTTAAACATCATATATATTGCTTTTACAATGGTCAATTTTTAGGAACTATAAGAGCTTATTGAGGGAAAGCAGAAAAGAGACTTGCTCAGTATCTTTGGAATACTTGTACATGAGAAGTGTTTCTAGTTTACTTGCTAACCAAACAACTGAATGGTTGGAAGAGATGAACACTTCTAACAGAAACAGAAACTGACATAACTAAAGAGCGTTGACTTTTTTTGGTAATACTAAAGAGTTGACTTGACTTAACAAGGATGAATTATTGCCTTTGTAGGTTTGTTTCTTTTGGAATACAAATCACACTTTATTATTTTCATGCATCTTTGATTACTGGATCTGTTTAAAGTGGAATTACTGATGATATAAGTCATTACCGTATTTTAAAGCAACTAACTAGGTACCATGATGCAGAGTTGAAAAATAATGAAAATATATGTGTTTCTGATATTGACACTTTCCATTCTTCTTTCAATCTACACTACATACTATGATTTTAGATAATAAAACCAATCACGGCAGTGGTTGCTCTTTTGACAAATTGCTCGATACAATACAGTCTAATGCGATATTTATTCCTTCCTTATTTAACATTTACTGAAGCATATTTATCTCTTGACATTGATATTTTGTTGCCCTTAATTTGTTTCTTAGGTTCCTCGTTGTATTGATATTTTGCTGTCATCCCTAAATTAGTCTATTACTTATACATAGATAAGCAGTATCCGTAATAAGAATCAATTGCTTGATGATTGATGATCCAATCAATAAAAGTTATAATGAAAATCATAATTAGTTGATTGTCGACTAATAACAGTCTCCAAAAAAATAAAGATTGAAACTACTTCCATTGCTATCCTCTTATGCATAAAGTTAATTAATTCTTTTTGCCGCTCAAAAGAAAAAGAAAATTTCATGGCTTAGTTGCTCTTGCTATCGTAAAAGTTTTGGAAAGAACTTATAACAAAAATTGCTATCAAGTATGGAATCCCAAATACTGACAACGAAATGATGGCCAATGAGCTAAGGAAAGTTTAATAGAAAATTTACCGTTCAATTTGTCTGAGAGATGGCACATCCCAGTCCTTAGGTGTAGGTTGAGCTTGAGTCAATGATATTACGCATTTTGAGCTTGAGCCTTAGCCCTTGACTATGCATGATGTAGAAAGCTTGATGATATAGAAAAGGTCAATTTAGATTTAAACATTCAATTGAAAGCAGAAATATATAACTTGAAGAGGCAATCGAAGAGAAACAATGCAAATCTTTCATTGTGAGATTCATTTTATTGACTTTTTCTTTTTGCATTTATGTACTGATATTTTGTAAAATTAATTTTTTGCATTCTGCAGCTTAAAAGGAAAATAGAGAGATCAACAAGGGAGTTATCAAAGCCTAATATTGCATGGACTCCAATTGAGCTGGATGCATACCTAAAAATTCTGACAAATGAAAATAGAGTGTGTTTTCGAATGATAATTTAAGGATAGAAGATGAATAGTTCCTAGTGCTTGGTAATGAAGTTACACTTCTCCAATTTTAGTTGGCTTTGTCGAATCTCTCTATTTGGCTATTTGCATGAGATGTTTTGTTTTGCATTTTGCTTACTCGCTTTAGCTGTGTAATCATATACTTAGTTGCTGATAAATCCAGTGTCATGGTTATAAGAGTTTTGTTTTAGTTAAATAGCCTTACAATGAGGAATTTCTATTAGGTAGCTTCTTTGTCTATGAGAATTATAAACAATATTTTGGACAATGAATTATATTTCAACCGACGATGTCCCGTTTATAGTTTAAGTTTAGTTTTGCTTGATTTATCTGTATGTGATCAAATGGTGAGTATTGATGCAACTATATATAAGGTTGTTACTATATAATCCAGAGGTTACACGTTTGTATTTGAAAGAGTCTTTTTTATTCTGGAAGTAAAATCATACTTATTAGAACCGGACCGGACTAGAAACCAAATTCTCCAAAAATGCCAATGTCAAGATTCAAACCCATGTTGTGAGTTTGTGAAGGAAGGATGCCCTGCCTGCATCACTAGACTAGTTGATTCTTTTGTTACTAATCTTCATTATTTATATATATATAATATATACATTTACCTATATTAAATTATATTTTTATATATTAATTTAATTATATCCAGTTACCTGTGATCCATTGGTTAACTCAGGAACCCGATATTTTGACTAAATTGATCACCGGGTTGAATATGGTAACTAAGAGTAAAATTGCACATATCTACTTTCCCGAATTTCACCAAATGGTATCCTCTTACACTGCCCACCTTTTTTTTATGTATATTACAAAATCTAAGCAAATTTACCAAAGTAATAGAGAAATAGATCAGTTATTAATATTCTGAGTGTATATTTTGCCGTCTACTAATGGTCAACTTTGTAATTTTCATGCAGTACAATGCTTTATAAGGAGCAGGAAGAAAAAAAGACATATAACTGATGCAAATGGCCTTCCAATTAAAGACAAATTTAGTGCTCCATTGATTTTTATCTATCGCATTTGAAAAGCAGAAAGGATACAAAATGTTTAAACTACAAACTAAGTGTAAGAAGACAAAGTAGAATTTTAGCCAGGGTGAATGAATTTACTTTCTCCACAAATAAAAACTGCGTTTCTAGTGTGACTCTCTTATAGAGAATAGTTGCTTGCAAGTCTCTGTATGTAAGAAGGGAAAGAGAATGCAATTTACTTTAAAAGCGTATAAGTTGATGTCATATAATCACAGTAATTTTGGTGGGTCAAAGGCTAGGGGCATTTGTAACGAAGTAAAGGAAATATCTTTGCACTTGCATAAAACTTAAAGAAAGTGACTATGTCTGACTCAAAACAATCATAACACCTAACTTGATACTTAAAAGGAATGCATAGTCTCAGTTCCAATTTCAGCAATAATTAGTAAATTTTCGAAAATGATGCTATTGTATGTAAGATTTTAATTACTCGCTAAGATTTTTATGTGCTATAGATCCTCCAGAAATGATAGCAAAAAATCTCCTAGCAAAAGAAAAGCATTGGATAAATCTACGGAAATGAATGTATAGACCTGGAGTAAGATTGCTTTTCTTTTGCTCCATCATTTCCCACTTTTCAGTGGAAGTTCACATCCAATTCTTCTATATGTTTCTATCCCGTTCCCCTTGGTTGAATTTCCTTTGTCATTCAAGGCTGGTTTGCTTTCTGTTACGTTGTTGACTTGTTTCAGTTGCTGAATTTTTTTCTCTCATCAGTTCAGAGACAATAAACAACCTCTAATTTGAAGTAAATCCCAGTAATATTGACAAGTAAAAATTGTCAATGTGTCTTTCTTTTTACATAAAACTTAGATTTCACTATAATAACTTTATTTTGTGTATTCTATTAGAACTGGATAGTTTTTGCGATTTTAGGCATATCTGCAGCAGGGAATGGAAATTGGGAAGATACAATTTGAAAATTAATGCATGCATGTCTATGACGTGTAATGCTGCAACTGCTCTTGTTGTTTGCTAATGTTTATTGATGGTAGAAAAGCATGACAATGAGAAGCAACAAGAGTCAGCAATATATATATAATCGGCATGCATATTTTTCAAGTCAGCTCTTAACCCTAAGAATATTGTAAAAGCAAAAAAATAATTATTTGAGCTCACTTGTCCAAATTAATATTTACTTTCTTGTAACATCTCATATTGCTTTATGGATTGACGGTTAGCCGAACCAGACAGTCTTCTCAGCGTGCTTTGTCCTTACTCACACACTTCCTAAAAACTTCCTCAGAGGTCACCTATCCCAAAATTCTCAAAGTCAAGCACGTTCACTGGAGTTCTTTAGTAATGGACTACCGAAAAGAAGATTCATTTTGTTCAGTATAGGTATACCAATCAATTCATATAAACTATCCTCAACTACATAGTCTCATACTTACACAGTTCATCAGGTCTTTCATTCTGGTGTGTAATCGGTTCATTCATGTACCCTCTCGCTTAGAAGCCTCCAGGAGCCGCTCCTTGTCTGCTCTTTCTGGACCAGCTTCACTCCCCATCCTCGTTCCCCAGTGTTACATGCCTACCAGTTTCCACTTGGTTCATCCAGAACCACACTGTACTAGAGAAGTGCTACTCTCATACCATTTTGTAACATTCTATGTTGCTTTATGGATTGATGATTGTCCTCACAAACCAACATAGGTCTTTCTAACGTGCTTTGTCTCACTCAACGCTCTTTGGAAAATTTCCCAAGGTCACCTATCAAAATTTTCCAAGTTAAGCGTTTTACACTGAGTTCTTAGTGATAGGCTACAAAAAGAAGATTCATCTTGTTAGTATAGATAGTACCAATCAATTCATATAAGTCATCCTCAATTATATAGTCTCATACCTATACAGTCTCAGGATTCCTCTATTCTGTGTGTAATTGGTTCATTCATGTACCCCTCCGCTTAGAAGCTTGCGAGGAGCCGCTCCTTATCCGTGCCTTCTTACACGCGATCACTCCCACCTCCTCCAGCCAGGGTGTTACATTTTTATATCATTATCAGTAAACTAATCTTATGTGATATGTCATTCATTTATTCTGTTTATGTACAACTTCCTCTTCACGGTTTCTTATAAATCCATATCTTCATACATAAAAAGTGTAGGAAAATCTACTTAGGCACCATACTCTTATGTTAGAAGGATACAAAAAGTATTTTTTTTAAGCTTTTCTGTTCACCGTTGTATCTAATTGATTTTTTATTTTTTAACGAACAATGATCAGATTTGATCCTTTTTCTTAATGCATTGTGGCAAAAATCAATTGAAACTCTTTGATGAAAATCTGATCTTGACCTAGAACGATATTCTGTTTAATACCCAAACATCAATATTTCTTGGCCAAAAAGTTGATGTTTTCCTAGAAAGGTATGGTTATTTGGCACCAATGCAAGTTGATATAGTTACTCAGAGCTATATTCTTTTTAAAGTTAATATGACATTAATCATTGAAGTTTGGTCATTCACTCATTTGGACAACTTTAAAAGCTTATCACCTTAATTAATTGTCATCTTAAACTGATCAAGTAACCGCTCTGATGAGGATTATGATTATATAGCAGAGTCAAATGGAGATTGCAGGCTTTTGAAATTCAGGATTGAGCAGAGAGACTTTGTTATTGAAATACCAAAACAGGTGTATATCGATATGGTTTTTGAGAGTGAATGTTGTCGTCACAGGTGTTGAAAGAGAATGGTTAAATTAATGCCTCTTGGGGGTTGACTTGATTTACACTGCTGCTGTGGCGATATGTAATGTTTGCTAGCAAAACAAAATGGGGGAAAGGAAACGACAATGAAATGGTGTAGTGCAATGTTTGTGGCTCTAGAATGGTTATACATGACTTCTATTATTTATACATCGGTGCCCATATCGTACGAAAGCCACCAGTCCGAGATTGGAGGGATAGATATATACATTACAATGGATGTGCAGTGTGAAGTCAGATATCCAGGGGGTGAAAAAAGGTAAAAATTGAAACTATTGTGTTTGCCAAATATTTCCACACAGCTCTTTTTGTGCCAATAATAATTATTTCATAATAAATACAGCACCTTTCTTAGGCTATGGCACCGTAGGTAATTATGGTGAAGCACACACCTAGAATTTAGCCACAGTGAAAAATGTTGCTAAATTCTGAATAATGTAGCTAAACACATGTAAATTTAGTCACACTTATTAAATGTGATAAAGTACAGAATGTGTGGTACACCACACTTACCAAGAGTATCATAGCCTTCACCACTTGTACTCACGTTAGTACACTATGCCGTATATGATATTTATATCT